>CAXIIO010000809.1:0-43098 GCA_964028335.1 Altica lythri
AAAACAAGTATGATTGAAAGGTTTTCTTCTTTCTTTTTATATTTATTTCTCTATCTGATCACTACTCGTACTAGTCTGTAGTTTAAACTTTTTTTATTTTCTTTATTTTGTTCTTTGTACTAACATTTTTAACTCTCTGTAGATAAAACATTTGTAAATATTTTTTAATCCTTATCACCTTGCCACAAATATCCCCTTTACTTCAGGTATGGGAAACTGGCATCGAAATATTCAATAGAAAACCCAGGAAAGGTATTACGTATCTCCAAGAACAAGGTCTTCTAGGACCAAGTCACGAAGATGTGGCGAAATTTCTACACAACGACGAACGATTAGATAAAACTTTCATTGGGGAGTTTTTGGGCGATAACGACGATCTAAGCAAACTCGTTATGTACAGTTATGTAGATCAGATGGAGTTTACTAACTTGGATTTTGTATCAGCTCTTCGGCATTTTTTAGATGGATTTAGGTAAAACAAAATATTGTATTTCGACAATCAATCCTAAATGTGATTATTTTAGGTTACCTGGAGAAGCCCAGAAGATTGACAGACTCATGGAAAAATTTGCAAGCAGATACTGTGAATGTAACCCTAACAACGGTCTCTTCGCCACTGCGGATACAGCGTACGTTTTAGGCTTTTCAATTATCATGCTCACCACAGATCTACACTCGCCTCAAGTCAAAAACAAAATGACGAAAGAGCAGTATATCAAATTGAATCGAGGCAATACTGAAAGCAAAGATGTACCTGAAGAATATTTAAGCCAAATTTACGACGAAATAGCAGGTCATGAAATAAAAATGAAAAACACAATAAACAAACCCGGTAAGCACCAAATCAATAGTGAAAAAAGAAGAAAAATTTTATTTAATATGGAAATGGAAGCTATATCATCAGCTGCTAAAAATCTGATGGAATCTGTATCGCATGTTCAGGCACCCTTTACATTAGCGAAACATTTGGAACATGTCAGGCCTATGTTTAAAATGGCTTGGACTTCATTTTTAGCAGCTTTTAGTGTTGAATTACAAGACTGTGATGATCCTGAAGTTGCTGCTCTGTGTCTTGATGGAATTAGGTACGATAATATTATTTTACATGATTTCATTTTCTACGTTTATTATTTGTCATAGGTGTGCAATACGAATCGTATGTATCTTTCACATGCCATTAGAAAGAGATGCTTACGTTCAAGCTCTTGCTCGTTTTACACTCTTAACTGCGAACTCACCTATCATGGATATGAAAGCAAAAAACATCGATACAATTAAGACTTTGATAATGGTAGCACATACAGATGGAAACTATTTAGGAACTAGCTGGTTGGATATTCTCAAATGCATATCACAGTTGGAATTAGCACAGCTGATCGGGACTGGAGTCCGACCAGAATTTTTATCGGGTAAATTTTTTCTAATTGATATATTGAACCATTGACAATGTTTGTTTGTCTTTATTTGGAGTATCATGACAAGGCCGTGTATGTGTTTGTCTGTTGTTAGCTTCAATGAGTGCGGAAACCATAAACGATCATACACATCAGTCTCATTTCCATCGTAGTGAAACGTGCACTTGCTGCTGTCCAATGTATCTTCATAATCAACGATCGAACACAATCTGCGCCTATACAATCGTTTGTCCATCTATAAGCTATTTCATCATTCACTTGCATAATTTCAACCGCCCCAGCTGCAGATATATTAGCGCCGTCGTTGATCCACTCGGCCGCATTCATTCTTTTACGTTTCCGGCACTGCTTGATTTGTTTTACCATTCGATTGTTTTCGAGAAGCTCTTTCCAACCGTATACGATCTCTGTATTTAGTTTTGGCTTTTCGACGTGTATAGGCCGACATTATATATTTTTGAAAATATTTTTTTGTTCTGACACTGATTATATATTGTTGTATATTTAATTAATACAAATAACATAATTTCCTTCTTAAGGACCTGGCCACAAACCTCCTGATCCTAGTTCTAAAGAGCATATAGGCCAAACAAGTTCACAAAGTGTAGTCGTTGCTGTTGACAGAATATTCACTGGATCTACGAGATTAGATGGAGACGCTATCGTTGATTTTGTTAAGGCTTTGTGTAAAGTGTCACTAGAAGAATTAGCTCATGCTGGGCATCCGAGAATGTTCTCTCTCCAAAAAATTGTTGAAATATCATATTATAATATGGGAAGAATAAGATTGCAGTGGTCCAGAATTTGGCAAGTATGTGATTTTTGTTACTATTCAACTAATATAACCTATTTATTTAATTACTATTTTTATTTAATATCACCGAGCAACGTTTTTTCGGTTCTTGGTGCAAAATGTTTGTGATTAATCATTTTTGAAAATACCTTTGTTGATTAAGATGTGATTATGATTTATATACCTAAAGGCTGTAGATGATATTAAACCAACCTAAAAAACGTTTCGACTGCAAACCCATGTTGTTTATGAAACTATAAAAAACAGTAAAGAGAAAATATTGAGGATGTTATATATTCTGCAATAAGAACAATTTACTATTTTTTTAACATTACTAACATATTCAATTTTTCTAGGTTCTTGGTGAACATTTTAATCATGTTGGTTGTAGTTCCAACGAAGAAATCTGTTTCTTTGCTGTAGATAGCCTAAGGCAGCTTTCAATGAAGTTCATCGAAAAAGGTGAATTCGCGAACTTCAGATTCCAAAAAGATTTTCTCCGTCCATTTGAATATATCATGAAAAACAATGTATCACCTACTGTTAGAGATATGGTAGTTCGTTGTGTAGCGCAGATGGTTAACTCTCAAGCAAAAAATATTAGATCAGGTAAGAAAACATTTAAAAAGCAATAAATGATTCTAAAAATATGTTTTAATAAAAAATAGGTTGGAAAAATATATTTTCGGTATTTCACCTTGCGGCTGGTGATCAAGAAGAAGCGATAGTAGAATTAGCTTTTCAAACAACTGGAAAAATTATTGTTGAGCTTTACGAAAAACAGTTTCCCACAATGATTGATTCGTTCCAAGATGCTGTTAAGTGCTTGTCTGAATTTGCTTGCAATGCAAGGTTTCCAGATACTAGTATGGAAGCGATAAGATTAGTCAGATCGTGTGCTTGTAGTGTTAGTGGATCACCGCATCTCTTTGCGGAATATGGTGGTAAGTTTGAACTCTTCATAATTATAAGTATTATTTCAATTTTGAATTTCTAATTTCTTGCCACTTTTTATACAAATTTTTGTCTTTTATTTCAAATAGGATTGGAAAATGATATAATAGTGTTAGAAGATGACAGAGTATGGGTGAGAGGATGGTTCCCACTTCTTTTTTCGTTATCTTGTGTAGTAAACAGATGTAAACTGGACGTTAGAACTCGAGCATTAACGGTTTTATTTGAAGTTATTAAAACATATGGGGATACTTTCAGTCCTCACTGGTGGAAAGATTTGTTTAAAATATTATTTAGGTAAGAGCAAACTATTATTTTTATGTATCATCAATGTTAATTGGTATTAATTTAGGATATTCGACAATATGAAACTTCCTGAAAGACAACCAGAGAAAGACGAATGGATGACGACAACATGTAATCATGCTTTGTATGCTATAGTAGACGTCTTTACCCAATACTTTGACGTTTTGGGACCACTTTTACTAGAAGATCTTTATTCCCAGCTGCATTGGTGTGTCCAACAAGATAATGAACAACTGGCACGATCTGGAACCAATTGTTTAGAAAATTTAGTCAATTCCAATGGTAGTAAATTCAACGAAAATACTTGGGATAAAACTTGTCAGTGTATGTTAGACATTTTTAATTCAACTGTACCAACAACTTTGTTAACGTGGAAGCCAGAATCTATGAAAACTATGGCTGTGATTGAGCAAAACGGAGATATTGGACCTAATAAAGGTAATGCCTTAATTTGTTTCCAAAACGACAGACTAAATGATTGCAAACAGAACTTTCATTAAAGTTTATATCTAAACAACAGTCAAACATTTTTGTATATACATATGAATATTTTTTTAGGCATATTAAAACGGTCCAGTTACCAGCAAGATATCAGTGTAGACAACGCAGAGGTGTTCAATAGCTTAGCAATTAAAAGCGCTGTACAACTAGAGCTTATTCAGACTATTGATAATATAGTTTTCTACCCAGCTACTTCGCGAAAAGAAGATGCTGAAACATTGGCTTTTGCCGCTGCTGATATGACGGGCGGTGGTTCCATGACTGAATGTCAAAGGGAAGAACAGGGCATGTATAGATTATTGAGCTCACCGCATTTGTTGCAGTTGACCGAGTGCCTTTTAAAGTCCCACAGGTAATTTTTTTGTATTCTGGCTTATAATATAAACATAACATAAGTATTCGATACAGTAGGAGAACTGGTAAACATTTTTGGGTAGGTATTTGAAACAATGTGAATACCTGTCCTATACCTCTTCAAGACTAGCCTAACACAGAACTACAGACCAGGCTAGAGAATCGGTGGTGAATTAATCATTATATTTTTAAAGATATATTTTTATAAATAGAAATATGAAAAAAAAAACGTTAAAAATTATAAGGATTCAATCAACCACGCTACTCCACAGTCTGATCTGCAGTTCTGTGTTAGGGTAGTCTAGGAGAGTTATAAGACAAGTTTTCAGCTTGCCTCAAATACCTACCCAAAAATGTACTACTAGTAGCTTCTACAGCTACTTTTAGAATGTCACAACATTGTTTTTTCTTTATAGATTTGCAAAAACTTTTAATCTGAACCATGAGCAACGTAACCTTTTATGGAAAGCAGGTTATAGAGGGCAAACCAAACCACATCTTCTCAAACAAGAAACTCAAAGCTTAGCATGTTTGCTAAGGATATTGTTTAAAATGTATTGTGATGATGGCAGGCGGGAACACTGGCCAGTGATAGAAAGTACTTTATTAACAGTCTGTCAAGAAGGTTTGGAATACTTTTTGCAACTTCAAAGCGAAGGACATCGAGAAGCTTGGACTTCATTGTTACTCCTAATTATGACTAGGTTATTAAAAATGGATGACAGTAGGGTAAGTTATTCTTGTAGATTGTAGATTATAATTGGGGTGCGACCTAAAAGAACTTTTGTGTATACCTTACATCTAATTATGAGTCTATAAAGTCTTGACTTTTAAGAAAGTATATTAACCGCTTAGGATGTACGTTTGTAACCTTATCAGGAGCACTCGTTTTGTATTAAGTTTCTAGGATAATTCCGGGGTATTTTACCTCTTCTGACTATCAAAGTGACACTCCATCCATAGCAGGAAGTTGAATCATTTATTTCCTTGTTACGATTGGCTGAATTTCCGTTTTTTGAACACCAGAGGTTTTACTTTGCATGCGTTCAGCAATAATACTGCCATGTTTACCTTTTATCACAATAACAACTCCTCAGCATTGCCCAGCGCACAAAACCCTTCTCTTTTAAGCAAAGCTACCATTGATCATACTAAAGTTATTTTTACAAATAGTTTTAAATATTGCAATGATTCCTTCTAATATGTTTACTTTTAATTTTAGTTTGCTGTTCATATAGCTCGGTATTACCCGCATCTCTGTGAAATAGTCTGTTTTGACCTCAAGGCTGAATTAAGGTCAATATTAAGAAGAGTCTTCCTCAGAATAGGACCTGTATTTCACATCACTGGTATAACAACATAGTTAAGGATAAAGTAGTAATTAGCTATTTCATTTATTTATCATTTAATTAGTATATTTGTAAATTCTAGTTTCACTTCTATCCACTAATATTTTTACAAATTTTAATCTCAAAAATTAATCACGACACAGTTAGTTATATCATTAGAACTTTCTTTATAAAATTTGTCAGGTGGAATGTATTAATAACAGTGGTAACAAACATATTTGTTAAAATTAGAAATGTAGTTAAAAGACAATGAGCAATATCATCCTTGTTGTAGATTATAATTATTTGTATCTACAATCTTGATATCAGTAAACAGAAAAAATTAAAAGACTTAATGTATAAAACATACATATATACATAATTAAATTGATTCTATTGTAAAGAGCTTGTTCTTATTTTATGAAATCATTATGTTAAAGATTCGGAAATAGTAGATTGTTATTTTAAAGCAAATATTGTTTTTATACTTAGCAATTTCGTCTCTAACTTGGTTATTTTTTTGACTCTGATTTTTCTCTTATTAGGCTGTCTGCTCCTTAAATGATATCTGGTATGGTGTATTTCATGAATTATTTCAGTTTCAATTAAAAACTGCGCTGATATATATAATTATATTTTTGAAATAACCAATTAAAACAATGATAAAGAATCAGTCTTACCTTAAAAACCAAAATATAGTTTAATAAAGGAGTATTGTCCAAATTATCAAATTGAGCCTTTTGTGGAGTAACGTATGCTATTTGTGGGTCATGTGTATATATCATATTTGAATCATTCCGTACTAGTGATAGTGAGTAAATATTTATTATGATAAAGTTAGAAAAATATTACGTGCCTTCATTATTGATGTATATGTATTTTTATTGTGGTAACATAACGTTATATATTATTTTTTTAGGCTTATAACAGCTGTTAGTTAATGTATTAAGGCACTTTAGGGCATTTAGACTACGGTATCCCTGAGTGTCGTCATTTCTGGTAGTAAATTGTAGTTATAGACCGGATTTGGCTTCATCAATTCATGTCTAGCAATTTGAGGTCCGTTTTTTTTAAGGTTTTAACGGGTAAACCGTTTTCGAAAATTTGGAAAAATCAATTTTCTTATACTTAAAAAAATCCTTTTTCATTCGGCTTAAAAGTTAATACGAATATAGACATTAATGATTACTTTACTACTTTCAAATACCAGACTGTTTCAACTTGTTGAAAATGAAAAAGTTCTAAAGAAGAAGAATGCTTGATTGTCTAAAAAATTTACACAATTTTATAGACAAAGCTATAGAATGATAAAAAACACATAGTTTTGTAGTTTGAAGATGCGCTCAAATTGAGTCGAACAGTATGGAAGGGCGTAACGCAGGTGTGATTCAAAAAGGGCATTATAAACTGTTCTGAATGTTGAAAAGCTTCCTTGGAAACTGATTTTATGGTAAAACATGCTGAACTTGATTTCTTAGTTCCACTTTAAAGAGCTGTCTAGAATAAGATAAGTCCCAAGAACTTCATAGATTCAACAACGTCCAAACTGTTATTAAGTACAAAGGGTTGAATGGTGTTTTCATATAAGACTTTAGTTTTTAAAACGTGTAGGCATATCCGATTTAATGATTTTGCAAGAAGGCGACAACGTTTCATTTTTTTACAAGCTGGCTTTGGTGGGTAAGAAAAGACTTAAACCATTCGAAAGTGGTACCTCTGAACCTATATAGTTGCAATTTTTTTATTAAAATAATATGGTTTGAACAATCAAAAGCTTTGGAAAAATGACAGAAAATTGTTGATGTAAGGTAATGCTTGTTTATACTGGTGTTAGAAAGAAAATAGCATCATTGGTATATTTGCTACTCAAGAATCAAAATTGATGGAGAGTATGTATTTTCTATTTTAACAAAATCAAGTCTTATGATTTTCGATAATGTTGGGATAAAACGATAAATATTTTTTCATATCACTTGCATTGAAACCCCTTGTTTTGATCCCTGTTTTGTCAGTCGAAACAAGACAATTTCAGACCAATGCAACTGTCAGTTAGAAACTGACAGTTTTTTCTGCCCGGCATATTTATTATTTATGTCTTTATTTCAAGTTTGTCAGAATCGCATTTGTAATAAAAGGTAATAAAATCATAATCGTTTGACTGCTGTCGTCAAATCTTTGTCAAGATATTAGTCTAAAATAGTCTGACTTCAACTGGCTACAGAGATCAAAACAAGTTGTTTCAATGCATGTGATATGAAAAATATAGTGTGTGGCACGGGATAAAACAAGACGATTTCTGATTAGGGCGAGAGGTGACTGCCCGAGCGAAGCGAGGGCTGTCTTTGCCCGGTCAGAAAGAAATATACTATTTAGGCTTTTCGAAAACGGGACATTCCTTAAAACCACCCTTATTTCTATCAACTAAGTTACTTATTTCACGCCTCAAATTGCTAGCCATGAATCCATAAAACGATGTACGCTGGCTTATAATTGTGTTAAAATTGACAATTTTATTAAATTGAAAATATTTATGTTTAGTTTAAAGTGTTATATTCTACCTTTAATGTATTAGATACTATTTCAGGGAGACTGCTCTTAAAAATTCGGATAATACCCATATTTTTAGTGCCTTGGATATATAAAATCCTAACAGTTGTTGTAAGCTATACGGAGTAGATTGTTGCAAACCGATCTTTATAAAAATTAAGATTTATTAGATGATGTTAATTCAGTTTAGTTAAAAGACATATTCGGTAAATATTAAATTTCTTTGTCAATTATCATAGGAAAATTCCTAAAAAAGTAAAAAATTCTTAATTTATAATAAAGATCTGATAGTGATTTACTCTTTTGTTGGCTGTAGACAAGTCGCTACCATGTTATTTATTATTATTTTTTTGTAGGTATCAACTTTTTAGACTTGTAAATATATATACATAAATACATTTATTATTGTGTTAATTTCAGTAAAACAACAAAGCTTAATAAAAGAGTTTTATTAGTGACTAGGTGTTTGATTTCTTAATTTCCAAGTGAAGGCCACGAAAAAGACACTCTTGTCTAATTTGATGTAACATATCTGGTTGTTATTAAGATATTATCAAATAATATTGAAGATTATCAACTAAAGAAATTATCTGTAACTTCACAGTTACAATATTTCTTAAGTGATACTGTTGCTGTTAAAACACCTACATACAATCCAGAATGTTAAACATATCGGTAAGAGAAAATCACAGTAAACCGAGAAGACATTTTGATACTGCAAAAATCACAAGAATAAGAAGCACTTTGAATTTAAGCACCGTTCTACAAGTTCAAACAATTTTAGGAACTGCTGTGAAAGCATTGTATAACTATAAAATTAAAAAAATACTTATTTTTTAACATGAGATCGAAATAGAACAATATAAATACAAAGTAAAAATAAAACAAAATACATATTTCTTAAATCAGAAATTGGAGATTTTCGTAAACAGGAAGAATAATAAGTTTTAAAAAGAACACTACATGTATATATATTGTGGAAGATTTCAATTTTTTATTTATGGGGTTTTAAAGGCCAAAAAATAATTTCGAATTTCACCGCAGCATGCGATTTTGTCAAATATTGGTCAAACTATGAGTCAACGTTCTAACACTTTTTGTTGAAGATCGACTCGAATTTGACATTGAACGTCGTAAATCTGAAGTTGATCTTGGCCGTCGAGATTTTTCTGTTTTTTTCTTTCTATCAGCGGATATGATTGCCATTTTTTCTGGAATCGATAGTGAGAAAAATATGTCGTGAAAAGCATAACATGCGGCAGAAACCTGAAATTGTTAAAACTAGTTTAAAAAAGGAATTAAGTACACAGATTACTAAATCATGCAGATAACGTATGTCCTAAAAATTTTGACACAAAATGAAGTGGCCCATTATTCTGCTCCACCAGCCACATTTTTTTGTTTTTTGTAAATTCGCTGTCTTAATTGGTCTTCATCTTCTGTTTTCCAGCCTTCATGATAAATCTTCCTGTACAGTAAACCCCTAAAATCGTCTGTTGGGCGTGCCAGGGCAAGTTTGGAGGATTATCGGTTTTGGGAACAAAAAGTATGTGGTATTCAGACGGAGCTAGGTGTATAAGCGGGATGGGCTAAATCGTCCCCCCCTCCCCCAAGGAAGCATTTCCAACGATTCTTTCACCGGTCGAGTCTGATCGTGAAGCAACATTACTTTATCATGTCTAGTGGCACATTCTAGTTGTTTGGCTTTTAAATTTCGGTTCAAATGTATTAGTTATAGTCAATAACGGTTACCAGTTATTGTTTTTTCAGATTTCAGAATCTCACCAAATACAGATCATAACCTTCTGGTCATGAATATTCTGTTTTGCGGTCGATGTTGATGGTTGACTTGGTTCAACCTATGGTTTTTGCGCTTCGGATTATTAAAATAAATTTAGTAACAATTCGATGCTAACAGCCCTTTCTTTTTGTCTTCCACAAAATTTCATAAGTGAGTTTTCGATTTTCTATCTGTCTTTCGGTCAACTCACATGGAACCCATTTTCTTTTATTCGTCATCTAAAATAATCTGTTCATTCGTACACTGTACCTGTCTCGGTTGACGCTAGCATCTTTGTATTCTTCTTCAATTCCGACGATATCGTACTCTTAGAACATTTATATTGACGAGCCAGTCTCTTCGTTGTCATTGTTAAAATTTGTTAAAATTAAGACCAACGAATTTTGTGCCAAACCTTTAAGGACATACATTATCTACTATACAAAACATTAGGTAGTATGAACAGGTAAATCAGAAAACCTTCACTTTGTGCTATATTATATAACTGTATAACATACCTGATTAATTAATCTTCTATGTAGTTCAATGTCAGCTTCGTCTATATTTTCTATGGCATGTAATTGTAAGGCACATAAAAGAGCATCTCTGATAGTTTGGATTAGTGATTGAACCCTATCTGTTTTAAACAGGCGTCTAGTTAAATAACCCTTAACGTAAGCACCAATAATAGATGCAGCCCAATCCTTAAAAATATAATTAAATATTGATACATTCAAAAATTACACGAATAATGTTTTTAGTGAAAAAAATGCTAAACAATGTTACATAGGGCAGTTTAGCCCTATGATTTTTTATAATTTACTATACTGTTTTGTATCATATTCAGATGGGTTAAAATCAATACAATGGATCTCGAGGCGAGTTTTGATACTTTGGGTATTCTAACGTAGAATATAAAATTCACTTAAAAAGAGTGTCGTAGGTCGACCTCTACGAGTCGGGAGTCTCAGACTCTTTGGATTGTCTCTAAGAAGACCATTGGGTCTGAGTCTTATAATAGTCATTATAGTAGAATTAATTGCTTAAATACATTTTCCTTGCTTTTTTGAGAATTTTAAATAAACTGCATAAACATTACCTTTTTTTCACGATCTCCATTTTTGTGATTATTAGATGTTATCATTTTGCTAAAAGAGTTCGGCGGATCGATTCTGTCATCAGCAATATCAATATTTTTGGAACTTTCGGCAACAAATTCATCAGTGAAATGTTTATCAGAGCAAGTTTCCCATTGTCCCAATGTGGTATCAGGTATTATAGTATCTGAGGAACAAACGCTATAATAAATAGACTGGCTAGGAGAAGCAGAGATAGCACTTATACTTGATTGATTATCTTGAGGTTGTTCAGACAAAGGTGTCGAACAACGCACTTTTGGCGACGTTGGAAACATTTTATCAAAATTTTGAACTTTAGTCAAATGTAGTTGTCTTTGTTTTTCTATTAGTTCAATTATTTGTTGCGAATAATCTTCTGGCATTTTTTTCAGTATTTGCATTAATTGACAATCAGGATCTGTTAATTCGAAGGAAGTTTTAATTGGTTCTGGTTGATCAGAATTAGCATTTAAAGTTATTTGTTGTACAGATATATCAGTTTGTACAACTTCAATACAGGGTGAGTCCTTTTCTGGTTGACCATCTTTTAAAACTTTGATTTCGTTTTCTTCATTTTGACTTAAGTTATAAACAGTATTTAGACTGCTAAATTCGCTGTTTTCAAATGGAATATAATTATTTTCTAACGATACCCAATCTTTTGATAGATTTGGTGTTTCTGTATCGTTAACATTGGATTTGCTACATTTTTCTAAATGCGCCAAAAGAATAGGACTTGGTGCCTCTAGAGTGTAGGAATTACTTCTAATTAAACGGCCTTTTGGAGACTTTGCACGAGAATAATCAGTCTGTAAAGAATTAAATGTATTACGATACTGTAACGAAAATAATTAGATTAATTTAATTTACCTCATTACTAAGTTTATTTAAATTTAATGCTGGAAGTTGTTCTGAAATTTCTGAAAAGCTTTCTTTACTACTCGTAGATTGGGAATGTAAATTTATCACATCAACGTCATCTAATTTAATTGAAGATTCGTCCGTTTCGTACACTTGGCTGCCCTCATTTAATTGACCTTGTTCGTGTTGAATCACTGCATTCATATCTCTGCTAATTATTTTTATACCGTCATTGTTGTATTCGCTTACATCTAAAATATCTTTTGTTAAATTAATTATTCTCTTGCTCTGTGCACTACCTCGAGCTGAAAGTATCCCTAAATCATTGATATAACTGCTATCATCACTAAAAGTTACTGCTGATCTGGGACGATCAAAAATTTTTCGAATGGTTAAAAGTTCTTCAAGATTTTTCTTTAATTCTCTTGTACTTTGCAAACGTTTTTCCAATTTTACAGCTTGTTGTCTGTACTTCTCTAATTCTAAACGTAGTGTCGGTGCTATCTAAATTAAGTATAAATTGTAAAGTATAAATTGTAATTGAAAATAAACAATGTTAATTAAAACTTACCACAGGTGGCAAAAAATGAGTCCCTTTTACTTTTATACAAGAGACGAAGTTATTCGAATCAGACATTGTAATTAATTTTTCGCTAAATGAAGATATGAAAAATCATAAACATGGCATCCCGAATATTTGTAGTAACAATGTTGTTTGTTGTTTTTAATGCAGCAACACAATATACAAAAAATAGTTAAAGAACTTTTACTCTCATTCTTTTTGAATCTTGAAATAACAAACAAATATGACAAATGTCATTGAATTTAAAGTAATATGACATATGACAAGCAATTCAAAATTAATTCTGTGGTAGCCTCTACGTAGTTGCTATTCAGATAAAACAGCAAAATAATAATAATATTTTCTCTCTGATTATCATAAAACTGGTTGGTTAATAATGTAGGAACAATATTGAGACACCCAAATTTGTACCCTTTTTTAAGAATATCTAATAAATGAAGTTTATTATCCTCTGTGGGTAGAAAACCAAATCAAAATAATAGTTCAATTGAACTCTTACTTATTTTCCTAATGCACCTGCAGGATAGCTGTATTTAAACTTTAACTTCTTTTCATTGTTTATCATAAAAATTGTCATATTTAATTCATGAGGACTATCTTGTAAATCACTTGACTATAAACACACGAAAAATAGTTCTATTGAACTATTAATTACTTTAGTTGTATTGTATATAAGAAAACCTTGAGCAAAGTCGTGCGCTGTTGTCACTTCTTGAGGCCTTTTAGTTTTGTGGATCCCAGAGATAATAGATAATTCGTCTATGGTGGATCCTTAAAACTTTTATATTTTATACTTTTTTTTATAAATATTTTAATAGCATGTACAAATTATAAGAATTGCATCTTTTAACTACAAAATTTAAAAATTTAACAATTTCAAAAAAAGGACTACAACCTTCAATAGGTGGAACTAGATCCGCGCATGTCACTCGGTGACGTCACTGTACCTAGTATGTATAAATACCCCGTCCGCTAATTATAAATTGTTTACAAAAGAAACGTTTTTTAAAAATAATAAAAATACTTTATTTAATTGAAATACAAAATGATCTTTTAAGTTTGGAAGCTAAAGTAGAAGTGAATTATATATTTTATATAAAAATAAAGAAAAATATAAAGGTATTAAAAATGATTAGATTACATTATTAAATTCCTGGAATTAAAAAGCTACGTATTAAATTATGGTCATATAACTCTTCCCTCCTTAGGAACCAAAAATATCGGAGCTATTTTTGGGTGGTCCGCTTGTAGACTGATGTTGGTCCATTTTCTTAATTTTTTTTCCCTACAGCTTTTCTTGTTTTTCCTCATTTTGTGACGAATGGTGCAAATCAATATAATCATCAAAATGGCACCTGCGATCAATATTCCAAAAAGAGTGGCAATCATAGGTGTTTGATTATACGTTATCTCTTTGATAGGCGTTAATTGTTTTGCAATTTTGTTAATTTCATATAGTTCTTCAAAATCAATTTTGGTAATGTTAGCAGCTTGATATGTTTGTTGAACTTCTGGAAACATCTCATCGTTAAATTTTGGTAATATTAATGGTTTCCCTTGTTGTTGAATACTCGGATTGTTAATAAACTTTAATTCGTTGATTGATATTTCGCACTCTATTGGAATTCTCAGTAGCGTCGGGGACGAAATTTCTAGAAGTTGATCAGTTTTGCACTTTGATAGAACTTTCTCATGTTTGGATGGTATTACGAGTATTTCATTTACAGTTATTTGCTCTATTATTGATTCTTGAATATTTACTTTGTTGATATAGCAGTTTTTTGGGATGTGGCCATCAAGAATTTGTACTGTACATGTATCTTTTTTTAGAAGGGTTTCTTGGCAGTAATATACATCTTCCAGTGTGGGACATTCTTCTTTTTGTGGTTGCGAATTGGTTTCTTCTCGTGCCAGATATGGATAAGTAGGTGTAAATAATTTATGGTTTTGTATAATGGGATAAATGTGATAAAATTCTAGGGAATTTGGTTTAAGGATTGGAACATGTACGGCAAATATTAACTTAGATTTTGAGAATGTTACTTGAGTTCCTAAGAATAGGTAGTACGTTAAAATATTATTAAATTTGGGTATTTGTTTTTCTCCATAAATTTTATTTAAGTGACTAATCATTTCTGAGATTTCTTGGCTAGATAAAATTGAGCTATGAAGTGAATTTGATTTTGAAAAAACAATTGAATTTTCTATGTCATTTATAAATGCGATTAAATTTTGACAATCAAGATTTATTTGACTTATTGTTCCTTGGAAGGTAATATAACTACTTAGATCATTTATTTGTTTTTGCATCGCATCTTGGAATCTTTCTAAATTAATTTGTAATTTGTTTTGATTTTGCCATAGTGCCATTAAAGATTTATTGTAATGATTAATTAATTTTGAATATAATGTGGTTTGCAAGTTTACTTCATGAATTATTTCTTTTTGGTTTTGTTGTAAGATATTAATTGCATTATCATATCGATTACCATCGTCGGAATCGAGGTTTCCAAATAACCATTTATTGACTTTACCAAGTCCATTTATGATTCCACGTTTTGTTCTTATATGAGGGTAAATATTTTCTAATTTTCTTTCGAGTGTTGAAATTAATACCTCTGTTCTCTCGATCATATTTTCAGCTAGACCGTGATAGGAAATTGGGTTAGATGCATTGACCATGATAATATGATTTTTTACTATTGAAAAATGATATTTTAGTATTTCAATTTGTTTAACTACTTCTCTTAAATCTAAATAATGAATAAAGGTATGTTTAGTATATATAAGTTTGCATGTTCCTAGGTGAATTGGAAGCAAAAGGTTTTCCAGTGGTGTAACATGAACATCTTCACTGTTACATTCTATTCCTTTAAATTGATAAACCAGGTATACTAGGATCATCAATATCTTCATTGTCCTTTTGTACCTGCAAAATATTACTATTATTTCTCGGTTTCCTAACTATATTTTTATGATAGATTCCTTTATCGGTTTCTATCAGGTAAGTATCGTCTTTAATTACCTCGGCTTTTTTAAACTTTGGTAATTTTTTGTCCCTAAATTTTGTTTGAATGTAGACATTCTTTTGATCGGAGTAATCGGGAGGATCAGATCTTTGCATATTCTCTTTTTCGATTACTCTTTCTTTTACTTCATTATTCATCCTTTCTTGAATCTTTTTATATAATTCTTTTGAGGCTTGTTTGTGGTTTTGAACGTATTCCGATAACACTAGGTGATCATTTAAATCAAATGAATCGGGGTTATTAATATGTCCTTTGATTATCTCGAAAGGGGTGTACTTAGTTACAGAATGAATGGAATTATTGTAAGTAAGAACTGCATGTTTAATTAATTGGTTGGGTGTAAGATCTTTGTTACTTTCTCTGAGACATCTGAAATGTTCAATTAATGTGGAGTGGAACCTTTCGACTGGAGAGTTCGAATTACTATTTTTTGCAGTGGTATAATGTAGTTCTATTTTATGGAGTTTGCAGAAATCTTCTAGGTCTTGATTTTTGAATTCGGTTCCTTGATCGGTAGTTATCTTATATGGTAATCCATGATGGGTTATATAGGTTAATAAAGCTTCTACCACTGATACACCGTTAATGCAAGGTATGGGATATGCTTGTCCATAACGAGAAAATGAATCGATTATGGTTAAATAGGGATTATTAGAAATTCTAAATACGTCCATATGAATGTGATCAAAAGGTTTTGCCGCAGTAGGTGTTAGGTTGAATTTTATTATTGGTGGGTTTCTATCGTATTTGTTTTTTAGACACACTTCACAATTATTTATGTATTGTTCGATGTCTTCTGTCATGTTAGGCCAGTAGTATCGAGAACCTAAAGAAGTTTTGATTTCATTAATTCCGCGATGACCTTTTTTGTGAATATGGTAGTATTCTAAAAGTTCTCTCTGTCTATCACTGGTTACGACGTCATCTAATATTTTAGTACATTGTATTTATTTAAATGCGGAATTTTTGAAAAACTTTTGTAAAGTTGTTGAAAATAATTCTGCTAATAATGTTTTTCTAAAAAATATTGCGTACGTTCGTTTTGGATCTAAGAATTCTTTTGCAAATTCTATAATACTTTGTTCAAGGTTTCGTTGTTGTAAGACGATCAGCATTCTGTTATTCTCGAATATTTTTTCCTTTTTTATTTTATTGTTGTTAACTTCGTCATATGTAATTAAAATCTGATTTTTATATAAATTCAGTGCTTTATCTGTGATAGGGATTCCAAGAATAGGATTTTCTTGCGATGAATGCACTGTTTCCAAGTCAGTATTATTTTCTTGAGATTTAACATCTGGCGGTTTAATTTGAATATTCGACAAAATTTTTATTTTCTGGTTATCTCCTAGTATTCTTTCTACTTCATTTCCTGGAAGGTCTGGCAGGTTGAATATGTTATCTATTTCTCGTTTAATTATATCGTCTATGTCGTCAACATTTACATCGAGTGATACTGTTTCCAAGGCATTTAAATCAAAATTTGGATTTATTCTTGATAATGCATCTGCTGCTTGATTGTTTTTTCCTTTTTGGTATTTGATTTTATAATGTGGTTTCCTAAATTTTATAGGAATTTCTACAAAGTTATTAATTAATCTCTGATTTGTAAGATCTATATTTAATCCCATATTTATTAAATCGTCTATGCCTATTATTCCATCGAAAAAGTCGTGAAAGTCATATAAGATGAAATTAATATGACCATAACATCTGAATTCTGGGAATATTGGTATCTGTGCTTGATACTTGATCTGCTGGCTTACAAGAGAGGTTTTAATATCTACGGTATTCTGATAAATACAGTGTGGATAAAATTTTTCAGCAATTATTGGTTTAAGAATTGATTTAGTGCTACCTGTATCTATTAAAAGTTTTAATTTTGGGTATTGAATTTCAATATACGGTAACGGGTTTGTGTTCAAATTATTTATCTCGATTACGTTTGATTTTCCTTGGAGGCAGGTGGTTGAAAATTTTTCCTCTTCAAAATTGTTAATTTCTAATTGGTTTCCAATATTTTCATGTGCATAGTTTTGAAAGTAAGATTCCTCATTGTCATAGTTGATTTCATTTTCGTTAAACGTGCTTTCATTTTGGTTGTCATAATCCTCTTCTGCGAAGCTATTTGTGTACAATTCTTCACTAATAAAATTAGGTTTTTGGTAATTGATTTGATTTTGGAACGTATTATTTCTATACGGACCAGTGGAGTTTTGTCTCCAGGTTGTATTGTTATTTTGTCTAGAGTTATTAAGGGATGGTATTCTAGAAGTAGTGGACATTGGTTCTGGTTTAAACATTTGACTGGGTGGAATTGGAGTTGGTTTAAAGACGTTACGAGGTGGTCCAAATACTTGTGAATTAGTGGGGTATTTTCTTGGTGGAAGAAGACGTGGCTGAATATTAATTGGCTGACATGGAAAAGTCTGATTATTATTTTGTGGTGAATTTTGAATTTGCATTCTTTCATGATTAAAAGAGTTTGAAGATTTTGGAATATTGAAATTACTGCTAATGGGGTTTCGTAGTCTGAAATTATTCTGTTTTGAAATATGGCTTTGACTATTGGGGTTGTTATATAGAGCTTCGAAATTTTCGTACTCGCTTATGTAAGCTATAGCATCTTCGAGAGAATCTGGTTTTTTAAGGTGCATATTGTTTTTAAGAACACCTGTACATCCTGCAATAAATGTATTGAGAGCAGTTTTATCACAGTATTTGATGTGACAAACTTTATCATCTCTTGAAAGGGAATTATCGTTACTAATTCTTTGTGCAACTTTACTTCTGAGTAGCTGAAGTCTTGTTCCGAAATCGATCATGCTTTCATTTCTATTAGGCCTTGTTCGGGTTAACTCTTGTATTAAACAATCTAAATTTCTTCTATCTGAAAAACACTGTATAAGAGCATTTTTCAGTGTGGGCCATGTGTTTAATTCCATTCGGTTGCCGACCATTACTTCGGCTTTTCCGACAAGTTTTTCTTGAATACATTCGAAAATGTGATTATGTAAGTCCTGGTCATTATATTCTCTATATGTTTTAATCAATTTCTCACAACGTGATATAAATTTGTTAAGTGAATTGCTATCGCCATCAAAGGGCTTTATATTTTTTAACTTTAATTTAAAAAGATCCCAATTCATATTGCGCAACGTACGTGGCTCAGAATTTGGCATAGTTGAATTAGAAGGTTTATTTTGATTAGACTCTAAATTATTTTTCTTACTAGCTTTTCCAATTGTTATATTGAAAAAACTTTGAAGTAGCTCGTCGTCTACTTCTTTGCTCATTAAATTTTACTCAAATAGTATATTTTTTATAAATAAAATATTAAAAATTGAACTCTTAACTATTTCCCAAAATCCTAAGAAAAAGGAGAGGAAAGTGAAAGAAATGGCACTTACAGTATTCGCCTGGGTACCAGTGATTCTTCCCGACTTCTGTACTGCTTCCTGATGTTGTAATCCCTTAAGGATGGAGGTTCTTTAGGATTTGCACTCACGACGTTGAAACGCCAAAGTCTCGAATTTTCACTGAAAGTTTTTACGTCAAAAGCGATTTTTCTCAGTTTTTCGCGACCCGCACAAATCCTACTGACTGCGCCAATTATAAATTGTTTACAAAAGAAACGTTTTTTAAAAATAATAAAAATACTTTATTTAATTGAAATACAAAATGATCTTTTAAGTTTGGAAGCTAAAGTAGAAGTGAATTATATATTTTATATAAAAATAAAGAAAAATATAAAGGTATTAAAAATGATTAGATTACATTATTAAATTCCTGGAATTAAAAAGCTACGTATTAAATTATGGTCATATAACTCGCTTCTTGTTTTTGTTTAATTTAATCAGTCACTGAGTCACCGTCCACCATCCAACGCAAAACAAATATGTGCAATTGCATTTGAAACTATTAGTTGCAGGGCTTTTTTAATAAAAAGTGTTAAATGTTTTAATTTATATCAGAATATTTTATAAAAAGTTTTATTTCGAGATCGATATATTTCATATTATTATTTTTTAATTTACAGAAACAATGATGATATAGTCCATTTCACCGATTTTGGCCGATGACAGAAATCATACACGAAGTGAATTTTGAGTTACATCTCTCTCAGATACAGGCAAGTTAGAAATTTAAATGAGGACGTTTGTTTTTTAATACAGCACTTACGTAACTGCATCTTGTTTCACCGGTAGATAAAAAGTATTCAATGCGGAAGTCTTGACTTAATTCACATTCCTAGTAACCGTTATGTACGGCTCGTTGTTGAAGGGTTGAATTTAATAATTATTAATGTCATATTTTTGTACATGTCAAACCACACTGATAGTTTCAGAAACTTACGACCTAATTTAGAGAAAAAAAACTCTCCGCCATTGATAACTTGGATGACAGTTTAATCTTATTTCAGTGGTTTCTAATATCAAATCGGCCAAAAACGGTGAAATGGACTATACCTACTTTTATTTAGAGAAATTTTATTAAAAAAAATAACTAATAATAATGTTTCAGGTTCTGCGGTTTGAAGTTTTGCCGCTGGTTTCTAAAAAGAAATTAAATTGGTTTCAGCACGATGGTGCTCCGGCCCATTTTTCAATTACCATAAGAGAGAAATTAGACGGATCTGTTGGAGAAAGATTTATAGGAAGGGGCGGACCTGTACCATGGCCTGCAAGATCACCTTATTTAAACCCCCTTAGACTTTTTCCTTTAGGGACACTTAAAATTTTTGTCGTAGCTGCATTGAAATTGAGGGAGCGCATTTTGAACATCTTATATTTGACTCTATTTTTCTGTTGTTTGTTAATAAATATCGTTGTTTTTTTGCATACATTAAAAAATTGTTTCGAGCGCAAAATGATCCATATCTCCGAAACCGTTAATTTGCGGACATGTGTGTATTAACACTTTTTTTGCTAGTTTTAGGACATACCCATGTGATTTTGTGACACTTTTTTAACACATTGAATTTATAATTATCCGAATATTACTGTAACAAAATTGATCTGACTATAATGCAAGCAATTTTATCTTCTAGCGTAGGAATTTCAACCTGTTTTGTGTTCAGGTTATATTATCTGTTCGTTTTTTCAGTACATCTAGTTTCTAGTAGAACAAGTTTATGTTTAATAACCTTGTTGAACAAATAAGGTTATTTCTTATTTCTTAAAATAAACAACAATAAATGATAATTTATATTGTATGATATCACTGGAAGATGGCAGCACTATCAATACGTATTGATACTTTCAGTCAAACTGTATAAATACACAGCTTTTGTTTTAAACATTAGCTCATTAGAGATTGGGCTCCCAGAACTGTATAATTACTTTTCTTTTATATAAAAGATTACTGTTACTTGTTACTATTTTATATGTTAAAGTTTGTGATTCATATATTTCGAATCAGTCTTATATGAGTCCGTTTACAATTGACCACATATCCATGAAATGCCTGGTAGTATTATTAGTAATTATATTTCAATAGATCGATAGATAATCCGAAATTACCTCAGATTGTGCTTTCCGCTGAGAATCAGTAAGATTATCCCTGGACAACCATAAACATATTAATATGTCTATGTGGACAACCCAGCTATTGAAGTAGTAAGAGTTTCAAGCAGAACTTTTCCTAGTAGGTATATCCGAGTATGTAATTGTAAAGTAAGTTAACTTGTAGCTAAGTAGGTAAGGTAATTTTAAAAGATGATTAATTATACAGTCTTTTGGAATTTAATAAAAAAATAATTATGGCAGAACAGTTGGAATGTAAATTCCCTCAAATACTTTGGCAGCTGGGGGTTTCCGTGGCCCATTCTCCTCCTGTTGATCAAAAATGTTTTTCTTGCATATTTTTTTCTCGTTGAATCCGAATCTGTAACCTGTTTTTCCGAAAATGGTAGGGTAAATTGTTATCAACAATTTAATAAGCAGTTATAGCTAGAAAACTGAGATTTTTACATAAAAATCGCTATGTAATTTGTTTATGGCAACTGGATATGTCTAAACTTCTTTAGCGGCGTTAGGCACTTCGTTAGGGTTAGGTTAGGTGTAAAAGTGTTTTGGTTCGCAACAAATTATTCGCCAATTTGATTTTTTTTTTGTTTGATGAATTTCAACTACTCCATAGAGCAAAAATGATGTCTATCCTATTAGCAGCCAGAAACACAATCTACAATTCACAACCAGCTAGAGTCAAGAAGAAACCTGTGACTCGTTTCCGGTCACTAGGACCAGCCGATTTTAATGTTTTTCAGCTACAAATTCTGCCCGATTAGTCGCTTTATTTAAGCCTGATTTCGAGATTTTACTGCTAGCTTCTTGTAAAGACAACATTAACTCGATTTTTGGGGAGCTTTTTAGAATATGGTGAATTCCCTGAATCCATCAAGAATCAAGACAAGTAGGTACAGTAACTCCTATCGAAAAATTTCTAATACCAAAAAGTCATGGGAATTTCGGTCGATAAATACAATACAATACCAATACCTGAAAAAGTATTGGAGCTATCTGTCATAGTGCTTTTCAAAGTTTAGATAGAACAATATTGCCAGAGATAATGAATATTGCTTAAGAAATTAAGCCAATATGGCATTGGTGAACTGATACTGAAATGGTTTGAAATTTATTTAAAGAATAGAAAACCAAAAACTAAAATTAATAATGTTATTTTATCAAAAAGTTTTGTTAAATGGGGATCCCAAGGTAGTGTCTTGGGACCTTTATTGTTTTTAATCTATATAAAGCAATAAATCAGTTTCATAATTGTGATCAAATACACCTCTTTGCTTCTGACAGTGAATGTGAATGCTATAGATAAAATGAATAGAGCATTGCAGAATATGTCCCATTACTTAAAAAAAATAATTAAATGTTGAACAAACTACCCTCATTATTTTTCCCTAATGCGACAAAAGAAGTATAACTTCAAAGAACTGTAACAGAAACAAATAAAGAACTTAAATTTTATTATAAAATTAATCAAATATTATGTATATTTTTTTAAATTTAAACAATAGGTTGTAAAAAATCGTGAGTGCATATCATTGCCTACTATGAGGGTCGAGAAAACGTTCGGATTTATGGACCACCCGCTGTTCCCAGGACTTCGAATACTCTTTAACCAATTTTAATAAATAAATTATAAACAGATATTATTTTGTTGTTGTTTTGTGCGACTATCTGTTATAATGCTATCTCTGTAAATCTGCTAAGCATCGATAGGATTACCGATTTGGGTACTAATAAAAATTATTTTCGTTCAATAATTTTGATAAACAAAAAATATGACTATCTTAAAATAGATAACAATGATAATTAAATTATATCATCGTACTGGAAGATGGCAGCACTATCAATCCGTACTGATATTTTTAGTAAAAATATATGAGTACCCAACTTTTACACAACCCAGTAGTCCATTAGAGATTGGGCTCCCCGGGTTGTAATATTTACTGTCTTTACATAATTGCCTTCACATAGTCTTTTTAATACACGAGTTTCCTAATCCTGGCTCAGGCAGACGTAAGTAAGCCTTGGTCAGGGTCAGATCAGTTCAGCAAGAAGAAATACTGCCACGTTCAGTAGACAACCTGGTTGGACTATCGAGTTATTTTGTAAAACTGAGTATAGTCCCCGTGGTTGTCCAGTTCAATTACTTAATGGAACTGTGAGCCGTGGCTGTGAATACCTAAAAGTTCTAGTTAAAAATAGCCACCCTACTATTTTAAAACTATAAGACTGTAACTGTTGAAATTCATTTAAAAAGACTTAGTCGAAAGTAATTACTAGTGAAGAGTAGTTAGTATTACAGTCCTGTGGAATTTAATTAAAATATAACATTTACTTGTAAAAATAAAAAAAATGATTGTAATTACTGCATTGTATTAATTTTTGCTTGTAGTCAAAATCCTTTCGTAACATCTAAATAAAATTTGTTTGAAAAGGATTTGATTACCGGAATCTAGGTGGACCTTTTTGCGCATATCGATCAACATTGTGTTTGCACTCATTGCACGTTTTGGATCATTGTCTTCTTACAGTACCCAAGTGGTTGTTTCTGACCCAAAAAACGTTTTTACAGATCTCATTAGGCATTTTTGATCAATTTTGCACACAAAAAGACAACAAATCAACTTTCGAAGAAGCATCCTCAAATATACACTTACGGTAGGTTTAAGTAACCTATTATGCTTACTTATCCGAGGTTTTGAAAATAACATTGCTCCAATCTCGATGTAAATTTTATTTTGTCCAGTGGCGTCGTTTTTCAGATAACAAAACAATAGTATAGTCCATTTCACCGTTTTTGGCCGATTTGATATTAGAAACCACTGAAATAAGATTAAACTGTCATCCAAGTTACCAATGGCGGAGAGTTTTTTTTTTTTTTCTAAATTAGGTCGTAAGTTTCTGAAACTATCTGTGTGGTTTGACATCTAAAAAAATATGACATTAATAATTATTAAATTCAACCCTTCAACAACGAGCCGTACATGACGGTTACTAGGAATGTGAATTAAGTCAAGACTTCCGTATTGAATACTTTTTATCTACCGGTGAAACAAGATGCAGTTACGTAAGTGTTGTATTAAAAAACAAACGTCCTCATTTCAATTTCTATATTGTTTTACGAGCAAGGAATGATATTCCTTGCGAGTCAAACACTATACTTTTTCTACGGTTATACCACATAATAATAATACAATAAATCAAATACAAAACATAACCCAGCAAACATGAAATGAGCGGTAAATAGACGGGCCATAGCTGTTAACTGCGGTTAGATGTCGGCAGCGGTACAGCGATGTCGGTAAATAATTGGAATGATATCAGTTTTGCCGCCTTGGCTGAACATACGCATATTTATGGTGGATGTTTGTAATTTAGCCAGAAATTACCCGTTGAAAATTTGCGATAGTCGCGCCGATGTCGTTTTGACACCAGTATGCATGCCGGCGGGCTTTGTAATGAAAATAAAACATTGGCATCACTGAATATCACATTGGCAGTTGGCACTACTGCTGATTTGCTAGCCGTTGTGTTGATAATCAACCTAACCTAGTTGTGTTTATCTATTTTATGGTTGTGTTGTGATTGGTGTTGTGCATAAAATACTGAAATATTTTATAGTGTGTGTTGTCTCGTGGTGGCAAGGTGGAGCAAAGGAACGAGCAGATAATATGTCCGAAAACACAGAAAAGTAAGTAGACACATTATTTGTTGCATCATATACCATCATAATGTTTCCTCTAGAAAACCCTTGCATAATATCTCAAAGAGCACTCGTCAAAAACAGCGTCTTGCGAAAAATGCTGTTGAGGATATAGTCTCCACTGTAGAGGCTGAGGTTATAATAGACAATATATCTCGTAGAAGTAATAATCTTTGCGTTGATAGTGAGCCCGGACCCAGTAAAGCGAAACGCATTAAAATTGATATTGTTGATGATAACTTCATGGACACTGAGTCTGATGTTGAAGATACAGAAAATGCAATATCTGATTGTGAAAATAGGAGTCTCATCCATTATCATTCTGATGAGAGTAGTCATTCTGAACATGAAATAATTGATGAAAATAATTGTGATTCGCTGGTGTTTCTCAGAAAATTGGCATTAGAAAACAATGTAACTCATTTTGCTGTTTCACAACTTCTTAAATGGCTGAAAACTGAACCAAACTTGAAGAATATTCCTCTTGATGCAAGAACATTATTGAAAACCCCGTCTAAAAACTGTTTGAGTCAGATGGGTGATGGAAGTTTTTATTATTTTGGTATCGAAATGGGGATTAATTTTTTCTTCGATAAGTATCAATATGAATGCACTCATTTTGTTCTAGATTTTAATATAGATGGGCTTCCTATCCATAAAAGTACTAAGGAATCATTTTGGCCCATACTATGTAAAGTAGCTGAGTATAAAAATGAACCACCTTTTGTTGTAGCAATATATTCTGGAATTAATAAACCACCATTAGAACTTTTTTTTTCTGAATTTGTAACTGAATTAAATAATTATTTGAACAATGGACTAAGAATCAACAATACTTTAGTCACAGTATCTGTAAGATCATTTTGTTGTGACACTCCTGCCAGGTCATTCATAAAGAATACCAAAAATCATAATGCATATTTTGGTTGTGATAAATGCATTGTAAGAGGTACTTATATCAATCATAAAATGTGTTTCACTGATTTGAATGCCCCTTTGAGAACAGATGAACAATTTTCAACTGGTGAATATGGAGAATATATAAAAGGTCCATCCCCTCTCTCAGAATTAGGTATTGGAATGGTTTCTAAGTTTCCAAATGATTACATGCACAGCGTTTGTTTGGGAGTTATGAGAAAATTATTGTTCCTATGGAGAAGTGGAAGTAGGCTTTATAGATTCAAAATTGAAAAATACTGCCTATTGGAGGAAAGACTTGTTCATCTCAAGAGCTACTGGCCAGTGGAGTTCAATCGAAAACCAAGAACTTTGAAAGATCTGGAGCACTGGAAGGCTACAGAGTTTAGACAGTTTCTTTTATACATATCTCCTCTTTTAGTTGATATTCTTCCAAAACATGTATTTTGTAATATGATGTTGTTGAAGTTTGGATTAACCATTCTGTTAAGTCCAAATCTGAATTCAGATAGATGTCTTAATAAATATGCCAAAGAATTATTATATAATTTTGTGAAAAATTCCATTGATATTTATGGTAAAGACTTCTGTGTTTACAATGTTCATAGTGTCATTCATCTCGCTGATGAAGCCCGTGAATATGGAACCCTTAATGATATCAACTGTTTTGCATTTGAAAATTATTTGTCATTTCTGAAACGCTCACTTCGGAAATCTAATAATTCCTTACAACAGGCTGTTAATAGGATCAAAGAAGGTAGAAATATGTCACGAGGCTTAGAAAATATAAATAATACATTTACTATAGGAAAACCATTGAAAACAAATGGGAGGCTTGATAATGTTGAATATTTTAAAAAAGTCATGTTCAAAAATATTGTGTTCACTGCGAAGAGGGGTAATAATTGTGCTTTTCTGACGAATGGAAGTATTTTCTACATTACTGGAATTTTTAGTTCAAATGACAATATTTATATTGAAGGTCATTACCTAAAAAAAATCAAACCATTTTTGGAATATCCAACATCAAGTGCTATTATTTCTCTTTTTGAAGTTTCATTTGAAATCCCTGAATCTGCTAATGAGAATATTGTACATGATATCAGGGATATTGAATCTAAGGGAGTTTTACTGAAACATCTAAATGGATATATTGTATTTCCTCTTGTTCATGAGCTGTGATTTTTCTGTTATTTATATTTGAAAAATTATAAGATAACTAAAAGACACTGAGAATTGTTTTTTTTAATATTCAGAAATACCAAGTTGATGGATTATTTAGCTCATAATTCCAAATATTCTGAAAATTTAATTTGAAAATGGATAGAGATGAAAAAAAAAATCATAATTGACTAGGAAGTGTAATTCAATGTCTTTTGTGGCATATAGCCAGAGAGATGTAGTTGTTTCTCTTAGTTAATGGTCTATTTTCTTTGAAAATTATTTTTCAAGTAGTTAAAGCATTATAATACTATTAAATATTGTCTTCTCAGCTATTAAAATATTTTCCAGGAAGACTTTCTAAGTGAATAATAAATTGAAAGTTTACAGTGAAGAAGGGAGTATAACTGCTTACCCCTATTTTATATGTTTATATTTTCAGCAAATATCTTGTAGTAGAATTCCCAAATGAACGAGATGAAACAGGGGCAGTATCTATGGCCATAATATCTAGTTCCTGGATATTCGAGGATGATGGTTGTTTGTTTTGTTATTGGCCTTCTTATTTTCGAAGTGATCTGCTAAAAGATAGAGCTGTTCAAAACCACTTGACATTACAAGAAGATAAATGTATGAAATGTCCTATTCTGGTTAAATTTACTACTGGTTAGTATTCCATTGAAATATGAATTATTGAAAACTATTGAAATTTTTATTTTTCAGATGATTACCTCAAGGCTCGTTCAAAATTACAACGACTGGAAATTGAGTCCCAGACTGAGTCTGAAATTGAAAGTGAAAGTAGAAGGAAACCTAAGAAAAAAAATTTCAACGACTATGAGAGTGATAGTAGTGACATTGATATTCCACAAGTTCCACTACAAAAAAATTTTTTAACTAATTTGGAAAATTCAAAAAAATATCAAAACTCCACTACTTCAAGTTGTGGAAGTACATCACAAAGATCAATAAAAACAACAAAAATTGCACCCCACGAAAAATATGTGCCAAATATAAGTACATCACAAAGATACCTGGAAAGAACAATTGATTTGGATGAAATATCAACTACTAGCAGTGGTAAATTAAGTACACCATCATGCACAGGATGTGATGAGAATAAAAGTTAGTAAATAGTCATTTTCCTCATTGAATGAAAATAATGGTCTGTTTTATTTTTTAGAATTGCTAACAGAAGTTATGAGACAATTGAGAATTATTAAAGAAGATACCAACCATCTGATAAGATTGTTTGTGGATAAAGAAGAGAGGCAGGTGACTACTGGAGAGGTGGAAAAAGTAAACAATTTTGATGATTTATCAAAATTAAATGATGATTTATCAGACAAAACTAAATTTGCTGAAATGGTAGGTCCACTTCCATTTATTGTTTGAAAAAATGGGATGAAGTAACATTTAAACTGTATAGGCTATGAAAGTGTATTTTCTCTGTCTTGGTTTTGAAATTGTGCTAATCTAAGACATTCAAACATGTGTATGTTGGAATTATGGGCAATATAATAATTTAAATTATTAGCAGCTGCATTTAATCTTCTACTTCACTGCCTATGTCTATTATTGCTATTATTTTTAATTTTAGTGTTCTATGCTACAATACATTGGAGGAAAGGATGAAAACGAAACATGCAGAAAAATTCTCTGTAATTTAATTACTAATGAATTGGCAATCCAGACAAATTGGACAGGGCGGAATGAGAAAAATGGTTTCAAAGATCTCAAAAACTTGATTCAATTGATACATGGTAAGTTCTTTTGGCTCTTGATATATCTCCAGGTTTGTTATAGACTGTCTTTGGAAAGTACACAAATACATTATTATGGGAATGCCTTGGGGTTTCTCTTCGAATCATGGGCCATATTTCATATTTGAAACATGAATTTGCTTTCAATAAAAATTCATATACTTTTATTACAAATTCTTGTAGTGTCAGTTAGGAAGAATCCCCTGTCAAAGGATTGTACAATTAATAGTGTTGAAACGACTATCAAGGCATGGCTAAGAACTGCTGGTGACCGCGAAGGAGGTCGAGCAAAGAGAAATGCTCAAAAATGATATGATATGATCTTCATTTGAACAGTACCTGCTACCCAAAGAATACATTTTTTTTTATTTATATATGGAATGTTTTTTTATTTTTTATTATATTTTGTTTTAGTATAGGATGTCTCATTGTTATAGCTCATGAAACAATATGAACATATTTTTATATATATTGTATACCTATGGAATATTTTTTTTATTTTTCATTATATGTCTTTATTTTAGTCATCATGTTTTTCATTGTTAAACCTATATATATATATATATATATATATATATATATACCCTGTAGATTTGGATAAATCATTGATTAAGCCCCAACAGTGGGATGCCGGCGGTTGATTAGTAGGATACCCGCAATCGCACCATAATCTGTACGATGCAATATCAGTTCACCCTAACTTAGTCAATCCGCTAAAGTCCCGCTATGTAACGAAGCGGGTGGTAGTCTGGAGGCCTACTGGTGGCCGTCGCGACACGGGCTAGCCGGGCCAGCGACGTATTATGATTGTGGCCCACTTGTGTTGTCCGTCGGTTGTTTTTAAAGTGCCTCTAGAGGCCCACGTGTACATGTTTGCTGGGAACGATATAAGTTATATTATTTAAGTAAAATTAACTATTATTTACAATATTTACAGTTATCATACCTTAAATTTATTTGTTAATTCAGAAAAATAAGCTAAAAGCTTAGTTTCTGAAACGGAATTTATTGCCTTTTTCTTTTGCCAGGTCACGAAACTTTCATATGCATTCTGGTACTTATGTTTTGAAATTTCGGGAATCAAATTCTGACAAGCTTCGTTTGCCGCTTCTCTTATTTCAGGAGCAGTTAATTCTAAATTCATTTTCATCACTACTTAACATTTTTACCTTAAATAACAATCTGTTGTAACTGTCACTACTTTATTACTGTCAACCTGTACTGTTAGTCAAATATATGAATACCGTGATGTTAAGGATTATAATCCTAACATCACGATGAATACCTACATGATTGTCACAGTATACTTGAAGTTAAAACAATAAAGAAATGAACACTTTGTGTTATCAGATAAAGAAATGAGATATTTATTTATTTGATATAACCACAGGATATAACAACGTACCCCATTTCTTTAAAGGTTACTGTCAAAAAATGATACATTTGTATAATAACCGTAGAAAAAGTTTTTTTTAAAGTAGGTATACGGAAAAGGTAGGTATATCATTTTCACGCGTGCGACTGCGAATTGTATTTATAAATATATGAATTGCCTTCTTATCCAATTTCACTTGAGCAGTACGCAGTGAAAGGCCTGGAGTATCTTGAAAAAGTCGAATGATTGCTCGATTGCTCTATCCTCCTGTTCAGTTGTTATGCGGTTTGATTGCCTCTCCGGCAACTCGTCACGTTCCCAACCTCTAGAATCGTTTTACCTATTTCTTAACGAGTTTTTAATATAATGTGTAGCTGATTTATACGTTAGCTTCGGTCCTTTAGAGTGGTGAACAAAAACACTGCATCGTATCGGTTCAAATATTTTTCACTTATTGTAAAAATAAACAAAACACCATTAGCAACAATGCTGAATACCTCTAGAAAATATATTGCCCATTAACGAATGAGTCAAAGATTACGACAAAAGAAATAGATGGTGCTGTGGGCTGTGGCTCATTTTTTTGTGAATAATGGAGGTCATGATCTTGTTAAAAAGTGTGTATATTGCTCAAAATAAATAAGTACAAATTTACGTAATCCTTAAATCGTATTATCCAAATTAACACCGTTAGGGTTATCTGATCTGGACTAAAATCATCCTCATGACATGAGGATTCTATATACCAAATTTTATGAACCTGTGAGTTAAAGAGTTAAAGCGCACACAAACATGCATCATGGACACGCTTTTTGGAAAACCGTTAAAATGTTACCGTTGGTTATCCAATATGGACCAAAATCAGCAGGATTCTTCTTCGTAGCATGATGAGTCTATAAATCAAATTTCATTACCCTATAATCTCCCGTTCAAGAGTTTTAGCGCACACAAACGAAAGAAAATAAATTATATTCGCGATTTTCGAAAAACTGTTGAAATTTTACCGTTAGGGTTATCCGATTTGGACCAAAATCAATAGGGTTCTTTCCCATGACATAAGGATTCTATATACCAAATTTCATGACCCTAGCTGTGACCTTCTGTTCAAGAGTGATAGCGCACAAGGACATAAAACTAGCTTACCCGGTGAACTTTGTACCGCCAAACACTGATGTTTTTTACAATTTTTTTAAATTTTACGATTTTGTTTTGTATTTTTTGTTTAGAAATTTTGTCATTTTTATCATATTTTTCCGTTAGTTACCAATTTTTATTATGTTTTATGGTACTTAGTAATTTATCAATTAGATATATATTAACTGCACCACCTTACGGTGGGGTCATAGTAATGAGTTAAGTAAGTTTTGCTCTTTTAAATATATAAGATATCAACTTCGCCACCTTGCAGTGGCTTCATAGTACCTAATTACGTAAGAATTGCTGGTGTAAATTTATTAGATCTTAACTGAGCCACCTTACGGTGGCTTCATAATACTTAATTTCGTTAGAATTGCTCGTTTAAATAAAAGACATATTAACTGCCCCACCTTGCGGTAGCGTCATAGTATTTAATTTGGTAAGAATTGCTTATTTAAATATATATATATAATTTATTGTTTTTATTAATTCTATGAATGTGACTAAAATATGAATATATATATAAAATATTTTGACGATTGTAAACACAAACTGTGTATGAACTGAAATAAATAAATAAATATGAGGTATTAATTGCGCCACCAAACGGTGGCGCCATAGTACTTAGTTTAGAAAAAAATTGCTCGTTTAAATATATGAGATATAACTGCCCCACCTTACGATGGCGTCATATATGGTACTTTATTAAGTAAGAAACGCAAATATATGAAATATTAACGGTGGCGTCAGGATACTTAAGTAAGAATTGTTCGTTTATACAGTGGCATCCTTGTACTTATTATAACTATTATACTATTATTACGATTGGTTAAAACACGTGAGATTAGTTGTAGTTGAGCGTCTGTCAATAAAATCGTGTTGAGAGTTTGAGATGATTGTTAACTTTGGAGCAATTCAATTATACAGATAAAGGCCTTAGAAAAATTTGATAGCAAAGTTATAGGTCGATAGTTTTCGATGTTGTTTATATTTCTTTTAGAATAGGACATATCTTGGAAATCTTCCATACGTCTGGGAAGAACTGTAATGATAGAGTTAGATTTACTTCTAATTAAAGTAATTTTTGTTGTTTTTTCAAGAACAATCAATTTCAATCGAGATTGTTTTTATTACACATTAGAATCATTTATTTAAAACCTGTTTTTTTTATCATCAGAAAAAATAATTTACATGTGTTCGGTATTAACGTTTTTAACTTCCCGCTAAAAAAAAAATTAATTTTTTTTCTAAAATCGGGAAGTTATATTGGTTTCACCCCGTTTTTCGAAAATCGAGTTTTCATCGGATCTCAACGTTTTGAGGTCTTAGGAACCTCCCCTGACTATTTTTACGAGGGTGTCTGTATGTCTGTATGTACGTGTGGATGTGTGTGTGGATGTATGTAAACCTCTTATAACTTTTGAACGGCTTGACCGATCGGAATGAAATAAAAAGCGTTCCAAAGAGTTCCATCTAACTTAGATTCCCTGTAAGTTTGAATCGATTCGAGCCAGTAGATTTCGAGAAATTTCAAAATAACCGAAAAAAACAATTGGTAAAAATGATGTTTTTTGGGCATATCTTTTTGGCTATTGTATCGATCAATTTCATAACCTAATCAGCTCTCAAGCTGAAAAAGCCACGTCGAATGCCGTTTTGCAAATTAAAATCGGTTGATTCGTTCGTGAGATATATCGTTGTCGAAAAATTTCAAAAAAAGTGTTTTGTTTTCAATAACTTAGAGATTTTTTGACTAACCGATTTTGCACTCTCGGTAACGTTTTTAGGTCTCAAAAAACTTTGTCGAACGCCATCTTGAACATCAAAATCGAATTCCAAAAAAAGTCAAAAACGTCAAAATACGTCACGTTACTATAGCTTTGCGGTTAAAACTAGCGGGAAGTTGCAAGGATGGCCTTTAAGGTCAACCTCTTTTCGAATTTTTTTTTTTTGGTGATAATATTGTGTAATTTTTTTGTTTTGTTGTTTGGTTATTTTTGCATTCCGTAGTTCTAGGCAATAAATTTTACATAAATATATATGATCATGCATATATAAATCTGCTTGACATAATACGTTTACCGATTTGGGAACCAATAAAAATTATTTTCGTTCAATAATCTTGTTGAATAAATAATATGATTATCTTAAAATAGATAGAATGATAATTAAATTAAATTATTTAACTGGAAGATGGCAGCACTATCAATCTGTAATGACATTTTCAGCTAAAATATATAAATACCCAACTTTTACATAAACAAGTAGCCCATTAGAGATTGGGCTCCCCGGGTTGTAATACTTACTCTCTTTATGTATTGCTGACACTTTGTTGTAATTATTGAATGAGGATCCTTATCCAGGCTCAGGCAGACGAAAGGACTAGGATCCAGAGATTATATAATGTTTATTATACTATCTCTGCTATGATACAGATCACTCAGATCAGTGCAACATTTCAGTAGGTAACCTGGTAGTGTTTTGTCACGTTGGGTTACCCAGTTCAATTACTCAATTGAACTGTGAAGTCTGAAGTTTCAATTAAAACTTGAGTAGGGTGGCTATTTTAGAGTAAACTGTAGAAGCTCATTCAAAATACTTAGCCGAAGGTGATTATAAAAGAGTAGTTAGTGTTACAACCGTGTGGAATTTAATTAAAAATATAATACTTGTAAAAATAAAATTTTGGTTGTAATTGCCGAATACGTATATATTTTACTTGTGGTCAATAATCCTTTCTTAAAATCAAAACATCTAACAAAATTTTGTGACTTAAAATTACTCTGAAAACAACAACCAATTTGGTTTTAAACATAAATCAAAATTATTCTAACAATTACGATGTTTATTGGGTAATAATGTAGAGAGAAGTGATCTCAAAATGAGCTCTTTCCTATAAATTAAGAATTAAAAAATAGAATATTGAAGTTAAAGACTGCATTCACAAATGTATATGGTTTTGACAAGCTGTGACTTGTCACCGAGACTGTCTTTGTTACAAGTGGATCGACATGCTTATTTCTACATTCGAGATCTGATCTCTAGTCTTCTGTCTATGTCAGAAGAGCTGAGACCAACAAGGGTAACCATTAACCTTTCATGTACAACTTTAAAGCGATTTTTAACAGATTTTAACAAAGAAATTACATTTAGAACATTTTATTACTCATTTGCATATCCGATTATTTCATATTGTTCTGTTATTCTATGGAAGCCATCATTTGAGTATCACATCAAACTTATTGAAACCGTTTATTTTTGGACCAAAACAATTTTTTGCTACATACAGTTAACGGTTTAAAAATATACGAGCAGGGCTAAGAATTTTGGAGGTGTCTGTATTATTGTGCAATCTTATATATAATATAAACTTATTGTAATTATGTATCTATACCTGTTTATTTGAAAATAAAATAAAATTAAATAAAAACAAGGGCGAAGTGGCAGAATCATACTTGTTAAACAAATAATATTACCGTAATTTAAATAAGGTTAAATTATGTTTAATGATCGTACTGGAAGATGGTAGCACTATCAATACTTATTAACATTTTCAGTAAAACTATTTGAATACACCACCTTTACAGATCTCAGTAGCCCATTAGAGATTGGGCTCCCTGGATTGTAATAATATCACTCTTTTTTTGCTCTTGTATTAAAATCACTATCACTTTGTTATATTATAGAGAGTTTCGTTATAAAAGCAGTAGTAACCGGCTGCTTTAGGATCAGTACAATTTTCTAAAAGTAATGCCTACCCTTTCCTCGTTACATTAGATAATCTAGTACTATCGGTATGCACTGTTGTATAAACTGGAGTAGGTAGTACCGAAGTTATAGAGTTAAAATACTTAGTGGAACTGTGCAGGTTCACGTTTCATTAGATAACTGGTACTGCCGCGGTATACTCTGTTTGAATAAACTGATTAGGTAGTCCCGAAGTTATCCATATAGAGCTCAAAATGCTCAGTGGAACTGTGCAGGTTCATGTTTCATCAGATAACTGGTACTGTCTGTATGCTCTGTTTAGGTAAACTGTGTGATAGTTCCGGATTTATCGAGCTCAAGGTTTAAAAGTTTCCAACTATACTTTTTAGGTGACTGTTTTAGAATTGTATCTGTAGAAGCTCGGTAACTAACTTAGCGAAAGTGATTTTAAAAGAGTGTTAGTATTACAGTCTTGTGGAATTTAATTAAAATATAATATTTTCTTGCTGACAAATATAAATTTGATAATAATTGCTGGATCCGTATATTTTCTGCTTGTAGACAAAATCCTTTCCTAATATTAAGAAAATTTGTAACTGTTATGATAGTAAGCAAGCGATAATCGATTGGGTTATCGAAAACAAAGTGTATTTTTAAATACAAAAAATTGTTCTTTACAATCATACATTCTGTTAATAGAGACCATGATCCAACTGTATTGGCAGCACTTTAGCCGAAGCTAAATGGAATAAAATTTTAAAAACTGTAACATATTAATAAAATACACAAGGGCGCTTACAAAATATATTTTATTATTTTTATTATTATTGGCAAGAAATATCTCCAACAAAAGTTCCCACAAAGAACTTGGAGAATATTTAAAAAGTTTACATTAAGTAAAGATTCTACATATAAATTTAGTTCAATTATAGCACCCTCCGTAAACTAGCATAGATGTATTTTATAATAAACCAAATAAAATTATCTATCTGTTGGTATGTAACACCTTTCAAATTAAAAAAAAAAAAGCTTAATAAAAGATATCAGAACATATCTTTTTGTTAAATTTTCAATTCAAACGAGTCATCTACATTAAATCTCATCCAGTTGTCCACACAAATGGTTCCAACCTATCGTCAACATCTAAATAATTATTTAATGTTTCCATTGATTCTAATGTAAGATTTAATAAACTATGACAACGATTTAATTGGTGAGATAAGTGAGTAACCTGTGATAATTTTTCAGAGTATTTTTGAAATTTTCTTTGCTTCTCTGCAGCTACAGCAACTGCTTTTGCTACTTCTAAATCTACCTAAAAATAAAAAATAAGCTATAATTTTTAAACATTTTTACGTCTATATTAAAACATATTATTTCCGACATTTATTTGTTTATATAAGATTAAAAAAATAAAATAATTAAAAAAATTGGAAATTCTTGGAAGATTCTTACTGCTATCGGAGATTCTTGTTTCTCAATACAGTGAGATCCTTCTTTAAGCCTGCGAAAAGCTTCCTTCGAAGAACTTCTTTGATAAATCTTCTATCTACCTCCTAAATCTGGATAAACTTTTGCAACGAGAATGTATTTCCACAAGACTCATTGATTTAACTGCGTTCCTTTATCAAAAGATTAGATGTCCAACTAATCTTTCTCCACCTTGACCACGACGTTAAAATACTTACATACGGCAATATTTTTGAACTATTATCAAGTATCTACCGTAAAATCGATTAATTTTAACACGTAAGTCAAATATCAAATAAATAAAATAACTAACTAATGAAAAATGTAACATAAATGAATTTTAGACAAAATAATCTTTAAATCATTACAAAGTTGAGAAAATATATTAGCGAGTGTTAGCACTGGCTGTAAGCAAATTCGGCAATGATTATTTACATCAAAAACAGTCTTTTTATATACCTATATATTATTTATAACAATTTAATTATTATCTTAATGTGAGACCGGTACCTACCTCTCTAATTTTATAAGTTATCTGATTCTGTTCAGTGGCTACTAAATTAGCTGCAGTTGTTAAATGATGTTGATACCTCAAACAAAGATTTCTAATAGGAGTTGGATCCAATCTTTCAAGAACTTCAGGATCTCTAGCTGCTGGTAAGCTGAGAGTAGCTCTCATTATTGGTAGAAACATTGGAATACTTTGTAAGCGTAATATTTCTGGGTCTTTTTCAGTAGCTGCTGATGAAGGTGTAGCTCCTCGTACTACTACTATGTTATGAGTAGACTTATTTTTTGATAATTTTGGTGTTTGTATTCGTCTAGCGGAAGGCTTCTTTAATAGTTGCTTGTTGGTAAGTTTTGGTGAATCTAAAAATATAATTTAATTAGATAAAAAAAGTAATATCATAAAGTGTTAACTGAATTTTGGTGTTATATCATCCATTGCAACGAATAAAAGAGAGTAGATGAAAGAGTAGGTAGTAGATTGTAAGAAATTCCAAACAGTAGCTACAATTATACAAGAATTAAACAAAGATCTAAGAACTACAGTGTGCTAAACATGCTAATTCTGTTAGAAAAAGGACAAATTAAAGCTCAAAAAACTTACTTCCGATCTAATAAACTTCTGGAAACAACTACTGGGAATATATGAGACAGAAGATCTAGCTAATATTTCTAAGTAACTAACATTATAAACTAATGGACATGAATAAGACTAAAAAGGCTGCTGTAGACATCGACAAATGCTCAGCGAATGCATAAATAGAAAGACACCGCAGATCTTACAGGTTTTGATGTAAATTCTCTTGCAACAGTTCAATAAAGTATTCTCTATTTATTTATGTAAATTTATACAAATTATTTGATGACTTACCTCCAATTGGTCTATTAACTGTATAACTAATATACGGCAAATCTACATCACTGCATACACTGGGCCCAGGAGATATAGATCCAGGTCTATTTACATCGACACTTTCAGTATTAAATTCACTTCCTCCGGGATTTGCAATAGTGTGTTGACGTCGGATATTTTGTTGTTTAAGTCCATCTTTATTAAAACTAGCTTGTCTAGGGGTACTTTGAGTATTAGATTGATTAGATTGTTCAGAACCCATTGTTTATATCTCTATATCTTCAACATATGTCAACTTCTAAAAATCAATAAATGACTGTATAAGTATAAAGGTAAGACACATAAAAAAAAGAAAAAAAAAAGAATTGTCTTCGGGTTCGTCATAATTGACAATTGACACTATTGACAGTGTTATATTTTAGGTACATTTTAAAAAAGTAATTTACAAGTTTCTTTCGAAAATATGTCCAAAGTAAAGCAAAATAGAAAACGCAAACATCAAATAAAAAGCATAAAAGATAATCAGGATGTAGAAGTGGAGATTGATGTTCCTAAAGCAAGATTTCGTCCATTTGATGAACGTGCCCAGGTTGAAGAGGAACATCTATCAAGTATATTATTTGGTGGAAGTAGTACATTTCTCCAGTGTTTAGAAGAGGCAGAACAAGAAGCAGGATCATCAGAATTAAATATAGATTCTGGTGTGGGTGAAGATGATAGTGATGAGAATGAAGTTACCAGAAAACCTGCGTGGACCGATGAGGATGATGATGGTATAGATGTAGGACAGGCACTTGACATTCAGAGACGTAAATTACCTCCAGGAGGAATTAATTCTAGAACTAACAAATATTCTAATTTGTTAAAACACAAGTTTCAGTCAGTGGTAGGTACACCAAAATGGGCCTCTTTAAATAAACGAAAACGATCAGATTCTGATTCAGATGAAGAAATTTTACAACACTGCGGATTCATAACAAAAACAACCAGTTCACATTTACCATCAAGTGTTTTAGAATATAAGAAAGTGAAAGATTTAAACTGTGAAACATATACTGAAGGTCCCTATATAAATTCAATTGAGTTTCATCCTTCATCCACTGTTGCTTTAGTAGCAGGTAATGGAGCCATAGCTACTCTTATTGCAGTTGATGGTAAAAGAAATAATAAATTACACAGTATTGCTTTCCAAAATTATCCCATTTTATGTGCGAAATTCCTTCATAATGGAAATGAAGCACTTCTAGGCTCTCGACATTCCCACATTTTCAGTTATGATTTACAAACTGCTAAGCCAGTTCGATACAATTTACCACAGGGATTAACACAGTGTAAGAATTTTGTAGTGTCTCCTGATTCTCAAATTATAGCTGTAGCAGGCAAATGGGGAGAAGTACATTTGTTGTCTAGCATCTCTAAGGAGAAAATTGGTTTACTAAAGCAAGAGTCCGAAGTTACAGCACTCACATATAATCCTGCTGGTAAGAATTAATAATTTTCATATTATATCTATTAAGTAAGTTTTTTGTATACAAATGTTTCACAGGTTTTTTTTTTATATTATAATCATAATTGAACATGTGACAATATTTCATCTTCTTCCTTACTTTTTTCAGAATTTCTATTAATTTTTTATGTTTAACGCTACCGAATGTCTTTTACAATTACTTATTTAATTGTACATTTTTTTGATCAGAATTCTCATTTTAGGAAATCTTCTATTTGGACATAGTGATACTGGTGATATAACAGTATGGGACATGCAAATGCGCAGAATGAAACACAGATTCATTGACGAAGGATGTCTGAAAGGCACAGCCCTATCAGTATCATCTTCTAATCAATTTTTAGCAGCTGGTTCGGCTCAAGGAGTAGTCAATGTATACGGTATGGAAGATGTTTTGAAGGCGAAAAATCCCAAACCAAGAAAAGTTATCATGAATTTAACAACCACTATTAAAGACCTAGAATTTAACCCATCATCCGATATACTTGGATTTTGTTCAGCAGAAATACAAAATTCAGTGAAATTGTTTCATTTGGGATCAGGAACTGTATTCAATAATTTTCCGAACTTTGATGCCAAAATGGGACATGTTAATACATTAAACTTTTCACCTAGCAGTGGATATATTGCATTAGGCAATAGAAAATCAGTAGTTTCTTTATATAGGCTAAAACATTTTAAGAATTATTAAGGTCTATATTATCATTGAATTAATTTAAGCAAAATAGTGAACATTTTCCCCAAACATAAATTATTTTACTTGTTAGTGGGGATAAGGAACATATATACCTTTAAATCAGTGAGCACTCGATGTATATTATTATCGGCACGTAATTAAAATAAATAAATGTTATAAATGTAAGAATATAAACATATTTTATTTACCAACGTCATTAATATCAAACAAGTTGATCTCGAAAAACAGATTTTTAATACCCCATCTATTGGATTTTTAACCTACTTTACATAAAGAAGAGTTTCTCAATGTTTTTTTTTTGTTTGTTACCTCAGAACTTTCGACTGGATGAAACGCTTAAAAGGTGGTGTTTCTCGTGTGGTACCATTTTAATTTGGTCCAGTTCTGACAATGGCCTCCATTAGCAAAATGTGAAGTCTTAAATTTGAATTGAGTATGTGCGTGACAAATGGACGAATAACCCAATGTCACGCCAACTGATTTCGATGATTCTTTTTTTATTGGAATATTTTCGTATGGTCTTTTAAGGTACACTTTTTGTTTCAAGTATCCCCATAAAAAGAAGTCTAAGGAGCTCAAGTCCGGAGATCTTGTAGTCCAAGCAACATCTACAAATCTTCCAATTACTATTCTATTGTTTAACAAATTCTCGAGCATTTCTATTAGGAACTATGACATGGTACTCCATCATGTTGGTACCATAATCCCTGTTAACTTTTTCTTCACTTCTACTCTTTAAAATATGTACCAACCCTTTCTAAGGCAGGTAATTGTTCTTTGGGAAAATTCTTTTGATACATTTTTAATAATTGGTAGTCTACTATTATAATTAGATCAAAAGGAATTATGTATTGAATGGCGGTAAAATAAAAAGTGGATTTATAGATAAACAGTGGCGGTTTAGATTACTTCGGTGTCTATTAGCCGATTCAAAGGGTTATTTCTTTGTATAAAGTAAAGCAGTTTCTGTGGTGTATTAGCACGATTTTCACAAAATATTATATTTTAGATAATAACAATAAATAGCGAAAAATATTGTTTCAAGATACCTATATTTTGAATATTTAGTAAACGATTATTTTGAGATCTCTAATAGCATTTATGAAATTTTAGACATTATGCAAACAAGATTATTTTAAACTCATTTTATATAATTTTGTTGGTATACTTTCTAAAATTTCAAAAATTTATAATTAATTTTGATTATCTCGAAAACATCGTGGCAGTGAAAGTGTTAAAAAGTTACATACTGAAATGGTCTTGTATACTAACGGTAAAATAGCCCGGGCTGTTTAGCTATTAAATCAATACACACCTAATTAAAAGGTTATGTTTACTTCTATCTGTCAAAATTTAATAACGCCAGCGTTTGCGTTCATTGAATTTTCATCGTCTTGTAGTGTTAAAAATCGGAAATGGCTGCAGTTATTACCTCATGTGTTGAGGAAAATAGTAATAATAATAATAGTTCTTCTAAAACAAGTTTAGAAAAAATAGAAAGGTAAGTATTTGCATTAATATTTTTCATTACTATTTTTATCCAGGTTGGTTTTATTTTTAAAAAAATAACGATAGCTTGGGTTGGGCTTGCCATAACGACATAAAAGTCGATACTTCGAATAAATGTTTGATTTCAGATTTTTACTAATTTAAATCGGTTCTATGATTTGAAACCATTTAGTAATTTTTACTTTGTTAATAATTGATAAATTTTGATTTATTTACTGAATATGGGGAGATGTATACGGTGAATATTCACATAATGATTTTTCGTGAAATATATTATCGTGTATACTGTAATATATTTTACTCAAAAGTTTATTTTTCTTGAATATAGTTGAATATTGTTAATTTTTTACACATTGATACAAGTTTATAGTTTTTGGTCATCATTTACTAGAATAGTCATAAATTGGAATGAAAAATTACATTATTGTAGTTATACGTTACTGTACCGGTCGTATTTTCTGGCGTTGACTTTTAGAAAAAAAAAATTGTTAAAAATTGAAGAAAATCTGTTGTGCCGCCACAAGTTTCTAAAATGGCTCAAGTAAATCTATACTTTTCCTTTTAGTTTTATGAAAGATGCAGCTTACTCTGAGGCTCTTGAAAATTCAACAAATTACAATACAAGACTATGTATAGAACGAAGACTCCGTCTACCTTTTATAGATACCCAAACAGGTGTTGCTCAAAATCATTCCGCTTTATTTATGCACAGAAGACAAAGAATACCTGGCTTTCATCCTGGTCAAATATATTCATATCCTCGGCAACGATGGAGAAAGAGACGAAGACAATATTTAACAATGAACGCAAGAGCTTTTGCTCGAGCAGCAGATCATTTACTCGATGGTTCTGAAAGTGATATGCATAATATTTCTCAAATTGAAAATCCTGCGTTACAAGATACTGATAGTAAAGATAGTCAATTACTTAAAGATGATGTTTCTAAAGTAAGATTTTTATATTAATTTCTATTTTTTACTATTTAATTATTATGATACAGGAATGGTTTTATGATGAAACTGATATGTTGGAAATGGACCCTTATGATGAACCCGATCCAGATTCAGATCTAGATTATGAAGAATGTTATAGTAAGAGACGAAGGGGACGTCGTGGTGGAGGAAGGGTAATTTATAATTTTATTTTGTAATCTATAATATTAGAAGGTAATAATTATATTCATTATTTAGGGTCGCAGTGGAACGGATTCTCCAAACACTCCTGGTAGGAAAAAAGGTAGCGGCCGTGGACGAAAAAAAGCTGGACATAATTTTGATCCAACTCCCGGAGATCCAGATAAACCATTTGCATGTGAACGTAAGTAATTTTAGAATGCAGATTTTTTTATTCCTTTTTATATCTTATTAATATACTTACTAATTTTAAATCGAATATTGATTATTCAAACATATGTGATGGAAAAAAAGGATGTGTATTTTTATTATTTCTTTTATATTTATTTCGTTTCCCATTTTTTTGTAGTATGAATATCCAATTGTATTTTTATTGTTTCTGAATATCAACTAGAATTCTAAAATATGTTATAAGTTACAAAAATGTAAATATCTTAAAAATCACTTAACTCTTTAATTCTATGATTCATCTCACTCCTTAACCCACCTTTTTTCTACCATAGACTCATAAACATTTGAAGTTTTGGAAAGCTGTATTTGGTCTTGCAGATTTATTTAGGTCCATT
>CAXIIO010000810.1:0-163244 GCA_964028335.1 Altica lythri
CGACTTTGGGTAAAATATTTAACAGTTTTTTATAGCACTTCAGAGAAAAAGGTTTAAAATATCCGCTGCTGGTACTAGGGACCTTGTCACGTTATTCTTGTTCAGCACCCTCAAAGACCACCAATTTGTGTTAATTATTTGAAGTATTTTCATAAAACTGCAGATAGAGATAAACGTTGATAGCACTAGGTATATATGGGAGACGATGTTGGAATTTGGAATACTAAACAAACTAGTATCAGTGACAAAGGCATGTGTAAAGTAATCCCAGGCTTGCGTAAGGGTGGATGGCGATTACAGCGAGATGTTTGCACAGAATTCGGTGCTATCACCTACTCTCTTCAATATTGCTTTAGAAAAAGCCGCTAGAACAGCACCAGCATAGACTCACATATTTGGAATGAGAAGGTATTTGCGGATGATATCGATGTGATAGGAGGTAGCACAGTCAACGTGAAGGAAAAATTCGTACAGTTTGAACAGGAATCAGAAAAGATTGGCTTACACGTCAACGACGCTAAAACACCCACATCGAAAACGCATACGTCTAAACGTCACGATGAATACCTACAATTTTAATACGTAAACGCCTTTCAATAGCTGGGAGCCATCATAAGAACAGACAATAATATTCATGAAGACATAAAGAATCGTATAGCACAAGGGAACAAATGTTACTACATGTTGCAGTCACTATTTAAGTCCAAACACCGCACAAAATCCATAAAAAATAGCTTATATAAGACCACAATAAGTCTCATAGTTACCTATGCCAGCGAAACATGGTCCATGTCTGTAAACGATGAACACACCTTGAGAAGTTTTGAAAAAAAAAATCTTAGGAAAATATATGGACATCACCGAGACCCAGCAACTGGATAATATAGAATAAGAACTAATACCGAATCAGCACATCGTACAAGAAACAAAAGCATATAGATTACGCTGGCCCTGACATATACAGAATTATAAATGCAGTATGGGAAGAAACACCACATGGAAAGAGACCAATTAGGAGGCCTTGATTAAGATAGCGGGATAACATTAACAAAGATCTATCTAACCTAGGCGTTGATCTCACTACATGGAAAACAACAGTGGAGAATCGCACTGTATGGAGGAAAATAGTACAGGCAGCAAAAACCCACCCCGGGTTGTAATGCTACGGATGATGATGAATCTCAAAAACACCCGACTAATGAGTTTGGGTCAAAATTAACAAATTTTCATAATACACCAGAGGAAGATATTGATAACAGACTTGCCGTGCACCAGCTACTCCATAGACCCTCGTCGACCACATATTCGCGTCCAGCGAACCAAATATCAAAATCAGACTCATTTCCATTCATGAAATGCATTTTTCTTATGCTTAAATAGTTTACAAAATTTATAGATATTTTCACGAATTCAACTTACCAAACCACTTTTGCCATTTAAGAAATCGACAGATTTTATTAAGATGAATGAATATAATTCTATTTTTACTGGTAATTTTAAAAGTTTTAGGTTCTGAAAGTGGTGACATAACTCCTGTATCCGGTTCCGAAGCAGATTTTAACACAAACGACGCTACAATGGGTTCAAGTGCAGACTGTGATATCACAGTAACTGAAGACATTGATGGAAATGCAATTATAATTGATGATGGTATTTTAGACCCAAACGAAACTATAACTAGCGCTAAAGTTAATGCATTATCAAACATATTCCCTTGTAACCCACGTTCTGTAGACGGTAATAATTTATTTCAAACAAATATTGGCAGCCCGAAATTAATGTCTCCACTAAATACCAATATTAATGTTTGTAATAATGTTTTAAGTGCGGATAATTATAACTTAAAACATATTGAAAATGCTGAAAGAATCCAACCGTCCACAAGTAGAATAGTTAACGAATTTGATAAAAATGATTTTAAAACAATTATCAAAAAATCGAATATATTTGATAAGGATATACCGAATGTATCTAAAAATTTAGTTAATACAAATTCAGATAAATGGTCAACATCTAAAGAGAAATTCTTAGAAAATAAAACATTCGTGAAAACAGACAATATCGATTTTGGTAAAAATTTAAACTTAAACACCGAAAAGAAAGTAGAAAAAGAAAGTGAATTAACAAAAGTTAAACCTGGTACTGTTGTGGTTAAAGAAAAATATATTGAACCTTTAAAAATATCCAGAATATCTAAAAGTTTCCATGGAAAATCATCTACGAATTCCAGTTTTGTTGACATAGGCAATATACAACGACGAGCTAGTGATAGTCCAGTTACAAGAGTATCCCATTTATCTTTTCTAAATCAGGATAATACTAACATAGACACAAATATATGTAAAGAAAAAACTGTTACTAAAACGCAGTTTTTGGATCAATTATCACAACCCAGCAGTAGTGGAAGTCAAGATTCTTTTAGATCCGATGCTTCAAATCCTGTAAGTCATATTTGTTGATATTATTTTTTTTAAACAACATTCTATTAATCATAAAATCAAGACAAGAACATTTTAAATATATTTATGTACATTTTTAATGTAATGTATTTGTTCCTTTCGCAACGACAATCCCACTTTGCGTTTGTAATCTTGATAAATCAAGTCCCATTAAAAACCAATGCAACAAAGTTAAAATATAGCCACTGGAAGAAAATTTAAAAAACACACCTTCCTTTATGTTTTTAAGGTCGCTTAAATAATCAAAATGAACTTGATCCATTTATTTTTCTAGTCATTATGAAATTAGACAAAAATCATCCTGTTAGACAATTTTCCGTATATAGTGAACAGTAACAGCACTTATTTATGAAAATATTAGATTTTATCTGTGGCTTCGCGGTTCCCATTTATTGATACAGAACACAGAACGGAATGCAGAAGAGATGTCGCAGAAAACACTACTTTAATACACTACTGTAGACGATATTATGTCGTTTCATTTTTGGATAGAATGTAAGGATTCTGCCATATGCACTATAGTGAAGCGCGTGACGATGATCGGAATTAAATACAGATCAAGAACATAACAGTGTGAGCGCCATCTATCGGAAGCCACGGTTTAGACTTTAAGAACACACAGCCTTAGCCTGTTTTATAAACCTAGTTGCGCGATCTATCGCAGGCCGTCGGTAACACTTCTTTCTACTTATCTTTTGTTGTTGTTTTTTCTCAAAAGTTGATTGGATTTAATGCAATCATATTGTTTTATTCAAATTATTTTATTATTTGTTAGTAACAAAGAGCCTGTTCACTAATAGTCAGCTTCCCACCTTGAAATTTGCGGTCCCAAACTTTCTCATCCCATTTTTGGGCGGTTGGGGGAAGAATCTTGATGCAAGTATTTTTTTTAGTAATAAATAGTTTGCATACGAATTTAAGGCTTTTTTCTACCTTGAACACTAATAAAAACAACAATAAAAAAGTTCACACCCTCTTTTAAGGGGTTGGGGGCAGATTTCTAAAAAACAGATTGATGCACGTATTGTTTGTTAGCTACAAATATACCAGTTTTTAACTTTCTGCCTTCAAAATTGCGGAATGCTCACCCCCTGTTTTGGGGAGAAGGGGGAATAGAAATAGACGAAAAGTAGCCTATGTCACTTGGACTATTTGTAGGTAACAAACAATACGTGTATCAATCTGTTTTTTGGAAATCTGCCCTCAACCCCTTAAAAGACTTTTCACTTCTTACCCCATGTTTTGGGGAAAGAAAGAGACGAAAAGTGGCCTATGTCACTCTTTAGCGCTATATCTACATAAAAAACACGTCAATCCATAGCTTTCACATCTATACATATAATAAATCTGTAGAAATGAAAATTCTGTACATTAAAGATATTTAAAAAATAATTAGCGGGGGATGTTGCTATATCGATATAGAACCTAAAAATGTGGTTAAATTTTTTTTGTCTGTCTGTATGTTTGTGCGCGCATCACATAACGCTAATAGTCTATTCGTATTTGCACCAGACAATGACCCATAACGTTGTTTATAGAGAAGCTCTCTGTACGGATAACGTGTTAAAGCAATTAATTATTACTTCGGCTGCCTTTCAACTATTTTCTATTTTATAATAATGTTCTTCTTTAAGTTTTACAATTAGGGTACAGAACCCAAAAAACATGGTTAGGACTTGTTGCTTGAAGTATTTTGCAGCTTCTTCTCTCACCGCACATACATGCAAAGATTTAGTCAACTTTTAACGGCGTTAGCACAATCAACACGCCACGCGAACGACGTTGCCAGCTACAGCTAGTTTATAATATTAATAATACATAGCTCACAAAAAAATGGTTTTAAAGACAAAACTTACCCGCGAAAATTTTGACAACAGAATCGGTGATGGATCAGCAAAGTGGAGGCATTCTATAGAATTTTTTCTCGAAAGTATTTTTTTTTGTATCATTCAAAAAAGCAAATTTTTAATTGTTTAATCCGCAGTATGTAGGATATTTTTCTGTAATTTAAGATGTCAGTTTCAAATACTTTTGTAATGCTATTTTTTTATACATATTTAGGTAACTAAAAGTCAGCGTTTCACAACTATAAGAGTGGATGAAGCAGAACACGCAGCATCCATAGCTAAAAATTTCTCTAGAAAATCTAGTGCTCCAACAGATAGCAGTAGCAGCTCTACTCAGTCTTCTGAATTATACTCTAGAAGCTCTCACACTAATATTAATCGTACAAATAGTTACAGAACAAAGAATTCAAATAGAGAACATGAAAAATTAACGAAGAGTGTATCAGATAACTCATCTGTGTCTCAAAATCGAAAATCTGATAAATCCTAGGAAGGTATTTTTATATAGGAGTTTCAATATTTAATTTTGTGTATATTTGTTATTTATTCAAGTATTACAGTAATATAGAAATTTAAACAATTAATTAATGTTAGTCAAATTACAAAATAGTTCATTTATCAAAATTTGGGTTAAATGATTTCTATTGTCAATGCTTATGAATAAATTATTTTTTTTTGTAATTAATTTTGTAATTTTTTTATTGAAAATATTCAACACCGTTATATTCCAATTGTACAGAAAATGAAATCAAATTAAAGCAGCAGAAAATTTTAATCAAGGAAACAAGATATTGTATAAGTTGCATCGCTATTTGTCGCTACCGGCGGGCGTAACTTTCGACAGAGCAGGAACTTCGTAATACCATTGTCAATATTATTGATTATTTCCTTCGATTCAAATTAACCAATAGAATGTCATAATTCTTTAAAATCGGACCAATCAGAATCAAATATCAGCGACTATTGCACTAGAATAATATCAGCGACTATTGCACTAGAGAAATAGTCACCGTCAAATATAAATGTCAAAAATTTGTCTTCTCAGGAAATAATCTTCCTAAATATAACACGACCTTGATTAATATTCTGCTATTTTTGTTGTTGCTAAATTTCTCGAATATTTTACAATTTGTTTCGACATAATTTGACATTAATAATCAAAGATTAAAGCCCTCGAGCTAAAGCTCTCGGGCTTTAATCAGATTATTAATGTCAAATTATGTCTCAACAAATTGACACTAAAATATTTTAGAAATCTAGATACCACAAAAATAGCCGACTATAATCAAGGTCTTGTTATATTACCCTTGATTATATCAATATCAACGGACAATAGTATATTGTTTTACGAGCAAGGAATGATACTCATTTCCCACGAGTACGATGTTTGCAGCAAGAGCCGCAGGCGAATGCTGCAAATCGTACGAGTGGGAAATGAGTTATTCCTTGCGAGTCAAACACTATACTTTTTCTACGGTTATACCACATAATAATACAATAAATCAAAAATAAATCCAATACAAAACAAAACATAACGATATAAGTTATATCATTTAAGTAAAATTAACTATTATTTACAATAATTACAGTTATCATACCTTAAATTTATTTGTTAATTCAGAAAAATAAGCTAAAAGCACAGTTTCTGAAACGGAATTTGTTGCCTTTTTCTTTTGCCAGGTCACGAAACTTTCATATGCATTCTGGTACTTATGTTTTGAAATTTCGGGAATCAAATTCTGACAAGCTTCGTTTGCCGCTTCTCTTATTTCAGGAGGAATTAATTCTAATTCATTTTTATCACTACTTAACATTTTTACTTAAATAACAATCCAATTTAAATAATGTATTAAAAACTATCTGTTGTACCTGTCACTACTTTATTACTGTCAATCTGTACTGTTAGTCAAATATATGAATACATAATTGTCACAGTATACTTGATTAAGTTAAAACAATAAAGAAATGAACATTTTGTGTTATCAGATAAAGAAATGAGATATTTCTTTATTAGATATAACAACGTACCCTATTTCTTTAGAGATTACTGTCAAAAAATGATACATTTGTATAATAACCGTAGAAAAAAGCTTTTCTTTAGAAATTGGGCAAATTATTGCAATTGTAACAAAGTTTATAAAAAATGCGGTGAAAACTGGTGTAAGTATTAATTTAAAAAACTTGCAGTAATGGCTGTACTGGTATATCGACGAAATCTTTTGATTTTATTAATAAACCTACGGAAAATGGATGAAAGTCCAGAAATGCGGAACTCCTTAATATCTACAGGAAAAAAGCTCTTAGTCATACAAACTCAAGGTTAACAAATTAGGAACATTGTTAATAATTCTTTTGTACTAGTTAAACGTCGCCTAATAACCAAGCACTTGTTACAGGTCCAATTATAGACCAATTTCCTTAGTAACTCATGTCTCAGAAAACCATTTTGCCCTTTCTACAAAGATATCTTCTGTTCTAGACATAAAAACCCTTGTCTGTGCGTTTTTTATATTTATAAGGCATTTTATGCCATTAGTCATTGTCTCCTTTTAAATAGACAAAAGTGGAAAAAGATCTACAAAATCTCAAATGCTGGTTTGATAGCAGATTGTTAACATTAAATTGAGATTTGTGCGCATATATGGACACACATTGGAAATGGAATGAAAATCTAAATCTCATTTGTAAAAAATTAAGAATGATTTTGTTTAAATTTAAATATCTAAAACCATATCTGAAAATTTATCAAATGAAAACTTTATGTCACAGTCTGCTAGTAAGCCATATCCGATATGCCATAGTGGCCTGGGGAGGTACTCTAGAAACATACCTCCAACCACTTGAAATAATACTAAAACGATTACTAAATTTGATGTTAAACAAATCATCATGATGTCCCTCGAACTTGTTATTTAAGAAGCTTGCGACTTGGATCAAAAGCAAATATTCTTCTATAATACAAATATCAAGAATCACAGCAATAAAAATGATTTCAACTTACCACAACACACTTTTAGTACAAGATACAGACACCTTTATTCTGTTCATCAGATACTGAAATCATAGGACAACACACTTCGTCAAGAAATAAAATCATGTGTTTGATGTTATTTTAAGTAAATAAATTTTATTATTATTATTAATTATTTGGAAGGAATTATGCAGTTTCGCGCTGAAAAAACATCATTTTATGTGATTTCGACTGAATCATTCTTCATTAGTTCGGATAAACCGGCGATATGCAGAGGAAACTTCGAGGTATTTCGTCAATTTCTGTTTTATGTACACTTTTGTAGATTTAGAAAAGCTGGAAGGGAAAGTAAATGAAACTACGTTTGTAAGTCTATAAAAAAAGTCAATTATGTTTATTTTATATAATAATTAATTATTCCAACTTTAAAATACGAATAAGTTCAAGCAAAACAAGCTAGAATATTTACAACATTTACAATATTTTATAAAGACACGCATATATATTAAAAAAAAAAAAATTATATAAAGTTACATTAAAAACGACAATTTAATAAAAAATACATCAACTTTTTGATTTTTTCGCTTTTGGTTGTTTTTTTCTTGATCCTTGCCACTGATTTGTTCTAAATGTTATACATTTTTTATCCAAAAAAGTAATTAATTCCTGAAAAAAAAAGATTAAATTAAATTTTAAACCTAATATAAGTTTAAACAATTTTTAACCTCTATATGAAAATTGCAACCAGATTGTTCTTTTAACATTGAATGCACCACTTCCAAATGTATAGGTTCGTAAAGAAGTATATTTTCCCTTAAAGCCGGATTACAACAAAGAAAATTATACCATGCGATCTGTAATGGAATGGCACAAGATGAAATTTTTTTAGAAACTCTCCTTTCAAATAAGAGATCAGTTTCAATTTCACTAAAAAAAATTCAACAATTAAAAATGCTTATTGAAACAATTAATAATTCTTACTTTTCTACAATATTTGTTCCAATAATATTAATACTGCAACTACCAACGTTTTTAAAATCTTCATCTAACTTTCTTTTCTTTACATCTTTTTCTTTATTTTCTTGTTCAACATTTTTAAAAAAATCTTTCCCGTCAACCAAAGGATGGGTCGATTCGTAAATATATTTCAATAATTGCACTCCTTTTTTTCTTTTTAACGGTTTAATACCAAATTTATCTAATTCTTCAACAATTTTTGGTGTATCCATTGAGTCGTAGTTAGCCATTGGTGTAATATTTTTAGTTTTAACGATTAAATTGTTGTTAGGTGTACCACATTTTATTTCTGTACTATGGTTTAATTCTTCATTTCGGTTTCTGTTTTGAATGGGTGAATAATTTTGTTTTTGTAATTCCGATGATATTTTAGATGGAGAATAATCTACGTTTCTGATTTTATTGGGTGAATAATTTTGATTATGTAATTCTGATGATATTTTAGATGGAGAATAATTTTGAATTTGTAATTCCGATGATATTTTAGATGGAGAATAATCTACGTTTCTGATTTTATTGGGTGAATAATTTTGATTTTGTAATTCCGATGATATTTTAGATGGAGTATAGTCTACGGTTCTGATTTTATTGGGTGAATAATTTTGAATTTGTAATTCCGATGATATTTTAGATGGAGAATAATCTACATTTCTGATTTTATTGGGTGAATAATTTTGATTTTGTAATTTCGATGATATTTTAGATGGAGAATAATCTACGTTTCTCATTTTAATGGGTGAATGATTTTGATTTTGGAATTCCGAGGATATTTTAGATGGAGAATAATCTACGTTTTCTGATTCTTTAACAGAATCATCTGTTTCCGTACTTTTCTGTCGTGAACAAATTTGAGTTTCTTGTCCTATAATATTTAATTCTTCAACTTGATCCATTTTTGTAGTTTTATATGGTAAGTAATCACACTTTTCTTGATGTTTAATTGAATTATTTCCTTTAGAACTGTTAGAAGGAAAATAATCTATATTATTTACATCTTCAATATTATCAATTGTTTTTCTTGTTTTGATTGGTGACTTTTTCTGTATTTCATGTAAACCTTTTCCTTTACAGCTTTTTGAGGGCGAATAACAGATTGTTTCTTCATTTGAAATACTTAAATCGTTAACTGGCTCATGAGAAGAACTTTTATTCGTATTCGGTTTTTTAAATAATGAAGAAATGGTATTTTCTTGTGCGTTACTTGACTTTAAAGTTAAATCATCAATTTCACTTTTTAATGGTGATTCATGTTGAGAATATTTATTTTTTAAATCTAAAATATAAATGTCATAATTATACAAAAAATGTAACATGAACTATAATTCTCTACTCTATTTATTTCAGGAGTTCTAGTAAACTTAATTTAATAAATTTTTTTTCGTAAGTAAGATTTTATAATCGTTATTGAAATTATGGTTATTTTCAAATAAGTGATTAGCGTAGTTGGTTTTCTTTTTTTTATAATATAACTGTTATAAAGTTCGGTTACTCGTTTTTTAAAACACCTTCCTGTTTGGCATATATATGTTTTTTGGGTAATCTGCGCATGTTAATTTGTATACCCCAGATTTGTGATGTTTATTTTGTTGTTTTAATACTTTTTCCTATTGAATTATTAGTTTTATATGCAATTTTAATGTTTTGTTTTTTAAGAAATTTCCAACCTTATAGTAATATGTACCTGTTATTATTCTCTTATATAGTCTAGTTAACATCTTCAAAAACGTGAAAAATTAAAATAAAGGTCCTAAAAATATGAGCGATAGCTTATTGGATTCGGAATCACTTCTAGAAAAATGTTTTTGAAGGAAAAGTGTGCAGGCAAAAAATTGCAATTGTTATTAACAAAATAAGACGAAAAAAAAGATATTTATGTTTTTGTTAATAACTCGAAAAATATTAATACTTAAGCAATTTTGAAAAAATCTCGTTAAAGAGGAGGAAATTTCCGGAAAAAAAGCCCGTCCTCCCGGAACTCTATCTCCATTATTTATAATTTTAATTTGACGTTGAAAATAGGGCTCCGCGTGGCTTTTACGGCATGTGCGCGCCACCGCTAAACGGGGTTTATCAGATAAAATATTTTTTTATGACATAAAATGTTATTTTAAAAATTTAAAAAAATTCCAGTATTTTCCTAACACTTAAAAGAATCTAAATCAGTTGGAAAAAACATTTTATCACTGTTTTTAAAAAAGTTATTCTATTGTTAACTGACAAATTTTTTCCTAATCTCTGTTGACATAAACAATGGGATAAAAGGTATAAATAATTGGCCTAAAAATTTGAAACTCCGTGGAGCCCTTTTCATATGTATACTTTACAGGATCCTGCGATAAATGTTTATAAAAGTTTATTAATTTGTTAATAATACTTTCTAATATTATACGTCACGTTAACTGTAGCGCCACTTAACTTGTCAATTAAAAAATGATATATCTTTTAAACTATTGGAGATATGATAAAGGACACTCAGGGCTTTTTTATAGAAAATAAATTTCTCTTTCAAATAATTCTTAGACCAAGTTCGTATTTATTGTTTATTAGATACTACATGCATTTATTTATAAAAATTCTGTATTTTATTTTACTTTTGCGCAATATTTTGCAATAGTTATGAAAAATCATAATTAACAAATTAATAAACTTTTATTCACATTTATCGCAGGATCCTGTAAAGTATACATATGAAAAGGGCTCCACGAAGTTTCAAATTTTTAGGCCAATTATTTATACCTTTTATCCCATTGTTTATGTCAACAGAGATTAGGAAAAAATTTGTCAGTTAACAATAGAATAACTTTTTTAAAAACAGTGATAAAATGTTTTTTCCAACTGATTTAGATTCTTTCAAGTGTTAGGAAAATACTGGAATTTTTTCAAATTTTTAAAATAATATTTTATGTCATAAAAAGAATATTTTATCTGATAAACCCCGTTTAGCGGTGGCGCGTACATGCCTTAAAAGCCGCGCGGAGCCCTATTTTCAACGTCAAATTAAAATTATAAATAATGGAGATAGAGTTCCGGGAGGACCGGCTTTTTTTCGGAAATTTCCTCCTCTTTAACGGGCTTTTTTCAAAATTGCTTAAATATTAATATTTTTCGAGTTATTAACAAAAACATAAATATCTTTTTTTTCATCTTATTTTGTTAATAACAATTGCAATTTTTTGCCTGCACACTTTTCCTTCAAAAACATTTTTCTAGAGGTCGTTCCGAATCCAATGAGCTATCGCTTATATTTTTAGGACCTTTATTTTAATTTTTCACGTTTTTGAAGATGTTGACTAGAGTAATACTGTAGGGTAAATCATTGTAATACAATTTTTATATAGTTTTTTCTTTAGAATTTGATCTATTAATATTGAATTATACCCACTGTTGATCGCAATTTGTTTTATTATATCGAGTTCTTTTTGAAAATTTTCTTCATTTAACGGGAAATGTGTGAGTCTATCTATCATACTATGGAAAGCAGCGTGTTTGTGTTGAATAGGGTGACAAAAAGTAATGTGTATTGCTGTATCTGAGTGTGTTGGCTTATAGAAAACAGAAAAAACATGTTTATTATTAGATTTGCAGATTGTTATATCAGGAACATTGATTATTCTCTTTTATTTCTATAGTGACTTTAATGTTTTCTTGAATGTTATTGATAAAATCAAAAATTGTGTATCTTTTAGTGCCTACAAAACAAGTTAAAATGTCGTACCAAAACCAATAAAGAAATTGTTTAAACAAGGGATGTTGAATGATAGTGAACTAGAGGGTTACTCGTTAGAAGTCCATCTTTACAAAAATAAATGTCTGTGTTAAATTTACAATAATTCTGATTTATGCAAATTTTTAATGATTCTATTATTTCATATTTTTTGACAATATTAACTTTGTTTAAACTTATAGTTGTTCTATGAGATCTATAGTGACATCTAACGGTATGCTAGGAAATAAATTTGTTACATCAAAGCTTATCAACACTGCATTGGTTGAAATTGTCTTGTTTTTTAGTTTATCTATTAACTCATAAGAATTTTTTAACTGAAAATTTAGGTTTAAATGTAAGGTAAAGAAGAATATCTATAAGTTTTTCTGGAAGATGATGCTGATATAAATGATATTTTCATTGTAAATCCACCAAATATCGGCTAAATCAATTCAACAACTAAATGCATGTTTTTAATATCTAATTTAATCTTACCTAATTCTACTTTTTCCAAATCATCATCGTCAATACCAGTTGCTATGTGATCATCAAAATTATCTAAATCATATATATTCTCATTTTTATTATACGCACTTATTCTACTAGAATAATTTAATTCTTCGTCACTTAAAATTATGATACTTTCTTGTGAACATGTACTTTGGCTTTGACTGAGATATTCGTTTTCAGTATCCTCTAAAAAGAGTTTTTTATTAAAAAACAGGTAAAAAATTTTAAAAATAAATTACCTTGAGAATTTAATACGTCCATAATATAATCGGTAATGTTTAACGATTTTGAATTATTATATTCCAAAGATATATTACCAGAATCCATTGATGAAAGCTTTTTTAATCCAATAAGAGAATTCTCATCTTTAATGTTTGTAAACTGCTTATTCTTTGTGGTATCTATAATTATTAATTGATGTACTCGAACATTAAATTTTTAATAGAAAAGAACATTCATATAAATTCTAAAATGTATTAAAATCTTACCACTGATTTTTTCTTCATCTGAATCAGAAGTTAGATCCACTATCGAGTGTTTTACTAATTCCTTTTCAACCGTTAAATTTTCCTTTTTTGTAGTAAAAGAGATTGAATCCATAACTGAAGTTAAGTCTTCCTTTTCAGCTAATAGTTGTTCAACTGTCACGCTTTTTTCTATATCGGTAGAGGTGTTGTGTGATTTGTTTATAATTTTTTTTTCAATAAGTTGCTCGTGATCATAAAAAAAAGTTTCAAAGTATTCTATACCTTTATCATTCTTTTCAGTTCTATTTAACGATAAAGTTTTAGATAATTCGTCATCAGATTCAAATAAATCTGGAGATATACATCGTCCATTACTTTTAAAACATCCTGTTTCATCAGTATAAATATTGGTTTCTATTGATTTACTATTGCTTTGTATACCTTTAGAATCATGAATATATGGTGCAATTACAGCATCAATAGAAAGATTTGATTCATTATTTTCATTCTCAGTGCTTTCTCTCTCAGAATATGTATTCGATCCATCAGTGAAAACTTTAATAGGGATTAATTTAATAGCTAATTTTTTATTTTCTTCAATATCTCTCATTTTTCCATCTGAAGAATTATCATTTTTATTTATAGATTCAACTTTGCAAGAACTTAATTGAAGAGATAAAACTAAATCTTCTTCGTTATCATTTGTATTTTCCTTGGAGCATTTTCTTTCCGGTGATTTATCCCTTCCGTATATGCTTTCCCAATTTTTTAAAAGGTATCCAACAGGCACATTAGAATGACTCAATTGTAAAGAAGAAACAGTAAATTCTGTTCTACTATAAGAATTCAACAAATTATTACTATTGTTATAAATATATTGTTCCAACAATCGACTGTTTAGTTTTGACATAGTTTGATTTGTTCTTTTATTTCTTTGACTTTCTTTTGATAATATGAATGAAATTTTCTCATTTATCAAAGTTTTTCTTTCGTCATCCGTACGTATTCGAAGAGTAGGAGTTACAAATCTAAATTTAGAATTTTTACGTTTTTTAGCCTCCTAAAACAATGGTATAAAAATTATAATAACTCTTAATATATACAATTTTACCTCTAGATGCTCTCTGAAACTCTCGGGTTGAAGCTGATTTTTATTTGATTTAAATCCGTATTTTTCAAGAAAACTTGTACCCTTAGGAATATCTTTTGGATGTAAAAATTCTGGTAAAGTTTCTTCAACTTCTTCCTTTCTATCGGGATATTCTTGAGCAAAAGTGGATTTGGATAATGCCAAAGCCATTTGTAAATGATCAGGATTAATATCCGCATTTTCAAAATTGTCTTTGGTGCGTTTAAAAACAATATTTGACTGTTTTAATTTAGTTGGTTTCTTTTTTGAAGGAGGTTTTTGTTTTTTTATTAATTTTGGTTTGGTTTTTATTGATTTTGGAGTCATAAAATCATCATCATCGTTTAAACTTTGTCGCTTTATTTTAGTTAAACAATTTTTATAAGGAGAATCCGACTGTGCTGCATGTTTTGTTGACGTTTGTGGGATCTGGGAGCTGTTAAAAGTAAAAAACAATTTGACTACTAAATCTTTATATACTTAAATTACTACTATACATATATTTAAATATTTAACTAACCCTGTTTTAGATTTCTGGAGTAGATTGGAATACTTTGGTAAACCAAGATTCTTTTTCTGGTTTTGCGACATTTTTTTGAATTTCTTTTTCCCTAGCTTTAGCTAGTACTTCACCAAGGACAGGATTTTCTACAGAAGTTTGTATATGCCTAACTTTAATTTCTAAACCTTCTGGCATATCAAACCAACCATCGAGCAGTTTTTTCTTTAAACTTTGTGCTTTAGGCCACAATCTGTAAAGAATAATTTACAAAATCATCACAATCCTTTAAAAAAGACACACTTACAAATATAAATAACCACTTGCAGCGCCAAATAATAAAACTCCAAGAGCAAAATAGTGTCTTTGATAATGAGCTGGTGTTCCTTTTGTGGTTCTAGGTTTTCTGTATTTTTGGTCTATTCTCCACGAGTCTGCCATAACAATAGTTATTGGTTAAAAGTTAGGTGAACTAATGATAAATGATACACAAATACACATTGCATCAATGCTTAATTTGATAAAAATAGGACTTTTTTACCATACTCACAACTCACGTTATGTCATTTGGCTTTGACAGTTCGTTTATTTCTCTGTGGGTGGCCTTTGCTTTATGTCTCCTTATATTACTGAATTTTGTATGTAAAACAATACAATAACGAAAATATTAAATTTTAACTTTCTGGTATTTAAATTTTAATAAACAACGTATTCTATTCATAAAATAAGTGTTTAATTATATATTTTAAATTGCTTACTTGTGGCTAAAGTATAACCGTGATAGAGTCTGTGTTTGATAAATAAATTAATGTCAATAATAGACGTGACCGTTATTATTGTTCGTTCACATTATTTGGCGCCAGAAAATGTGTGAAATGTGTAATATCTTCTGTAAAGTGGTAGAGGGTACTTAAGGGTAAATCTCCAAATTTATCAGGTATTTATTTACACTTATCTACATTCATTATTCTGTAGTAATTGCTGTTGAATATGTATTTTAACCATTCAAATCTCAAATAAATCCAAAATTTTGTCATGAAAATACAAAAAATTTAGCTCCCTAAAGTTTACAACTAAATGTATTATTTTAATTTAAATATTATCATTTACAAAACTGACAGCTTTATTTTTCAGAGCAGTAAAATAAATTAAAATTTGGTGATTTTGCTTTTAAAAGTGTCATAAAATTTAATTGTACATGAAAAGATTTTAAAGTATCTTCAGTGATCGATAAACTGTTATATTCTTGTTTTGCTTGATGTTATTGAAAATAAAATTCAACATGTGTAGTTCTAGATATGTCTTAAATAGCGTTTTATTACCATTTTATTTTATTATCTTACAGTGAAATAATTTGATATTCAAAAACTATGAAAATCTGTAAATATTTGAATGATTAAACTACAAATTTGCTTTTCTTTTTACTTGTAAAATAATTTCTAGTTTTATATTAAATTTCTAGTAGAAATGAGTGCTGCAACCGTTGCTGCTGGAAGTTCCACAACATCAAAACGTAAGCAAGCTTTTCGGAGATCATTATTTCCTTCGCAAACGATTGATTCTGATTCCGATTCTGATGTAGGACACATAAGTCCGATCAATTTTGATTCCAGTTCGGATCAGAGGGATCCACAAATTTTATTACCCAAACAACATCAAGAGACAATAGGGGATTATGATATAATAGGAGTAGTAGAGAATCCATATGGATTTTGTACTCCACAAGGAAAAGCTTCACAGTTGGAATTTATGTCACCTCTTTACATCAGTCCATGTTGTAACAAAATTGCTACAAATCTAGCTGAGACTCCTCCTAAAATATCACCAAATTTTACTCTAAAAACACCACATGATGCACCTAATACTAGTTCAAAATTACCTAAACTATCACGTAAATCTCTTTCAGATCACCCAGATACATTTTCCAGTAAGAGAAAATTATCTCCCGATACATCACCTACCGTACAAATTGACCCAAAATCATCTCGTGTTAGAACTTCCTTATTCTCTGAAGATTTCGCCCTTTCCACTAAAAGCTTTTACTCTAATACTGAAGATATCATGGAGAAATTAAAAAAGAAGGATACAAATATTACCAGACCCATTTCTTTATTTTTGAATAAAAGAAACAGTAAACCAAGTGGTTGGAAAAGAAAAATACACGGAACTAATTCCGGGGTAACCCACAAAATTCGTAAACCAAAACATAAGAATACCACACGTATATATAAAAAGAAAATAACGTTAGGAGTAGCAGAAAGTGCTGCTCTTACTGAATATATTAAGGATTTAAAAGATATAAAAAAGGAACCCACTAAACTTATCGTCACAAATAAGGAAAATGTAGCTCCACAAAAATTAATCATTCCTGCTACGGATTTTCCTATTAAACCTAAAAAACTTATGCCTGTCATAAATTCTGAACCTATTGAATCTCGAAAACGTCCTCTAAGTCCAGAATCAGAAATTGATGATAATAATAAGAAAAAATTCTTTAAATCTGCTAGAAGTAAGGCTATAGTAAAAAGTATTCAAGTTAATGTTGATTGTGGCAAATTGACTTTGAATGAGAAAGAAAAATGTACAGACGATTTTACTGATTCTTCTATGGAAAGTGAGTTACCTAATACTGTTATTGATAATATAATATCAAATCTTGAAGAAGATTCGAATTCCGTAAATACTGATAATATCCCACCAGAAAATAAAATTATCCTACAAACAACTAGCTCTGTTATTGCTTCTGATAATTCTATAATCTTACATCAACCAAAAGAATTTAATAAAATTCATTATTCTAGTCTTAAATCTTCAGCTAATTTAATTCTTTCTCCGATTTCACAAATGTGTGATGTAACGTCTGGTTTAGCTTTAAATACCCCAAAAAAGATAAAAAATTTAACACCGATACTCGAAGAAATAAATCAACTAGAACGTAGTAAAGACCAGACGAAACTGTTCCCAGTTTTCTATCCTGAACAACAAGCTGATACGACAAACGATAAAAAGTTGAGTAATAAATTCGAGAAGAAGTTAAAAAAGTTGCCAAAAGGACAAATGATTCTAGATGCAGGTCAGAAACGGTTTGGAATTACGAAATGTCTGCAGTGCAATTTTGTTTATAATATGGGGAACGCTAATGATGAAATTAGTCACATGGAATATCATAATAACAGATTTTCAATTAGGTTTTCGGTAAGTTAAATATATTATAATATAATTAATCGTCGATGTTAATTTTGATGTTTTGGACCAAAAACTAATCGAAATAATGATTTTCATAATATGTATATATAATCTTAACTTTACCAAATTGTGTAAGGTTTTAAAAAGTTACACTACTTTAAATCATCCACAAATCTGGTCCATTGCTCCTTCTTTTTTACCAATCAACGTTTTGCCTATACTGTGATACAAACGTGATGCGATGCGCTAAAGATTCTTTGGTTAATTTCTTCTTCCATTTCCACCCGTACCTGCTGTATTCTTTGATCATTATCGATGTATTTTCATTCCCAATTACGATGACTTTGATTTTCTCTACATTTATTTTTTGGTTCTGTTTTCTAATTTCTTGTTCATATATCTAGATAACGCTAGATCACTTTTCCTTGTCAGCCAAAATCATCAGGTCGTCAGCAAATGCACATTCAGATATTCCTACGGATTCAAGTTTTCTGTAATTGACATTATGTTTACGTATTTTCTTTTCTACTGCTTTGATAATATCGTCCATAACCAAAATGAATAATTTCCTCCCTGCCTTACGCCTTCATTTATTTGGAACTGTTCGGATCTGGTGTTATATTTTCTGATTTAAAATTTGTTATTCTTGCATAAACTCTGTATTGCTCTTTTCAGTCTTGGGTTGATGTTTCTTTGCTCTAAACTTCTTACAAATTTCTTTTTGGGGCACTTTATCGAACGCCTTGTCCAGTTTAAGAAATGCATCGTATATCGCTGTATTTCTTATTTGTATTTTCTCAATGAGCTATTTTATTGGAAATACATGATCCTTCGTACTACCACCTCTTCTGATACCACTCTTCGATTCTGCTAAATTTGGTTCTATGATGGTTTTCAGCCTTCAATTTTTATTTACTCGTAAGTTTTGGACACTATACTTAGCAATATAATGCCTCGTTAGTTATTACAATTTCTTGTATAATCTTTTTTAGACTTGAATATTTCAGTTATAATTTCCATGTCTTCTACTTTTTTCATCATTTCAGGAGTAATGAGTCATGACCAGTCGATTTGCCATTTTTTAAACTTGATATGGCCTCTGTGACTTAATTTTTTGTAATACAATCTATATGATCAAATTCTGCGGGATTTTGGTGGTTCTCTGTCGTTGTGTTTTGAATATTTGTTTTTATTTTGAAATTTAATTGTTCCTTCCATTATTCATAATTTCTACTTTATCGGTTATTATTTTGTTGTCTTTTCACTTAATCTGGCCTAGATCGTGATATTTCTTCCTTCTCATATTTTTTAATACTATAGAATAATTTTGTATTATCATTTCGATTTTGTTCCATTTTGTACCAAATTCCTCCCAACTAGTTCGTTTTACTTGTGATACTAATTTCTTAACTTTCTTTAGTTGTTCTTTACACAAATTATATGAGTCTTGTGTTCCATTTCTTAAATATTGTTGCCAAAGTTTATTTCTGTGTTTTTATATACGTCTGAATCTCCTCATTCCAACACCTAGTCTGTTTTATGTTTCTACCGATTGTTATTGTACCACACGTCTGCTTTGCCACACTTAATATATTGTTTCTTTGAACTTTGGCCATATATCCTCATTTTAGATTCAGTACCGGCCCTGTTTTTTCCGCTCTAATTTGGAGTTTGTAATTCTTTATTGTCTCATTACGGTTTTTATTTTGTCGTACTCTTACTTTTCTCTTTTTGTGTATCGCCATTTATTCACCATTTCGCTGCGAGTAAAAAATAGTCGGAGTATATTTCTGCTCCTCTATTAACTTTCTCTCTACTAAAAAGTACGTAATCTCTTGCCTAATTTTTACTTCCCTAGTGTATGTATGAATATTTTTGTGCTTAGAGTTTGTTATAATTAAATTATTTTCTATACAAAAATTTATCATTCTATTTCCGTTATTATTTCAGTAATGTTAATTATTATACACAAATTTGTTGTAGGGTTGGAAAAATGAACGTGTTGTCACAAAACTTGAAAATGGTGACAGAATAATTCAAATTATACCAGGAGATTCAAAAATATGGTGGAAGAAAGTTACTGAAGTAATGGAAGTAGTAGATGATGAATTGGGTTATTTTGATTCACCACTCGATAAATGTCAGGTGAGATTGTAGGAAATTGTTTTCTTATTATATATATATATATATATATATATATATGTGTGTGTGTGTGTGTGTGTGTGTGTGTGTGTGTGTGTGTGTGTGTGTGTGTGTGTGTGTGTGTGTGTGTGTGTGTGTGTGTGTGTGTGTGTGTGTGTGTGTGTGTGTGTGTGTGTGTGTGTGTGTGTGTGTGTGTGTGTGTGTGTGTGTGTGTGTGTGTGTGTGTGTGTGTGTGTGTGTGTGTGTGTGTGTGTGTGTGTGTGTGTGTGTGTGTGTGTGTGTGTGTGTGTGTGTGTGTGTGTGTGTGTGTGTGTGTGTGTGTGTGTGTGTGTGTGTGTGTGTGTGTGTGTGTGTGTGTGTGTGTGTGTGTGTGTGTGTGTGTGTGTGTGTGTGTGTGTGTGTGTGTGTGTGTGTGTGTGTGTGTGTGTGTGTGTGTGTGTGTGTGTGTGTGTGTGTGTGTGTGTGTGTGTGTGTGTGTGTGTGTGTGTGTGTGTGTGTGTGTGTGTGTGTGTGTGTGTGTGTGTGTGTGTGTGTGTGTGTGTGTGTGTGTGTGTGTGTGTGTGTGTGTGTGTGTGTGTGTGTGTGTGTGTGTGTGTGTGTGTGTGTGTGTGTGTGTGTGTGTGTGTGTGTGTGTGTGTGTGTGTGTGTGTGTGTGTGTGTGTGTGTGTGTGTGTGTGTGTGTGTGTGTGTGTGTGTGTGTGTGTGTGTGTTTGTGTGTTTGTGTGTTTGTGTGTTTGTGTGTTTGTGTGTTTGTGTGTTTGTGTGTTTGTGTGTTTGTGTGTTTGTGTGTTTGTGTGTTTGTGTGTTTGTGTGTTTGTGTGTTTGTGTGTTTGTGTGTTTGTGTGTTTGTGTGTTTGTGTGTTTGTGTGTTTGTGTGTTTGTGTGTTTGTGTGTTTGTGTGTTTGTGTGTTTGTGTGTTTGTGTGTTTGTGTGTTTGTGTGTTTGTGTGTTTGTGTGTTTGTGTGTTTGTGTGTTTGTGTGTTTGTGTGTTTGTGTGTTTGTGTGTTTGTGTGTTTGTGTGTTTGTGTGTTTGTGTGTTTGTGTGTTTGTGTGTTTGTGTGTTTGTGTGTTTGTGTGTTTGTGTGTTTGTGTGTTTGTGTGTTTGTGTGTTTGTGTGTTTGTGTGTTTGTGTGTTTGTGTGTTTGTGTGTTTGTGTGTTTGTGTGTGTGTTTGTGTGTTTGTGTGTTTGTGTGTGTGTGTGTGTGTGTGTTTATGACTTAAGAGATAATACTAATTCTCAATAAAAACGTATATTTTAGGTATTTCTGTATATCAAAAAACGAATAATAGTTGGTTGTCTGGTTGCCGAACATCGATCAACAGCACACAAACGTAGTTTTGAAAACAAAATTGATACTTATTCTCAAGCATCGTATCCTATAAAATGTGGTATACTTCGTATTTGGGTTTCTTTAAATAACAGAAAGATAGGCATTGGTACTCAAATGGTTCATGCATTGAAAAGGAATTTTCTTTTGGGTACACCACTTATTAATGATGATATTGCATTTGGAAGTCCAACTGATGATGGTATACTATTTGCTGAAAAATATTTTAAAATGAAACATTTTTATATTTACTTTTAAATTTGTTTTTGTACAGTTTTCCTTTTAAGATTTATTAATTCAAGTTTTAATATATTTCGTGACGAGATTTTTAAGTAATCTCAAAGTATAGTTTTTCTAATCTTAGTTGGCATTAGTGCGGTACCGTGCGGCAAAGATTCTTCAAGAAAAAAATTTAATAGACGTACCACATTTTAGTTACTTGTTTTAACAGATTTACTCACTTTTATAATATTAATTAAAGCTTTTTTTAACCGGGACATTTTGGTAGGCTGTTGTTTTAATCGTTCATATCTTTTTTTGTATTATTATATTATCCGGCGCTTTTAACGAATTGTCCATGTTCCTAAAATTTTAATACTTCTTTTTCTCTTTCCCCCTTGTTTAATAATAACACGACTTTTTGTAGTTTGCGATAGCTTTGCTAATCCCAAGATACGATTTAAAAAGTAATATTCCAATAGAATCACATTTTCTTAAAAAAATTATATTTTTAAGATAATGCCTTAAGATTAAATCTTTATTTGCCATTTCCCAGTTTCCAGATATTTAATGGATAACGGTCCGAATCTTCAAAAAGTCTCCAAAAAAGCATATTTCTAATGTAAAAATAGGTAACTTAAAAATCGTGTGCTGTGCTGCTACTGTAAACTGTTTTAAGTAGGCAAATGTTTCAACGATTCACTTGTTGTCATTGATTGTCGATAGAGAATTGGGACGTAGCCATAAAGCTGGATTTTTAAACTTGACGTTGCCGTTTGCTGTTGACGTTACATTTGCAGTTTGCTGTTCACAGTTCAAGTTGGTGTATTTATAAACCTAACGGTGGTCTAGTCCGAATGTTAAAATGCTTGACTTTACGGAGTTTTGTTTGTTTATCTTACTTGGGTTTGTTTTTGGTTTTATTTGTTATATTGTTAAGTTATTGGACATTTGTTACAGACATTTATTTAGTTAGTTTTGAAGTTATTTGGACATTTATATATTTGACAGTGTAATGATAATGATAATACTAATAATAATAACGTAAAACACTATAAATAAAAAAAAAACGATCAGCAAAGGAACCAAACCCAAACAACGAATAATAAAAGTAACAAGTAACAAATACCAACACTGCCATTCCTACGAACTTAAAATAGTTGACAGTTGTCTATTTTTAAAATAAGGAGATTTGATTGGTCATTGCCGAATAGCACCGCAACGGCAACAGCAAAAGATAAAACTTGGTTATCTTCGAACGGCACCGAACGTCAGCGGAACGGAATCCAACTTGCGAACGTCAACGACTACGGACTTTATAAATACGAATTAGAAATACCTTGTTTTTAAATTTAAACGGTAACGGCAACTGTAGTGAACGGCAACGTCAAGTTTATAAATCCAGCTTAATGATTGCCTTGCCAACTAAGATTGGAAAAAGTATATAAACGTTTTTACGTTGTTTAATAAATAATAGTTTTGTGTGTTTTATAAGTAAAAATTTAATATATATTTTTTTAAAATAAATTTTTAATTTATAATAATTTTGAAACGAATATTTTTGTATTTTTAATGATACTATGTTTTGAGCGATTCTGTTTTTATATATTTTTTTACTTTGAAAATAAACATTCTTTACTTCTTATGTTCTTTTATTACTTATATACTTCATTAATATTAACATTGATCTGAATTTGAGTATGCGATATTATTGGAAGAAAAAAAAAACATCATTGGGCCAACTATGGATGGTCCTACAGCAGTCGGCTCTACGCGCCTTCCTTTTCGGAAGAGCATCCATGAGCTAACCGATTATTGAAAACATAAATTTTTGAGTCATGGATTATTATATTTTTTTACTTTATTGATTCATAAAAAAGCCAACTGGGCAATATACAAACAAATCTTGGGAGACATTCTCACCACGTCTATGCTAAGATATTGAAACCAAGGTACCTATCTATTTTGAAGGCTGCTAAAACTGCTCTACACCAAATAACAAAAAAACGGTTTTTTGGTGGAACAATGACATCGCTGAAGCTGTTAAAATAAATTTATTTATTTTTATATTTTTTTCTGGGTTTCTGTTAAAATAAATTTATTTATTTTTATATTTTTTTCTGGGTTTCTTATGTTTCCCATCCATGGGATAAAAAATAAGTGGCGCCCATTTTCTTTTCCTTTCATTTTCTTATTACACTATTAAATTGAAATCCCATTTTTAACATGACTTGCTTAGGAGTAGATAATCCGGTTTTCTCTAATTCTTCAGCGATTAGTACCTCAAATAATACTACCAAAAATGAAAGAAAAGATATTTTTTAATTTTCCTGTGCATATCATTGTACATAATCCTTGAATTTACTGCACACATGGAGATGTAAGTGTAAAATATTTTCTTCCACCATTTCATGGATTTTTTATACTGATCATACAAGCCTCAGGATTATTTGGTCTGCTTTCTCGACACCTCTCATTTGTTGTCTGTAAAACCATGTAGCGTCAGGACAGCTTACTTCTTCCTTTGGGTCACTTTTATTTTTCTTACTTATTATTGTAGTCTCGGCCTTATGAAAATTGCTTATAAGCAAAACTCCTTTAGTATCTCTCCATTTTACAAAAACAGGTCAGATTCAGAGCATCTAAAAGATGACTATCCCTTTATAAATTTTTCTGTGAATGTAGGTAAATTTTTACATAACTGAGCCCATTGCAGAAAACTTAAGATTTTCCATCAAGTGTACACTTGTAAAAATCTATTAAAACAAAATACAACATCGTCAGCTTTAATTGTATGCTACATTTTTTCCACTCGTTCGCCAAGGGTTAGTGAGGAACAATCATTTGCTTATAAATTATCATCTTTACCCGACTAGATATTCATATCATAGGTGTATCCAGAATCAGCTTCGCAACGAAGCCACAGTTTTATTCCTCGTTTGGTAGGTTTAAGAGGCATATATTGTTTCAGTGATGATCTACCTTCAAATTTTGTCATGGATTCATTAATACTTTGGTATTTTCAGCCTGTCCGGCATTTAGCAAATGTATATATTAGGCATGAAATCAAAGGATCTACCTACATAATAAGTTTTTGATGCATCTACTGGTTTCTCTGATAGCGAAAAGTATCAGGAATCTATCACGAGAAATAGCTTTTTCAATAGTACGGATTCCTAAAGATTCCTTTTGGCTCCAGTAGTGTCTTAGGGCGATTATAAGACATTCCAAACATGCATCCAAGAATTTTCTGAATCTCACCTTTTTCTACATTAGATTTCTTTTCTTTATTTAATATTCCTAATCGTTTATTGGTGCCATTCACAATTTGCCAGTAGAGTGAGTGAGAAAACATTTGATGAAATACCTGAACAGGAGTAAAGGTTTTCAATACATCGAAGCTAAGGTTAATACAGCTTCTTTCGAATTTAATTGAACGAGCTGGTTCAAACGAGTCATCTGGAGATTTTAAATTAACAATTCTTTCAAAAGTTTTATTTAAAAATGAAGTTGCTGTTAGTACCTATTTATTCATTTTCTTTATCAGATTCTGTATTTGACTCATCGGAAGATTCTTCACCTTCAGATTTATCACAAGAATCGTAATTATCTTTAATACTCCAAAAGAAAATATATTTTCTGCCGATTCTTGCAAAATTTTTCTCACTAAAATATTTTCGAATCGGAATCTATAACAAAAAATTATCTGTCGTTAGGGCACTATTGGTATAGAAAACCTTATAGTACATATATGTACCACCTAGTACCAATTTGTAAAATAAAGGTAAAAGATAAAATATATTAAAAATATTATAAAATAGCATTTACCTGTATCAATTAAGAATTGTAGATAAAAAAAGCATAGTAGAACACGTAGTAGAATTTAAAATGGACTATCCATCAACATTAGGTGATCAAAATAATACCCCTAAAATTTCGAAAAATTGTCGTGTTAACTCATGTTTTTTGCCAATTCTTCAATCTACTTCAACAAAATTTTCAAATAAATTGTTTTTGACTGGACCTTCTGACCCAAAATTGAGAAGAAAGTGGTTTCAAGCTGCAAAGAGGAATGACTATTATTCTCCAAAGACTATTATTCGATGCTGTGAAGACCACTTTGACGTAATTTGGCGAATACTTGTTATTATTGCGTACTGTACCTAAGTATTTACAAAACTTCTCAATAACATATTTTTAATTTTACAGTTTGGAGAACGACGTCGAAAATTGGATGAAGTTTAAAATGTTTGGGGGGAAACTTTATCTGAAAAAAGAAGTGGTACCTCATATTGTTGAATGCCAAAATATAATGATACCACTAAAACCTAGATCAGTAATAATGAAAAGGAAGAAACGTGAAATTCTTGAGAGCATTGAAAATACTGCAGCTATAATATGGATGTATTCTTTCAGATTATTTTATTCTTACACCGAACATTTAAACTCACATTTTTATAATGATATAAAAGTTTAAAAACCATGATTCATGCATACCGTAGTAATTTAGTCCCTTTCATTTCTACACTTGAAAACTCTGGACTCTCGACAAAAAAAGTTACTACCATGCCGACAGTAACTCTTGGTAAATTCCTGGAGTCTGTTTTGATAAACTCAACTTCCATTTTTATTTAAAACGTAAATAATATTGACTACTAATAATCAATGTTACACACAAAGTTAACCACTAAAAAGTTGACATAGCAGGAGTGACGTCACTAAACGCTGATTGGTGTTTTGAAATGCGTTTTGTTTTACGTAATTTTAATTGGTAATTATTGTTAAAACTCAACATGATATTAAATAAAAACGTTAAAGTAGTCTTTCTTTTATATTTTTTTAAACTTTTAATCATAAAATTTTCATAAATATCATATTTGCATCTTCCCTAGTGCTGAAAATGGATTCAATTTATATACTCAGGGTTTTTGGGGTCGCTGAACACGAATATCATGATGCTGAAAGTCTCCGCGGTACTTGGTGCCTAGGGTGTTTTGGGGTCCCTTACCACGAATATCATATATAATGATTTTGCTAAATCATTCGCATACAAATTTATAAATCAATGAGCGTGCATAGAAGTATAACTTCAGCCGGCATGCAGTCCCACTGACTGCCACACTAATTTTTCTTAATCTAAATGAAAAATATTTGAATAATAGAACATTAACAATTAAAATAAGGAAAAAAATGTTTTAATTGAAATTGTTGGGATTTTAAATATTTTTAATTCCATTTACATTTTATATTAAATTGAAACAGAGAAAGTTGAGATGATTTATTGAAAACAACACAGTGCGGTTACTGCAAAATAATTCGATTTATTATGAAACAGATTGAAACAAGCTCGCTAGGGAAATGCGTGGTGCTTTTTATTGAATTACCTTCAAAACGTTCTACTAAATGGAATTGTAATTACTTTACTAAGAGACAAAATGTCATACCAAACACCTCTTTCCCCGCTATGCATTCCTATAAAACTCGAAAAAATTTCCAGTAAAATTCAGTCTTACTACGTTCTTTGTTACTTACGAAACAAACCCAAGAAAGTAAATGTGAGTATTAGATTATTTTTGTTAGGTACCTACTATTTTAATGTTAGATATCTTTTAGTATATACTCTTTGCATAAGATTTTTTTCAGATGTAATCACAATATTTTTTTAGTCATTGTTTACTGCATATAAAATATTTGTAATTCTCTCTCCTGATACTTGTGTATAATATTTTTACAACAAAGGTACTTTTTTTGTTACTTTTTGTAAGACGAAAAAACCTTTAATCGTAGAGAAATTTAAAATCGAGATTCTGTTTATGTTTTAGATGCATTAATTTATGAAAATTAATATTTATCGTCGTTGGTTGCAACATATTTTTGAAAAAAAAATGATATAAATCGGTGATAAAATTTCAAATCGTTCTAAAGTTAGTGGAGATTTTTATCAAATAGTTTCTAAAATAATAAAGTGATCTATCAATTTATGATACTCAAAATTGGAAAAGGTTTGTGCGTAGGAACGAGTAGGTACCAAATCTTCGCCGTGCTAAACTATAAGAATAACCCAAAAAATTCTTGATTGACCCAAAAAGATAATCATTTTTATTCTTGGCCTTCATAGAAATCATTTATATTATTAAAAAGCTGAAATGAGATATATTACTTCAATAATTTTAACCCTCTTTTCTACAAACTACGTTTTTCAGCAGTGCAACCTATTTTCAAACTATAAATCTTATATTAACAATGCGTTCAGTAAGTTATGTCTTCAGTGCAAAAAGTTACTTTTTTACTTGGTGAGGGTTTGGTTTCCCTTCCCACAACGCACAGAGAAAATATAGAAAACAATTCGATCCAGGCATCAATTTTAATCGAATAGATTCAAATTTTATTATTCTACTCCTATAGAGGTCTGTTTTAGTTTCCCGCAGTGAGGTATACAGGGTGTCCCAGAATTAACTACGGAAACTTCGTATACGTATTCCTTGATGACAAATAAGTAGGGTCTTTCCTATAAAAAAAATTTTTTTAGAGACTCCTGTCAGAGTTATAACCTACTTTGCAAATGTGCGCTACTTGATCGCGATACACGATACTCAATTGACATGGTCCTACTTTTTATTTTTTTACTCCAAACCGAAACGATTTCGCAAAAAACGACAAGGAACAAAAAAGTTTCTAAATAATCAAAACTTCCTAAAATAATTTTTTGTTATTGCAAATATTAATTGCTAAGAAAGTTACAAAAAAAATTAAGAGGGGTTCCTTGATTTGCACCCTTAGAATGGGGTAGGACAGGTGAAAAGTGGCAGGAGAAATGCGTCTTTATTAAAATGATGTTCACCCAAATTTTTAATTTTTTATCTTGGACCAATCAGAAGATATTAAATTAAAACCGTATTTTACCACCCCTCTTTAAAGGGTTATAACTCTGACAGGAGTCTCTAAAAAAATGTTTTTTATAGGAAAGACCCTACTTATTTGTCATCAAGGAACACGTATACGAAGTTTCCGTAGTTAATTCTGGGACACCCTGTATATGCTATAGTTTCCAAAGTTTTTTTTTTAATTGACAGGAAACTCAAAGACTCTAGCAAAACAAAACGTTGTACTGCGATAATCTATATATCTATACATATACTAAAACTGTAGAAATGTACATGTTTGTGCGCGCATCACATGAAAACTACTGATCCTATTCGAATGCGGTTATTAAAGACATATTTGTCTTCTTTCAACTTAACATCTGGTGTATAAAACTTTCTCCCCAAACCCCTTTAACGGGGCGAGTAAAGAAATTTTTATACAAAAATCAACACGCCACGCGAACGACGTCGCGGGTACATCGAAATAGAACCCAAAAATGTGGTTAGATTTTTTTGTTTGTCTGTCTGTATGTTTGTGCGCGCATCACATGAAAACTACTGATCCGATTCGAATGCGGTTTTCACAGATGTATTTGTCCTCTTTCAACTTAACATCTGGTGTATAAAAATTTCTCTCCCATTCCTTAAATGGGTGGGGTAAGAAATTTTTATACAACAATCACACGCGACGCGACCGACGTTGCGAGTACAACTGGTTGATGTATAAAATAAAAAAAAATATATTTAACAGATTGATAGATCACAGAAAATACCGATAGGAATAGAAGAAAACCACAGATCTTGAAAACCTAAACCCTATAACCTTAAAACTTTGTTAAGTACTCTAGATCATATAAACATAAACCCCATAAACTTAGACTATATACCATGGAGACTAGACAAGGAGTACGCACTCGACCGGGGGGATTTCCAAAATCTGTCCACGGTATCGTACATATTAGGTTTACTTTTTTCACCACTAGCGTCGCTAGTTTTCCTTTTGTACCGGTATGAATATAGACAAATAAACAATTAATAATGAAATAATTAAAAATTATTTATTTTATTTCAAACTACGTCCTCATTGGTCGCCATTTTGGTACAAATGGAACACCAGCGCTCTCTTATTTTGGTAGCCCTCCTTGTCTAGTCTCCATGCTATATACGTTAAACCTTATAAACCTACTCTCCATACCCATAAACCCTTCACCCTTTTATGATTCTATGGGTTTCCTCCAAATTTAAAAAAGCCTTTGGTATTTAACAATCATTAATACCTCATTAGGAACCTAAAAGAGAAATAACTGTATTTTTAAATATTTTGATGGAGATATATGTTTTAGTAAATATGCAGAACAACTTGAGGAAATCTTTAACAACCTTTCTTTATGTTGCGATACTATTACTTGGGGCTTTAACCACTATATCCGAAGCAGCTTATCGTAGGCCACCATTTAATGGATCTATTTTTGGAAAACGAACTGGAGTTGCTAATGGTATGTATGTATGTATGTATAAGCGTAATAAGGGGTGGATGCACCTACGATCTATAAGATATATTTTCTTGCTATAATAATGATGTGTCCTCAGACTTAAAGCATCTCTTTTTAAGATATCGTTGGGCTTTAAGTTGGGTAGATCCTAGGTATCTGACCCTAGAATTACGTAATGCAATGCATTCTGAGAGTTTGTGTATTGAGGTTTCGTCCTTTTCCTCACAGAATCTGCAAATTGCTTCATCTACCAATACTAGTTTCTTCATGTGTCCTCTTAATCGGTAGTGCCCGGTTATTATTTTCGTTATAATATGGCGGTTTTTTTTTTGCCGACGTTTAGACAGCTAAAAGCTCTCTTCTGGTTATAAGTTCCCAGGATCGTCTTGTGTTGTCTTAGTCCTTCTAGATCGTTCCATTACTCGGATTTTTTCTATCCACTTATTTCCTTAGTTTTTCTAAGACTGTACTAGTGCTGTATTCACAAGATGGTTCTGGACTCAAATATGGGTTTGTAGATCCTTTTTTTGCCAGCTTCTCTGCTGTTTCGTTTCCTTCTATTCGTATCTGTCCTTAAACCCACAAGATGGTCACATTGTTATTTTTTCCTAGTTCTTTTAGTTTGATTAGGCATTCCCAGACCATCTTTGAACTGATTGCGTGTGAGTTCAGAGCTTTGATGGCTGCTTGACTATCTGACATAATTACAATGTTTTGTCCACGATAGTTCCTTTCGATGATAATGGTAAATTTAACATATATTTTTTGTAATAACTATAAATTTCTGCTCATTGTCATTCAAATAACGAATTATTATTTTTTGTAGATTTGGATAACACCGGAAAGGCTTTACTGGCGATGTGCGAAATAGCGAGTGAAACTTGCCAAACATGGTTTCCAACACAAGAAAAGTAGAAGATCGTGATTATTTTTGGACTCATATGGATACGATTAAATCATATGTAGAAACAATTTTGTATTAACAAAAAAGTAAAAATAAAATTATGTCACCTTCTTGAAAAATGATTATTTTCTTTAAACTGAATATTCAATTGCTTTTAAAACGAAGCTTTCAATGTTAGGTGTTGCGATAGAAAAATCATCACACAATGAGTAACGGGAGTTTCCCTGGCCTCTTGCTCTCACTTTCGGCTAAGCTCCCATGTCTCTCTTATTTCAGCTTCCAGTTCATCAGATGTCATTAATATGTTTGCTTCTCTTAGAATTCACTGTATTATCAGTAAGTACTATTTGTTAAAAAAGTATGAGCAACTGAGTCATTTTATTCCTTTATTGTCATTATAAAATATTTTAAATCGAGAAATTTGAAAAATAAAAAATTTGAGAAATAAATATCACACTTTTAAGAAAATTTTGTTTTGTTAATTAATATCTGTCTTATTGGGGTTAATAAAGAGAGAGTGATTACTTTTTACACATCTTTAAAGTTTTAAGAGCCACTTGCATTCTGTCGCATAGAGTGCTTTCAAACTTTTCTGTTGGCAGAACTACAATGTCATCTGTGTAGGCACTGTATAGATTTTGTCATGTTCATTGAGGCTACAGTAGTGGTGATAAAAAAACTCTTCCTGTGGACAGTCCCTCGTAACCTTGCCTCGTATCTTGACTTCATTTACAGTCATTTCTATCAGCATCGAGAGCATGCTGAGAATCCACCCGCTTACTGGTGTAGGTATAGTGCATTATTTTAGTGAACGTGGTTTTATCAAAAGCTCCCTCAATATCTATGAATACGCCCCGGGTAGACACTTTCCTGTCCAATGACCGCTCGATCTGACCAACCACATGATGTAGGGCCCTATCGGTGGATTTTCCTGTTGTGTATGCATGTCGATTTAGATGTAGTGGTTTAGTATTAATCACTGTATCACTTATGTACTTTTCATTTAGCCTCTCTACCCTTTTTAATGAGAATGATGTAAAGCTAATAGGTCGGTAAGCTATTGTAATGGAGTAATCCATTCTCCCAGGTTTTGGTATAAATATTAGCACTAGTTGAGGAAGGAGCACCTCCAGACCCCAATGCAAAACAGCTGGATAAACTCCTTTCAGTCCCGGTGATTTGACGGGGGAGAAGCTAGATATTGCCCATTTAACTTTGTCTTCGGTAACAATGAGTCTGCCGAGGGTATGTGGTGTTCCTCATCCCAGTTTACCTCTACTGTGGCAACGGAATCGAGGAAGTGTATTTCTCGCAAGAGATGAAGACTTTCTTCCAGGTTGGCTACCATCCAGTTTCTTAAGTATACCAATTCCTCGGTATGGATCCTTTGTTAACGCTCTTTGGAGTCTTGCTGCTTGTGGAAAATTGTCGATTTCTTCACAGTAGGTTCGATACGCCGTTCTCTGTTTTTATCTAAAAACTTTCCTGTATTCAGAATAATAAAAATAATAAAAAACCTTAGTTTTTTATATAAAACTTTCACTTTTAATGTTTTTTAAAAAATGACATATGTTTCGCTTTACTAAGCATCGTCAGATTGACATATAAAGTTACATTTTGTTTATTTGAAGCTAACTATCTGATGTTGAATCGGTAATATTAGGGCTAGATTAAGTATGGAAGTAATAAGATATAACAATATTAAAGCCTAGATGTTATTAGCCCTAAGGGATTATCCTGGATGTATCTCCCTCTAAGATCAGTATAACTGTGCAATGATATAGAAAAACCAGGAAAAAACTATATCTGCTGATCTTTACAATAACTTAATATATTTGTATTACAATTATATCTTATTTATGTATAAAATGAAGACTCAATCAAAGCAAACAGTTTAATAGTGGAGAATTTCTAAGATTTATTTGTTCATTAACAACTTTAAATTGTGGATCTGCTAGATGTTTTTTTATTTCAAGTTCTTCAAGGAAATCTAAATTTTGTTTTTTATTACAAATGTGTAGAATTTGGATGTCATTGTTGTGTAAGAGTGAGGTTGGATGTTCAAGTAGGTGTTTTGCATAATTTGACTTATCTAATTGTTTTAATCTATATGCTCTTAAGTGTTCATTAAATCTTAGTTCAAATTTTCTTTGTGTTTGAACTATATATATCGCATTACATTTTGGACAATTAATTTTGTAAACACCAGATTTTTTTATATTGGGTAATTTTGTTTTTACATTTAATAATTTTGTACCAACATTATTTAGTGTTTTAAATGACATTAATGTTGATGTTGCCGAAGATATTATTTTTGAAATTGTATTTGAAATACTTCCACAATATGTAATATTTTTATAACTTTTAATTTCTTTAGTTTGTTTAGGAAATATTAGTTGTAGTGATATTTTTTGTTCTTTCTTATTAATTAGTTTATTTATTAAATAAATTGGATAGCCATTAGATGTAGCTATTTGTTTTATTATATTAATTTCTTTATCAAAGTTAATTTTGTCCATTGGAATTGAAAATGCTCTATGTATCATAGAATTATAAGCTGCTAATTTATGTGTAAAAGGATGATTTGAATTATATGGTATGGTTACATCTGTTTGTGTTGGTTTTCTGTATATTGAATAATTTAGTAAATTATTAACTTTTTTAATATTTAAATCAAGAAAATTAATTGAATTATTTTCTTCAATTTCTAAGGTTTTTTATTATTTTTATTATTCTTAATAAAATGGACTTTCAAACAGTAAGGGTCAATACAATTAATTTGATTTCCTGTATTCCTTTAGGTGGAACTTGTATAAGTTCCAATCCTCGAGAAGTTTTGTACTAGTCGCCTTGTAAAAGCCCTCCACACCATATTCTTTAGGCGTTGTAATTCCGGGCACCACCAAGGGTGGAGTTGCTTTCAGTATTAATCAGCCTTAGGGGCCAAGAGCTTTTATAGGCCTTGATAGTTATGTTCTGTATCGTTGTTGTATACAGTTCCAGATCACTAATATTGTCGAGTGTGGTGACCCCACACTCCCGCAGAGCTCTGTCGGTCTTTCTAGTTTCAAGGGATAGAGGTACGGGCACGGCACCCAGGTCTATTTTAAATATTTCATCAGACTTCTGCCAAAATTGGATTTGTTATGATATTTTAGTTGTACACAAGGTTATATCTACTACAATTCGACTACGAGAGTTTACAATGCAGAGGTTATTCCCTATTATATAAGCAAAAAGTCCTCTGCTACGGAGGTGCTGCTTCAATTTAGCTGATTTGTAGAACAGCTATTAAATATTTTTTAGTATTAAATATTTTTTAGACATTCGGGGTTAAAAATTCACTAGAAACTTTTCATTACTGGGGAACTAGTGTGGTTGTTTTAAAATGGATCACCAACAATTGTAACCCTAATTTACCCTAGGCTAGCTCCTGGGTTCGTGGCTTCCTTCTGAGTTTTATCAATTCTTTCCAAAACATAAATTCAGGGCGACAAGTACAGACAAACAAATAAAACGCAAAAATCAGTTTCAGGATGATTTATTAAATCAAGTTTAAAGTTAAGAAATTAAAAAAAAATAATAATTAATTATTTCTCTTATCTTAATTTTTTCCAGACTTCTATTTCGGTGGAGCTTGACTAACTATCTTCAGGAATTCTTTCCTTCTTCAATTCAAGGATAGTACGGCCTTTCCTTAAAAAATCTTCCTTAATAAACTATCCCGGGATGGTTGGTTTTTCTTTTTGTGACGATTTCTTTTGGTCAGCTACAAAATGGCTGACGGCTTGTCAGCGTTTCTTCAATGGTTTGCAAGATAATACCCCTACTAGGGCCCTTCTTGGTTTGGCAATAACCCTAATAATGAAATTATAATCAAAACTCCAACCTTTAATAATTTACGATCAAATATATTCGCTATCTGGTTCTTCATATTATGGAGAAAAAATTAATTATATTCACATGTTTATATATTTTATGATCACAAAAAAACTGACTTTTACGATAGCAAATGTATTTGAAATGAAGTGTTAGTAAAATTTTAAAATAACAAATTCACCGCAATTTGGATAATTTAATAAAAATAAAATTTATACTGAAGCTAACATTTACTTACTTATTATCGAAGGGCAGAAGTATTAAAATAATGTTTCTAATTAGTTGAAGAAACTGAGAGAAAGTGAACGAATGAAAATAATTTGCTGTCGAAGAGAACACATCGCCCGTCTTCCCACCACGACGATGCAATAAAACTGAAAATAAATACCAACCTATAGTCAGGTGGATTTCGGCCCAAAAACGAACGTTACACAATTTTGCAGTTTTCCTTGGAAAACCATGTCCCGTAACTTGGGATTCCTGCGAAGACCTTTGAACTCTGAGGGGCTTTAAGAGCTGTAAATGATTAAGTGGTGTGATTCTGTATTTTTGAAACGTCCGTATCCTCCTAATACTTTCATTAGTTTGTTATAAAATTTAATAAACATAACTTAAGCACACATACTGACATTAACGCCAAACTATTATCCGCACGACACTAACCAGTAAAAAACCGCCGATTCATTTGCCCGTTGCTATAATCGATGATACGGCCTACGGTACTACATAAACTTTGACAATTTTTTGGATCTTAGACTTTTTACCTCTTTACATACAATGACACCAATGAGCAGCGGTAATATCTCCATTCGGATTTTGTAGTAAAGACTAATATTTTGTTAAAAGTTACGTTCACCGATACCGCTAAATAGCGATTCATCATCATCATAGCCTTACAATCTCTAAGATTATGGCTAACGCCTGGGCGTTCAAAAATTCTTGTTTTTAGAGATGGATTATTCCTCTGTCTTTGTTTTAATTTATCATAATTTGTTTGTGTGTTTTTGCTGCTGTTGTGATTTTCTTCCATTGTTTCCGGTCCCTGCATTGAGCTTTCCAATCAGTAACGTTCATGGCTTTTACGTCCTCTTCCACATCATCTAACCATCTTTTTCTTGATCTTCTTCTGCATCTGGGCCATAACGGTGTCCAGTTCATTATTCTTCGAAGCATTTCTTTGTGTGGCCTTCTGAGTATAAGCCCAATCCATTCTAGACGACGTGATTTAGTATATCTAACTATGTTTTCACCATTTTGTTCTTTGTCTATTGTAATGTTTGTTTTAAGTCTTCTTCTCCTTCGCTTGTTGTGTCAGGGCCTAGTACAAGTTCAAGAATGAGTAGTTGGGGAGATAAATATGGAATTTTTTTAGGAGTTTGGTACGTAAGAGGACCCTTTTGTAGAACTTACGCCCTTTTCAGGGGATGGATGGAATGTTGGGAAGGAGTTAGTATCTGTTTGTCGTCGGCTCTGCTCCCACAAATCTTCCCATTTGTTTTCCTGTAGAGTTGGTCTTCTAGCTTCATGCTTCGTCATTCCATGGTGTTTGAACGTGCCTAAAAAGTCCTTTTTTTGTAGAGTTGGGGCTAGGATTGATCCTTGTGGAACTCCTGAAAGGGGGGTGAATAGATCGGAGATTGAATTTCCAACTTTGACTTGGATAATTCTGTTGGAAAGATATGAGTGGATAAGTTTTATGGCTTGGATGGGGAATTGGATGTCAATTAGCTTTCTTATAAAGCCAGCGTACCAAACCTTGTCGAAGGCCTTTTAGACATCCATAAATATGGCAGAGACGACTTTTCTCTGATTTAGAGCTGAGGAGGAGAAAGATCGTAGTTCTAGAATCGGGTTTTGGGTAGAGTGGTTTGGTCTGAATCCATGTTGAAAAGGGGGGATAATGGAGTTAGTTTCAAGAAAGTCCCTGATTCCATCTAGGGGTAGAAGTTCAAAGAGTTTGCCTATGACATTAAGCAGAGAGATTGGTCTGTAGTTGTGAGGGTTTGTGTGGTGTTTGCCAGGGCCTAGTATTGTTCTCATTATTTTTCTTTCGAATTTTAGTAGACTGTCTTCTTCCTTTTTATTTAGTGTTGTTGTCGCCAATGCGTATGTAACTACTGGTCGTATTAGGGTCTTATACAGATTCATTTTCGTTTTTTTAGTCAATACTGTACTTCTCAGAAAGTTTCTGTTCATACCGAATGCCTGATTGCCTTTTAAGATTCTTTCTTCCACTTTCTCCTTGCCGGTCTTTCCTATTGTGACTCCTAAATAGTTAAAGGTGTGTACCGCTTCAAGCCTATAGATTTGTGTAATCAATTTTTCCTGTGGAGTTATCTCTTCCTTACCTATCTTTATGTATTTTGTTTTATTTTCATTTATCTCTAAACCCATTTGTTTTGCCTCTTTGTCTAGTTTTTCAATTGCATTTATTAGTGCTGTCTTTGTGTTTGCAATGATGGCCAGGTTATCTGCGTAGGCGATTCAACTATAACATATTTTCTAATTATAAAGATACAAGTAAGAATAATGTTGGCATGGATACCAGGACACTCAGGGTTTCGGGGCAATGAGACGGCTGATGAATTGGCCTGTGCGGGAGCTAATACTCCGATGATTGGCTCGGAACCATTCGGCGGAGTTGCTAATACATTCAGAAAGGCAGCCATTGAGAAATGGAGGCTAGAGGAGGCTCAGGAGTGGTGGGAAAAATCACCGGGCAAGCGACAAGCCAAAGTCTTCATAAAGGGACACTCGGCGAAGTTTACTGCAGAACTGCTATCACAAAGGCGAAATAATGTCAGAATGATTGTCAGTCTCTTGACAGGACATTGTAGGCTCAGAAAACACATGAGCTGAACTTAGCAGATGAAGACATTTGTCGATACTGCCAAGAGGAAGAGGAAACCGCATTTCATGTCCTATGCCAATGTAAAGCCCTTGCAAGGACGCAGTATCTATTACTGGGAGAGGAGAAACCGGCTGCTCCAAGTTATGCGGAGTGGCCACTGTCAAGGCTATTAAGTCTCATTAAGACGGCAGAGCTGGAGAAGGTGCTCTAATCCTATTCCACAGATAATGGATGTTCACAATAGATCTGCAAAGGTCGCAGTAATATAGGCTAACAGCCAACCCAAAAAATATCTATCTATCTATCTAAGAATGATGTTTTTTTATAAAGATTTTTCACACTCTTCCAAATATATTTGTTAAGATCGACATAATAACAATCCTTTAAAAAATGTTTTAATATATTTGATCATTTTAACATCACAGTCTTTTACAATGTAAACAGATTTACATAAATGCTTACAACGAAATTCTGAAGTCTTTTAAAAAATTCTCTTAAATTCCGCTCCATGAAATTACTAATTTATCAAATTAATTATAGCACTGTTACAAAATATATAGATATATAATTTTTAACCTTAAAATTATCCCCTTTAAAATATATCTTAAATTTAAACAAACCTAAAAGCTAATTATGCGCAAAAAGCATTTTATAAAAATTTACTTGTCATTATACCTTTAATTTTTTTAGAAAAAGAGGTTTTATTTAAAATACCATTCTATATTACGATATTTTTTATAAATGTATACAAATGAGTATTTAAAAATATATTCTTAACCAAAAATGTTTTAATAAAAGTCATGTATAATTAAGTAGGTATATTCGTTAAATTTCAAATAAAACCTCAAAATACATAATCTCTTAAATTCTCTACTATTAGCAGTCAATTTAGTTATCACCTAGATTCGATTTCGATGACAAATATTGTCGAAGATCATTAATATAGACAAACATCATGTTTACCATTTCTTTATCTAAAATGCCACCTGGTAACCAAATTTTCAAATCTATGTTTACGATCCAATGGAAAATGCATTTATTTGGATTATTTGCAACAGGTTCAAACACGTAACAACCAACAGCATTTTCTCCTCTAAAAATTAATAATACATTTATACATAAGTAATGTTTTTATGAGATATTAACAACTTTTAACGATTTTTTTCTGGTTTTATCGGGAGTAGATGAAGTACACACTAATTTTTTATTTATTTAAATATCTTCAAAATTTGTACATTTTTGACATATTGACAACGCAAAAAACCTCTTAGATTAACAGAAAATTTAGAATATTTCAAGACCGGATCATTCTGATAAAAAGCTTCCTTGTAAAAAATCATTAAAATGCATTTTCTTTGAGATATGCATATATATAAAGTCATAACAAGACTTATTCAATATGCATAGTGACTTTTGAATAAGATTTGTTTCAATAGAGTATTTTTAACCGACTTCAAAACAGGAGGAGATTTCTTCGTCGTTTATGAACCAATTTTGATGATTCCTTTGTTGTTGGAAAGAAGATATTTCAGAGGTTGTCCCAAGATAAAGTAATCAAGTTCTGATGATGACAGACCAGAGAAGTTGAGGGGAACTTTCAAACATCGTAGGGGCAATTATAGCGCTTGTAAGTTTTTATTAAAGGAGTAAATCATGATTTTTTTGTAGGTTTTTAAACATTCAATTTGACGAATTTTATATGATCGACTAGGTACCTATTTAACATTACAATTTGATTTAAAATTGGTATCCAGAAGGTTTTGAATTTGCGCCCACATCTGACAAAGCCAAGTAGCAATTAAAAGGGATAAAATAAAAACTTTCTTTTAAAAAACTGAACCTTCAAAAGAAAAGAACACTAAAAAATAAAATCTTTATTTCTTAAAAAAAATTGTAAGGAACTAGGCATCTGATTTCGATTTCCTTGAAGTCGGCACCAATGGCAAATTACTCGCTCTTTTAATCTCAGCTGTTAAACGTAGATTTCGAATGTGATTAACTCAAAAGTTTTACCAAGATATAAACCATTGGAGAAGACATCAAGGAAATCGAAATCAAATGCCTTACAATTTTTTAAGAAATACAGAATTAATTTTTTACTTTTTAGTAAATTTTTCTTTTTAAAGGCGGTTCAATTTAAAAAAAATGGAAGAATGGATAAATGAATGTATATATGGATGATCGTGATATGGATGGATAGGTGTATAGATAGTAGATATTTTATTTTTAAGGTAAAGGTTGTTTACAAAAATGTTAAGCGCAACAGGAGTAAATAGATTAATCAACTCAAACCTCCACGGAAACCGATAGGATCTGTGTGGTGGGATTTCAAGTAACTATTTTATTTTTTGAGCGTTCAATATCAAATATCACGATTAATTCTGTTGTGTGATTAACTGGATAAATTGAATGATTCAGTGAAACCGAAAAGGCAAGAATTAATCTTTAGAAAAGGTAAATTGTCTTACAAAGATAATGCTAAACTATATACAAGTTTGGTAACTCAATAAAAGCTGTCACACCTTGAATGGGTTGAACAAGCACACCCATCATATTCTCCAGATCTGACACTTTAGGATTATAGCTTGATCCGATCTTTGCCATTTTTTTGAGGGTAAGACTTTTACTTTAAATCAGTTTTTTGACAGCAATGATCAAAGTTTTATGAATATGGAATCAATCTCCTTTCCCAAAAATGGCAAAAAATATTGGACCCGAATAAAGAATACATAATTTAATAAAATGTTTATACACTCAAAAAAAAACTCGTGATATAGTTTCACAAAAGAAAAAACGAAATGGTTTCGATCAACCCAATTTATAGATACATAGTAGAATTGATAACAATTTTAAATAAAATTAATATTCTGCGTGACCAACATTTAAAATATTAAGACATTTATTTATCTAATGAAAAACCTATCAATTAATTCATTATGCATCCATCCATCCATCCCTCCCACTGTTTACTATTCTATTATAGCGAAAATAATGTATTTAAGAAAATTCTTATTCAGAAGTCACACTGCATCTTCATGACTTTTAACTATCCATACCTCAGAGAATATGTTTTTTAAGATTTTCGCATTAAAGAATTGTTTTAAAAAATTCTTTATGCTCTATTTTTGGCATATTTTATGGATTTTTATAGACTTAGAAACTCTCTGAATATTTCTTGCTACAAAAAAATAAATGAAATTACCTGACAAGTTTCTTGTTAATGGGAATAGAAGGATGATCAGTTTTACAATATGCAATCAAATAAGTTTCCCCACGTTTTCCCCAACGTCTCAAATTAACGAAATCTCGACTGGATACTAATCCACCAGCGGCTTCTTTTGAAATTGTGTAATTTATATCGGTATATTCATCTAAAGACTGAATTCGATAACATTCTTTTAAGGATGAATTCCATTTAACTGCATCTAGTTCTTTATAATAAAGTTCTTCAAACAGGAAACGTGGAGAAGTCTCGACTTCTGCCTAAAGATTATAAATAGTTTGTTTTAAATTTAAAAACAAGTCATAGGAGAATATAATAGGTGATTATGGAAATATGCTTAGGAGTATAAAAAAAATTATGGCAAAAATATAATTAAATGTGACTTCCAATGGATAAATATTTGTTAAACTAAATACAAATTTAACTATTAAAGAAATGTTTTTATCACAAACTGCATTATTCAGAAGAATACTGATTTTTATAAAAACAAACCTTAAATATAATCCCCCATATACATTTAAAATTTATTAAAATTAAAGATTACAATACAATAAGTTCTATTATTACATCAATCAGGATTATGATTTTTTTTAAGAGGTACTGAGTTTCTTTAAAATATTTAATATTCAAAGACAAACGAATTGCCAACCTGTCAAATCCAGTAATCCTAAAAGGAAAGTTCGATATCAGCTAAAGAAAATAAAAACGGCCCAACAAAAAAGCCTATCAGTGATGAAGGATATTGACCCCGAAGAACTTGCAGAAGCACTAAAATTAATTAAATGTCGACAACATTTATCCTGAATTTATAAAACATAATATATAGTGCCCAATACCAATAGATAGATTCTCGAATTTTAGAATCAAATAATGACCAGGCAGAAGTTTCCAAAATCTTTCAAACAAAGTAAGATAGTCGCAATATGTAATCTGGGAAAAACCTTGTACTACCTGAAAGCTATAGACCAATTGCTCTTTTAAGCGTCTGCTAGAAGATATTTGAGAGGATAATCCTGACGAAACTATTTCAACTGGCAAAGCCAAATATATCCCAGGAACAAGCTGGTTTTATGCCAGGATGAAGTTGTGCCGATCAAGTTCTCTCTTTAACAACATTAATCGAGAAGGGGTTTCAAAAGAAGCTTAAAAGGTTAACAGCTTTCATTGACCTAACCTGCGTGTACGACACAGTGTGGAAGGAAGGGCTTCTCTTTAAAATATACCAGATGGTACCATGCTCTTCCAAATACATGTGTACGACACAGTGTGGAAGGAAGGGCTTCTCTTTAAAATATACCAGATGGTACCATGCTCTTCCAAATACATCTCAATGGAAAAACTAGTCATTTCAGAAGCCTGCAAAATAGCCTACCACAACGATCAATTATTTCTCCCCTTTTTAATAATATCTACAAATCAGATGTACCGAATACCACTTCACGGAAAGTTATTTACGCCGATCACTTGGCCTGGGAGCAGAAAAAGAATAAAAAACGCTGAAAACATCACTGAAGCAGATCTAAACACTATTACTAGATACTTTAAGAAATGAGACTTACAACCTAATCCGTCAAAAACTGAAGTTATGGCTTTCCATCTAAACAATCACAAAGCAAATTAGAAATTTCTAAGCAATATTGCCCCTCCTGCAACGATACGACTAGCGGCACTCAAAACTTAAGTTCAAAAATACCAAAAACACATCACTTTCGATAAATACAGATATCGACGAACCAACCGAAAAACAATTAAGATTAAAGTCCAGACATCCACTAACTAGAGCTGCTACGGCATTGGTTAATTTCAAAACTGAAGAGCATTGGGCGACTAAATGGTCACAGTATATATTGGTGCGAGTGGGGCAAATTTAAACAGAATAGGAGTAGGTCTCGGAGTTTGCAACAACACACTAAACCAATGGGGTATAAATGCCAGTCTAGCTTGCGATTAATGCAACGCTGCCGACCAAAAAATCAATCACATTATCTTGGAATGCCCTGCAACCAAATTCTCGGACAGCCTGCAGGAGATCCATCGGCTCACCCCCCAAGTTCGGAGCTGTGGCTTTCGGCTGTGTGTGTGTGTGCGCGCGCGTGTGTGTGTATGTCAAATATTAATTAATTAATTTTTATAAAATAAAATTGATCTGACCAATCATTTATTTTGGCTGACCAATTATCAGTAGATCATTCTCTATCGAATAAAGTCGTCATTTTTGGTATTTTTGAGAAATGAGGTACTAAAATTATTAATTGACCTTGAAAAAGTTTGATGCTTAATAAAAAAAATTCTATCACTGACCAATTAATCAAACCGATTGACTTTTTATGACCATTTTCTGACCTTTCAGATGGTAAAATTGGTCAATCAAAATTTTACATATGAGGTGCTATGATCGCGGAGCTCTATAATTTTGTAACAATAAATTTATTTTACAGACCTGCAGTTTGTATATCTTCTTCTTATCTTTTCCTATACGCGCAGTTACAATATCATTATCACATTCTCTCTGCAATTGCCAATCCGTCATTTCAAATAAATCATAAGCTTCATTGAATGATTTAGAAGCCATATTTTTGTATGTATCTTCCTGTAACAAAATATTAAATATCCCACTACTAATCCACAAAAATCTATAAAAATATGTATGTATTGAACATATTGCTAATAAATTCTAAATATTATTCATATACGCTACATCTTGATTTAACTTCTTAGTAAACAAAATAATATTTAACAACACCATACTGACAATTCAACATTTTTTTACCTTTTTCTCGTGGATACTCATTTTTAGTACCAACAACTATTTGAAGAAGTGGTTATATAGTATTAAGTTCGAATTGAATTTAAAATTACAATAAACTTATTGAAATTCAAATTAGGACAGAGATTTATATCTTCGGGATTTGATAGATTAAAAAAATTACAATTCATTATCACACGAGATTTTTTTTAACCATGAAATTTTTATTTTTTATTACTAAATTTACATCTTACTAAAATTCAAAATTAAGTAAGAAAAATGATCAAATATCTAAAATTGTAACTGATTGCTGTCGGTACATGGAAAATATATTTAAAAATACCAAAAGGGGGGCCTTTATATACAAAAGAAAACCCAAAACAATATTTTTTCATTTCGTCTGTTTGTCTGTACGTCTATATGTTTGTTACGCTAATCTCAGTAACAGCTAAACCGATCTGGATGCAGTTTTTGGAGCTTAAGCTATGGTTTCCTAGGAAAGCGGTGCCGTAATATAACGGCCGCTATAAAACGTTATTATTTTTACCACGCGTGGTTTTTAAGAAAACGGTGGGCAACACCGCTACACAATAAAGCGGCACCGTCATTTTGGTGACGGCCGTCATAACGGTGGAAGACAGTGCGTTCAACGTTTTTATCTTCGGTGCGGTGTGGAGTTTGTTTATTTTTATTCAATTGGGAATTGGGAACTGTTTCGTAGAATTATTTATCTTAGTTTAAATTTTATTTTTTAAGATTTTGTTACTATTATTCCCCTCACGTAGTTTTCGTATATTATTGTATTCATATCATAAAAGTTTAGTCCTTAAGTTACTAGGAATTATAAATATTTTTCATGCTCAATACATTTCCGTTTATTATGGGATTTACAACTTCAACCTTTCGTAAAAAATCTTATTCTTCGTCAAAGGTTATTATTTTGTTTGCAAGAAACATCTGTAGCAATATAGTTAATTACCTTGGGAATATTACAAAATTTAAGTATTTACTTTTTACCCGCCCATTTTTCATATTGGTAAATTTCTGTAATATTTTTTCTTCTTCCGATGAAGAATCGTCTTCCAAAAATATTATCATTGCAAAGTGCAAATCATACATTTTTTGCTTTTAATACAGAAACACCTTAATTATTGTTAAATAATGAAACTAAACACAAGATATAAAACAAAATATAAACACACAAAACGAAAGCAAATGGATTTAGGCGGTCAATAACGTTGAGCTCTTACTTTACATCTGTGCCCACCGATAGCGGCCGTCTTGAACGGCCGTCAAATAACGGCCGCTTTATTGCGGCACCGCTATCCTAGGAAACCAAAGCTTTACTCCTTAAGAAACGATATATAAGGCGCCTGGTATGAAAAAAAATATGGGTAGTAAAATCATGTGAAAGAGTCCCGTTGAGAAAAGAGTTACACGCAGGCGCAGTAAAACGGAATAACATCATTTCTCTCTCTCTATGCTTCGTCCAAACATCTTATACTGAACGCATAGAGAAAGCACTTGATTTTTCAAAATTTTCAAAATGATTGAATTTTTTAAAATTTTAAAATTTTTCAAATTTTTAAAAAACGAATTATAAGCATATCAATAAATAGTGTTGCATATTTTTCAGGCACTATTATTTACATAATAGTTATAAAAACACAAAAAATACCATGGTGATCGTTCTTAAGGAGTAAACTCGCGTGTCGAATCTCTCTCTGAGTAATGCAGAAATGTAAAATTTAATATTAGAGTCCTAGATTAAAGACAATAGAATTAATCAAAAGAAGACGGTAAGTTTATTGTGATACAATATGCTATGACCTTAAGATCAAGCAATATTCTCATCTAAATTTTGACGTGGATAAAATATTTCTCTATTATTTAAAATTGAGGTATTTGAAATTTTTAACATAATCAAATAAAACAAATTTTGAAAGTGAATTAGTTACCTGTTGTGTTGATAATCTAACAGGCTCATATTCACGTCTTGTCGTTTCATTTTGTTGAAATTGATGAACAGATCCTTCAGGTGTAGCTTGTGGAGAATAAAAATTTCCAACACTTTCAGTGTACATTGACGGTAAACCCTGAACATAACTTCTTATAAGCGGGGTTCTCTCATTATTTACACCAGCTATAATATTAAACATAAATCAGTCGTTTATAATTAATAATTATAAGAGTAAAAATTACAACGAAATGCAGCAATATTTTTACAATACTATCACATACGATGGAAAGTGGTTTTACTCTGCATATAAACTTATCAACATTATTTTTTATTACAAATAACTAAATACAATTATCGAAACTAATCTTACGAAATATACTATATACTTACTTACTTACTTACGGAAAGATGTCAAGAATCACAACAGCCCAGACCCAATGGTTTGTTTTGAGACATCCCAAAACTAATCGTCACTATTAAGGCGTCTCATTCCCTAGTGGGATATTTGCCGCTCTTCTATTTGATTCGTTTAACGCGGTGAATCAGTCCGCATACTTCATGGTTCTTTTCACAAGTTATTATGCAACTTTTCTATTTGTGCATATTGTAGTAGTTAGTTACAGGTCTGATTGCCACTTTGTATATTTTCAGCTTAGGATTTCTAGATAAATTCTTGTTCTTCATTAGGTTATGGTATCTCCAATATGTTCTATTGCCTGCTATTATTCGTTCCGTTATTTCGTTAATTCTCTCGTTTTTTTCATTCACTATTACTCCCAAGTATTTAAATTGTTGAACCTTTTTAAAAGTGTAATGTCCAATTTTGTTTTCTTTTATTTTGTTATTATATTTTCTAGCGCATATTAGGTATTCTGTTTTCTCTTGATTGGATTCTAACCCTCTCTGCCTTCCTTTGCTAGCACTGTTAGAGCTTTTTCCAGACTTCCCTTGTCTCTTCCCATAAGTACTATGTCGTCTGCATATGCTAATAAATGTGTGTAAGAGTAGGCTAAAGTTTATTTGATCCCGCTGGCCTTTACTGCTCCCTCTAACGCTATGTTGAAGAGAGTTGTTGACAATGCACCACCTTGCGTCACCCCTGTTTCTACTATAGGTAATTGTGTTTGTGGTGCCTTCTTCAATCTCTATTTTTGCTCGGGATCTGTCCCTAGTCATTTTTTTAGTCTGATTAACTTTACAAGTAGGTATATTTAGATTTTCCATTTCTTTCAACAATTTATTTCTTTGAAAAAAGGCCTGTCTGAAGTCTGTGAAGAGAGTGTGTAGTTTTATGTTATGTTCATGACATTTCTCGGCCTGACTCGGTCTCACCCCCCTTGATATATTTGTTAAGGAGGTAGCATTGATGACCATGGTACGCTTTCGCACGGTTGGTATCGAACCCACTGTAGGGACTGGCACCCATAGGGACAGCCTGTGGAGGGAATCGATAAAGGCGATACCTCTCTTACAGGCAGACACAGATGCCGTCGCACCAAGATTTGTCTTTGACAAACCCTACAAAATATTAACAAACAAGACTGCAGACCCCAACGTAGTTAACGCTCTGAGCGTCTATACGGATGGATTAAAAACGAAGCAAGGTGTGGGATGTGGAATTTACTCTAGATCCTTGAACCTAAAACTGAAATGGGCTATGGATGGCTTGTCAAGTGTGGTTCAGTCAGAACTCACAGGCATAACCATCGCTGCAAAAGAATTAATCAATAGGAATGTCACAGGCAGGAATGTAAATATTTACACAGACTGCCGACAAGCACTACTGACCTTGAATAGACCACGTATCACTTCAAGTTTAGTACTAGAATGTCACCAATCTCTAACTGAGGCCAGCCAGAATAACGTGGTCACTCTGAGCTGGATCAAAGGACATGGGTACTCAAAAGGCAACCGCATTGCAAACAATTTAGCAAGGAGGGCTGGGGGCTACAAATATGTTAGCCCATCTACCAAGCTAACATTGTCCGCTGTCGTGGACCTTATCAAACAGCAATCTCACCAAAACTTTATACAGTGCTGGGATGAAACTACGAACTGTAGACTGGCCAGAGAGTTATTAACTCATCTTGGCGAGGAAACAGCAAAAAAATTTAAGGCATTGACCAGACAAAATCTGCGAATAGCTGTGGGAATCTTAACAGGTCACTGCCAATTGCGACAACATCTCTTTAGGATGAAATTAAAAGAATCTCCGCTATGCAGAGGCTGCGAACAAGAAGAGGAAACAGTAGAACATATAAAGTATGACTGCTCTGCTTTTTCTGAAATTAGAAGATCCATGTTAGGCGAGTACTGGCTTACACCAGTCGATGTGAGGGAGATCCCCCTCGGGAGCCTCATCACCTAATTTAAATCACTAGGCCTGGTGACAGCCTGAGGTGAAGATATCTCCCTACACACAGGAGGATGCACAATGGGCCATATGTGGCCTCAGTGCCGTCAGAGCACTTGCTCTCCCCTCTCCAATTTTCCAGATCCAGAATAAATTAAAAGAATTAAATAGATATAAGATAACAAAGGAAGCCAAAGATAGCCAGATTAAAAACCAGCGACAAGAAGTAAAGTAAAAATATTTTTTTTTTATATATTTTTGTAATAATGATCGATATCCTTAAGAGCAGAATCCACAACCCGGAAATTTTATTGTTTGAAAGGTGTTCGAGGAGCAGTTCCATATTAATAGATGGCTGAGCACTATCTCGCCCCTTCCCAAATTTCCAGATCCAGATAATTTGAATAAAGGCGAAGGCCTGTCTGAAGTCTGTGAAGAGAGTGTATAGTTTTATGTTATGTTCATGACATTTCTCGAATGTTTGCGTAATTATATGTATCGCATCTGTCGTCGATCTGCCTTCTCTGAATCCTTCTTGATAGTCTCCAACCTTTTTCTCTGCATATTGATTAATCTTTTGTCTGATGAGGGATGTTAGAATTTTTTATTTCGTGCTCAGTAGTAATATTCCTCTATAGTTGTTACAGTCTGTTTGTTATTCTTTCTTAAATATTGGTATTATTATGAATTCCTTCCATTCTTCGGGCATATCCTCTGTTTCCATTATTCTAGCGATTAGGTAATAAATGTTTCTTAATACTTTTTCTCCTCCGTTTTTAATCATTTCTATAGGTATTTTATCCGGCATCGGTGTTTTTTTTTCAGTTTATCTGTAGGTATTCTTTATATGTTGGTGTCTTTATTTCATTGTCTCTCTGGTCTTTTATTTGTTTTTTCAGCATTTATCTGCTTCTTTCTTTTTTTCCTTGTATTCATCGATGATGATGTTCTTCTTTAGTTGATATCCATTTATTCCTGACGTGGTTCTTCTCTTAAATTTAAATTTTGCATTCTGTATCGAACCATTCTTTCTTTCTTTTTATTTCCCTTTGTCGTAGTATCTCTTCTGCTGATTCCAAAATTGTTTTTTCCATTTTTTCCACATTTCTTCTGTTTTGTTTACTTCTATTAGTTTTCTCTCTAGGGTACTCTCATAAATATATGATAAATTAATATGTATGGGACCCTTTCATCGTATATGACAATACTGTGATATCTTCAATAACATATTAGACTCCTTGAAAAGCAGGATTTATAGGTATTAATTGATTTATACATTGTGTAGGTTTTAAATATCAATAAATATTACTTACAGACAATAAATCTATTTGCATAATCTTCTTGTGGGATGACTCGAAAATCCAAAAACCAAGCTTCACCCCATGATAAAACGAATGATGTTAATACTAAAAGTACCTCAAATACAGGTTGAGATGAATGTGGCCACTGATAAAACAAAATATATTAAATATTTTATTTTATTAAAAAATATAATAAAAACTTACATCAAAGTATAACACTTTAGTTATAAGGAAACCACATGTACCAGCAGTCGATATCTGTACAAAAAAAATATATTTGTTATCGAAATTGCAGTAGACAACACATGTCTTAGTATCTCCTAAAGTTGGAGTTACCTAAACAAATATTGTTTTAAAGTATGGAAAATTTAACCGATATTAAATTACCAAAAATTTGGTATATAGACTATTAACATGCGTGTTATACTTACTGATATCACAATCCAATGATTTATTTGAATAAATGCATAAAATAATACTAACACAAAAAATCTGCAGAATGCTACTAAAACTATATCAAATAAGGATGTATGTATATTGTAGTGAATTACTTGTTCTGTTAAGGCTTTTATAATATATTCACCATTCAACTAAAACATTTATTACATAAAACAACCGTAATTGAAAATTCAGTAAAATATAACGTACCATTACACATATAATCCACATCAAAGAAGTAAATAAGAAATCAAAGGTGACAAATAAGCAAAAAAATCGTCGTACATTAGACATTCTTCCATTAACTCGTTGTCCAGCTACTAAATCTTCTGATATAATATAATCTCTAATTGAGGGAGCTGTGTTAATACTATAAGATTGAGCTAAAAGTCGTAAAATATCCATATTAGCCATTTTCGGTATTTAATTTAAAAAATAATACGATGCAAGTAGCAACTGATTATAGGGTTGTAAACAATGTTACTAAAATATGTTGTTTTAATTTATCTTTAATTTGAATGTTTACTTACAATAATCAAGAGGCGATTGTACATTTTGACTCAATGACTGATTGAAGTTCAACGCATTTTCCTGCTCAGGAGTGGTCATAATTTCTTTCACAGGCCAAAGATAAGCTCACAAAGGGTTAAGATGTAAACAAATTTATTTTTAGAAGAATTAGTTTTAATATCTAATAATACTAATTTTTGTTTATAAAGAAATTAAAAATTTATTCGTTTTTCTAAAACCCATTGTTAGTTTTTGAATAAGGAACGAAAACACTACAAATTTTAAGTTTTTTTTTTAGCAACAAATGAAAATTGTCATTTCAGTGTCAAGGTGTTTGTAAACGTCACTGTCAAGTCTCCTACATTTTTTTACTGTACTGGTTAAGTATTTATAGAACATACAGCTACATATTCGAAAAAATTAAAAATATATCTTATTACATGAAAATTCTTTATTTGATCGACATAACAAAATTTATTAAGTTTTAACAAAAATAATTTAGTTTCTAGCTGTACGAAAGTTTTTTTAAGGTTAGGAACTAGGCCTCAATCTCAGAAGCGAGTAACTAAATGCATATATTAGCCACTTACAGTGTTGCCTAGTTTCGTAACTAACTAACAAAAATGTGACATGACGGCACGGGACGTCTGCTGTGATTGGATAAAATATAAAGCTCGAACGTTCGTTAGTGACGGCGGCTGTTTATTATTGATATTGTATAATAAATATAAAATTTTTGAATTACAGCACATTAACCTGTAGTTGGATTATTTAGTTCATTTTAAACAAAGTCAAGAGGATATTTATTTTATCCTTTGGTTTCTTAGGGTTAGATTCTATTTTTGAAAAAAAAACAATATTTTTTTTCTTAACGTTTCGCCCTTAGCTTGGCATTTTCAAAATTAGGTATAAGGTAAAAAATGCGATATTTAATGATGCAATTATATTATATTTTTAAATAATTGTTATATAAGTAAATTGTATTTAATGGTTCAAATATTAAGCCTTTACATTTCATTAAATATACGAAAGATTAAAAAAAACAAAATGAAGTTTTTCAATTTATTTATTTTCCAAAACATTTCTTCAACATCTAGATGAAAAAAAAAATAGATACCAAATAGGGAAAATGAAATAGCCACTGCTTAGTTTCTATTTTTTGTCAGTGGCTTCTCCAATTAAGTACCTAGGTAATTTAAAAAATGCCTGTCATATCAAGTAGACTAGAATATTATAAATAGGTGAAAAACTGAAAAAAAGGATATCACTTCTTCTTCTTCTGTTGCGTCATTCACCTAGAAATTTCAAAAAATTGTTTGTTAAGGGGAGTTTACACGGTACGAGCTAGGGGGTCAGTTAAGAAGGCCAGTAACTGTGTGCCAAGAACTGTTTTTGTTTAAACAAATCTGCCGAGTTACTGTCTCTTCAAGAATAGGCAGCTACTGAATGCGAGTAACTTCAATATTTTCTTATTTTACTGGCCACTTGACTGTGCTGAGTACTTGGAGTAATTAAATTTAAAATAATTTTGGAATGTGATGGGGTCACTCGCATAGCAGCTTGATATTCACGAGTTTCTACATATTGTACTCTTTTTCAAGACCTGCAAGCTCATTGGCCAGGAGCTAGTCGAACAGTACAGCTACTTGACTTGTGTAAACAAGTGAGCAGCTTCCTTATTTTGTCCTCTACTCGCCAAATACAGCTACTGTCCAGCCCAGAGACTCGCACTGTGTAAACTTCTTTATGTTGTACGTACTAGGTCTGCTTCTTCTGTGAAGTAAATGGTTAAAATATACCTACTAAACGTATGCGTGATCATTACTAGGGTCATTAGATATAAACAGAGCTGACTGATGCAATGTATCAATTATTATTTTGTGTTCGCTAACACTTGGTTTAGTTAAAGTATTATGTCTTTTTGATGCCTTTTTTTGTAGAGAAAAATTTTTGTTTTGCTATTTTCTTATTATGGGGTATTTCGCATATTTGAAACAGTTTTTGTTTAAAAAGGCTCTTGTAAATTTGTCGATCCTAACTTATTAAAACTTCTCAAGTTTTTATACATAAATTCATATTCTTCAGATGAATATTGCATAGTATTAGCATTTTTTGAAAACTTTATTAATTCTGCTTTAAATTTACTTTGCCAATGTTCTTTACTCGTTACTCCAGAAATATTTTGGCCTGATGAATCAGCAGTTAAGTTGTTAACTAATGTGTTTACCTCAATTTTCGCATTTTCAACATTAAAGTCAGGGGTAGAGTCAGTACCAATATTTTCTTTTATAGGTACTTACACAATGAATATGCTTACAAATAGTAGCTCTTATTGAATAATCCATGCACGTACATTGAAAGGTATGAAAGCAAATATTACAAAATGTACATGCTAAGCCACAACATATTGTTTCATTATATTTTTTAACAATGTAGCTACCGCTGTGACTTGTGCTATCATTCATTTGGTATAAGCCGTCAGTTAATTTTGTAAAGTTTAATGGTTTCATAACTGCAGCCCTATGTCCATCAAGTGTATGTGCTTATTAAACTTATCCTTTGTAAGCCTAATAATACGATCTATCGTTTTATCTCCAATATATTTTAGCAATGCGTGTATAGACTTATCTAATCGTTTAATTGACTTCCCCTGAAGATATACATATTTTATAACTCTATGCATACATTCTAAGTGCATATTGGTATTAATGCCGCATGCTTTTCTGTAGCAATATGCCCATTTTTCTCTGTTGTTATAATAGTTGTTTTGTAAATAATCAAACATATGTTATTAGTGTCGTCTTCAGAATTCAGAATAGCAAGAAAGTTATGATAATCAGATTCAAATTTTTCTTCTTCAAGACAAGTTTGAAGGAGTTTTAATATTTTGTACACCCACGACTGATTTTCTATATTATTAATTTTCTTCAAATTTTGTTGCCAAGCGCGATCTACATGCCATGAACAGAAAAGGTGCTTGTTAGGTGCACCCATTACTTGAATCCATGCATTAATATAAACATTTGTAATATCAGTCATAAATTCATTATAAATAAAACTACCAATACAAGAAGTAGCTTCCTTAATATAAAAAAAAATCATATATATGTGCTGGTTCTTTCTATTGGAAAATAAAAATGCAATTGGAAATCCGGAGCCAAATTCGTCTAAAACTAAAACGGTAGTTAATTCAAAATCGTATGAATTTAGTCCGTGGGTTCCATCAACGCATATAATATATCCACCAAATTTTTTAAATATTTCAATTTGGTTGGAATTCATAAGAATTAAGCAGATATCATTAGCGGCCAAATTCCATTCAGAACAAGTTTGCCCTTGCTTTTTGAAAAATAATATGGGATTACAGTTACTATTTTTACATTCAGATTCCCACAAACATAAACTCTTTGTGTCTACATCCATTTGTTGAATCAATATTATAACTTCTCTTAATATTGATTATATCCTTCATGGTAAGTATATCATCAAGATGTAAGTCACCCTGAGTGATGTTGTTTTGGGTCGAATCCAGTATTCTGTTTAAACAAAAAAAGATTAAGTTAAATTTAGTTGATAAGATTTATCCAAAGAAAAATAATATTAAAAACCGGCACAAATAAAAGCAGAAAACTTAAACCCATATTATATCTAGTTTTTAGTACCTAATAAGAACCCTTTAAAAATACTAATAACACAAACTCAGATAGCAATTTAGATAGCTAAACTAATTTTTTTTGTCCTGTTTGAAACCTAATTGTAATTGTACTGGTGCAGTTACCCTGCAATATGCTTTGTTTGAAATCGAATATTAGTAAGAAGGTATTGTAAAGTAAAATATAGTATTGTAACAAAAAATAATCTTAACATAATAAAATAATATAGAAATAAAACTTTTTGTTCAATTTGAAAAAAAAAAACTAAATACCATAAACCAAATTTAAACTACTATAGCGACCAGCAAATTTCCACCATCAAAATAATAATTAAACCAAAGATAAACCATTAACGAACAAAAACTTAACACTCAAATTTATTATTTCATTCTTGTTTTAAATTAGGCATTAGTACCACACAGAGAATGAATACCATGGAAAAATAACTAATTAAGTATAATGTTACAAACCAGATCTAGCGCACAAAAAACGAAAAATTTCCAAATCTCCTTTTTTCCTACTATCTCTTGGTTTAAAGAATCTAACATTCTCACTTTTTTCGAGTGAATTTAGCCAGCTTTGAAAACCTACAATTATTTATTTAAAACAGTAATAATACTCTATTATAATAACAAGAAATAAATTATTTATATGGACATATGGATTGTGTACATATTATAAATACCTTCAAAAGTTGGGAACTCTAATATATTTTCAACAATTTCCAGTTTGTGTTGTAAATGTAAATGTTCCCGTAAGTCTTTGGCATAATGAAAGGGAATGTTACATCCTTCAAATCACTTATAGGATTAGTCCCCAGATTGTTCAAAAATTAAGGAATTCATCATAAATAATGAAATATTTAAAAACAATAGTCACAGCTAGGTCACAGTGCTCTTTTGGCGGTTTTAGCCACAGAACACGTTTTCACTATGAAAGTCAATTAAAGACTGAAAACTCAAATATTTAACGAATATTTATTTGAATTTGAAGTTGTAACCCCTTTTTTTGATGTTAAAGGCTCACAAAGGGTTAGCCAAATGCGGACGGCACTCAGGGGGTAGGAGTATCTAGGAAGAAGGAAACATAGAAAATATTTACAAATCGGTAAAGGGCGCCACTTATTTTTTTTTATAGTGAAATAGGAAAGAAAATAAGAAACCTATTGAGAAATAGTTTATTAAATCTGAAATGGTTAGGGAACACACTTTAATTGAGTTATATCCTTAAGTCAATAATTATTTTAAACTTACCTTATTGATTCTACAATTCCTTGAATCCTTTTGTCTTATTAAAATCTAAATCTTTATTAAACAAGAGGTTTGAATCAGAACAGTTACTGGGAAGGTATAAGCATAGACTTTTTGAAACATAGCCCAAAGGCGCCAACATGTTTGTGCGCACTCCTGGAGGCGCAATCGCATTCTGTAGTGGTGAAAATTGGAACTAAACCAGCAAAATCTGAAATATGATCAGCTGGTAGCCCGAAACAGCAGTTATGGCGGCATAGTGATAGGTTAAGTTTTAATAATTTTAGTTTAAAATACATTTAAGGTAGTTTTACCATAAAAAAGGTGTAAAAGTATAGTGAATAGTTTTGAACATGTCACTACCAGGTTATTTTGGATATAAATGCTGTGTTGTAGATTGTAAAAGTAAGTATTTTTATCCTGTATATGAAACATATTTTTATTATTAGAAGTTTCAAATATTTCTTTCAAATTCCTCACTCAGGGTAAAAAGGTTAACTGATTAAAATTGAATAATAGAAAAATAATATGTTTAAGTAAATTTATTGATTTTGATTTGTTTATGTGCCAAGAGCATAAATCTTAGTTCTTTGTATAATAAGGAAATATTATAGAGATCTTTTTAGATCGAGAGCAATCATTAAAGTTTATGTATTAGAAGTACTGCTCGTTTTTTTTTTTGTTTTAGATGCTATTCAGAAGAAAGACCACTTTTTTGAGAAATGGTAAGAAAGAACTAGTCATCGGAACCATCTCTTTCCAATTTGTGTAAAAACCCTATACCTATTAAAATATCTGTTAAACATATGTTAGATATTTATTATTAAGACTTAAATACATAACTTGTGCAATATTGTATTTATTTTTTATGTTTTTGTGTTCAAATAAAAATAGTAATTATTAAAACTTGATTTTCGTTGATTTTATTTTTACTAGAAAGGAAATATATACCTTATATTTTAAAATTTATATATTCTTGTTTTAAATCACAGTAAGAATATAAAATTTTAAAAGTGTATCTATTCCAATATAACGTTTAAACTAGATATGCTGTATATCCCGCCAATTTTTAAATCGATGAGCTTCTTCCAGGAGACCATGGCGCGCTGATGTCGGAACTTGTTGCCAACTTTATGTTAGGTACCAACATATCTGTTCTATTATCTCTGGGTATAAGAAATAAATACTCAACGATATCAATAAAAACAATAAAACAATGTATTAAAAAAATAAAACAAAAATCCCCAGTATTAGTGAGAACGGTTATCACCAAAAAACTAACACTTCTGTTTATACAGTGAAAGATATTAACCGGTATTTGACAATACGGTTATTAAAAAACTAATATTCCTGTACATATAATATTACAGATTTTATCTAAATTGCATAACCTATTTTCAATAAACGAAAGTATGTAGAGAACTCAATTAAAACAAAATATATACTGAAGGTATCTTTCCTTTCTTTAAAACAAAATTCAGTTCTCTAAAGAGTGCACACTCTGAGTGTTCTAAATATCTAAAAATTACCATATACATGAATACAAATATGAAATTTAGCAATACAAGTACCATAGAGGTAATAATCATGTAAGATTACGATTGAACACCAACACTTTGAAGAAAGTTAAAAAACAAAATTTAAAAACACTACATATTCATCATTCAATCATAGTTCCATAGATTTGAATAGTAACTAATGTTATCAACTGATTTAATGCCGCTAAAAGCTTATAACAATTTAAATTTAAATAGAATCACTATAAAAAGTTTCCAAAAGCATATTCTTCCGAATAAGCACTAAAATTGTGACTGTTTCTTAGAATATTCGCAGTTCAACTAAGTATCGAACATAGAGAAATAACAGAAAGAATAGTCGAAAGTTTACCTTGTAATCCGGAACCAAAATTCATACTTCGTGACCGGAAAGTCACGCTTCTACGATAATAAAGCTTCTTTAAACATACCATAATTACCCAAAAACCATGTAGAATTAAACATCAGCACATAGGAAATCATCTATAAAACCATCCATAAGGTTTTTAGATCACTAGGTATCCATTTACCTCGTTACCATATAATTTTATAAAAATTTCAAAATGGAGTCTTCCACAGACAGCACGTAGCACCAAAATTTTATTAATACCATAAATCAACCAGATTGTACTTCCAATTTAAGCACATCTACATCCAAATTGAAATGCAGTATTTTTTATACACTTCCGATACGGAATAAACCAAGAACAAACGGTAATCTTAATACTGTGAATTAACCGGCAGCCATTAATTTTCGCAAACGAGGGAATTAACTTCCTTTCGCTTGCTACGTAAAATCGTCAGTGCTGTTCAAAGGCGCTCTCTCACCCTGGTTGCTTAACTCGGGTCTTATCGAGTATTAACGCTCGATATCCGCTTCCGCCTGTCAAAATTTGAAGTAAGGTTGGTTGCATACCGACAAAAGTGTAAACGAGAAGATAATATTATTTAAATGTAACTGTCTTCGGAATAGGTAAAGTTGGTTGCCTACCGACAAAAGTGTAAACGAGAATATAATATTATTTAAGGTGGTTTTTTGGGAATGCTACAAAGTTACTCAAGGCACTGTCATGAGTGTTATGTCAAATTTCTTAATTGTTACGAAACTAGGCAACACTGTACGTGGCTTAGTCGCTTCTCTCAATCACAGATATCATAGACAAATATCTCTGACAGATATAGACGCCTCAATCGACTAAAGAAAACAAGAATTCTGTCGTTAGATGTTACAGTAACTTATAGTTATAGCTTTCCAGTTTCCGTTAGTAGATGGCATGAAATCAATGTCGAATCTGGGGCTTTTCTCTTTGCTTATAATTTTTAAACTATAAATTTTGGAAATTAGTTCATAACAAAGAAAAATGTTTGTAATTAAATCTACAAGATGGGATTGGTTAGAATGTCCAAAATTTATTACTCTTGTTGCAAAATTACAATAAACATTACAAAAAGGATAAAAAAGGTCATTTTTTATTTAAGTTTTAGAATAGTTTAGGATCTTTATGTTCTGCCAAAAAAAGTAAAGATGATAAAACAACACAAAAAAAAATCATTAAAATATATCCAATAAATTAATTTATAACAAAATAGAACCAATTTTTTATACTCAAATTACAGCACTTTTTTTATAAAAAATGTTTTTAGCTTCATTTAGTTTGAATGTACATTATGGAGTCCCACTGCAGTTTCCGTTAGTAGATGGCATGAAATCAATGTCGAATCTGGGGCTGAAGTGGTTAGAGGTGCTAACGGCTATATCAATTTAATGTCATTTCTTTGTATTTCTAAATTTTAAAAGACATTAATACTGATACTACTAAATTAAATTAAAAAAACAATACAATACAGCTATCATGACGCAACAACTGTCCCAGTTGTCAGTCAGATAATGAGCCAGGGCAATAATATGTCTCAGCTATCACAACGGATGCCTACCCTACCGGAAGAGTTATTCAGTTCCTTTTTCCAGCAAATATCGCATCTGCGCTCCGAAATGTGCACTCTTTGTAACGAGCAAAATCAGCTAGTGGCCAACTTTCGAGACTATAGATCAACCAGCAAATGCAGTCCGAGATAGGGAAGCTTAAACGATAACTGGAAGCTTGTCGCCGAAACCAAACCATCCACCAGGTACAAACGACGATGAAACCCCCGACCTTGGACAGCCAAATTACATGAAACAGCGGCATTGTCCCTAACCATAGTTTTGCGAGGCGAGGCTTTAGACACCAGATGACAAAATATTGGTAAATCTTCTAGACATGGCCAAATTAATCTACAACCGGTAGGTATACCGAATACAGTTGAAGAGCCCGGAAGCAGAAAAATGAAGAAACTATCAAGGAGTTCGAGGCAGAAGTGGCATATCCAAATGCAACGGAAGATTTCCTGGAGTGCCTGGCGGTCCAAACCTTTACCGATGATCTTCGAGATGCAACGGGCTGTACGGTTGGCGCGGCCGAGGTCTCTTTTGGACGCCTTGACCATTACCCTGGTCTCACGTGGAGTTGCTCGACTAAGGAAAGTCATCGGTAACTACGACCATGCTGTTCATTCCGTCAGCGACGTCAAGGTGGTAGTGGAGAGGGTAATGAAGTGATCCCTAAAATGAAGGCGCTCAGTGAGGTGCTGGAACTGCGGAGAACTAGGCCGTATAAGGTCCCTGAAAAAAAAATCTCCTGCTAAAGTCCGACAACAGCAGGAGTATGATATTGAAATCGAGCAGAGACCTGGAACAAGACACTGTAATGCTGATGTACTTTCCAGAGGAAAACGAGGAAAAACTCGCCTTAGTTAAGGTTGTTCCAGAAGACGGGAGCTCTATGATGGAGGAGCAATAAGAAGACGATCCCGTTCTGAAAAAGATTTGATAATGGAAAAGAATGGACTGTCGTCGGTTGTGGAGAGAGATATCCACATCCTTTTTTGCTTTAAAAGCATATTGGGTCCAATGGAACTTTGGACGGCGGAAAATGTGAAAAATTCCAAGGGCACAGAAACAAGGAAACAAATATAATGGTCCCAAGAATTGCTGTACCAGAAATCTTAAAACAGATACATAATAATAATGGAGGGCATCTGGGCATTACAAAAACGCTGCAAAAGGTCCGAGATAGATTTCACTGGGTAAACTGCGTTAACAATATTAAATATTGATGTCGTAAATGCACTACATGTGCTGCCAACCGAATCAATGATTTTTTCAATTATTTAAGTTTTTGCTTGTTTTTTTTCGATTTTTAACATTTTTTATGCTTCCTCGTGTTTTTTTATTTATTTGTTTAGACTTATTTATTCGATGTTTATAATTTTTTCCAATTTTCTTAATTTTTTATTATTTTTTTTACCATACTTTAATACGAATTCCGGACAAAGAAAAATCTAAATTTAGGAACAGAAATACAAAGCCATCTATTAGGAAGTCAAGGGACTAAATATGTGCATTGGAAAATTAAATTGTGTTTTTTTTGTATTTTTCGTTATTTCTTATTTTCACCGTTTATGCTTTCCTTGAACACTGTCACGAATATTTTAAAACAAAAATAGGACCAGTCATTCTCGAGTTTAAGCGAGACAAACGATCAGCAAGTCATTTTTATTTATAAATATAGAAGAAGATTAGACTATATAACGCATATGATATATCGTAACTAAAGAAGTTTCACTTTAAAGAAGTTGTTATATTATATTATTGAAACATGAGATTTTTGTAATTTATAGATTATACAAAGTCGAAAATAGTAGTTTACGTAACAAGTCCCGAATGTGTTCTTTCACTGGACGAGTGAGCAATTGCAGGGCGAGTCCTGCAAGCCTGCGAGTCCAGTAAAAGCACTTTTGGGACGTATTACGTACAATATTTTTTTTTTAACCGGCCAGAATTTAGTAATTTCCAGTTTATTTTTGAGTCAGAAAATCTCGTTTTGTCGGACCGGGCCAGAAAATTAATGTGATAGGCTTTTACCAGACTCATTTTTATTTTCTGGCCTTGTCCGACAAAATGAGATTTTCTGACCTAGAAATAAACCGGAAAGTACTAATTTGTGTCCAGTTTAAAAAAACAAACAAATTGTGTGTGTCAGCTCCGACGCACGACTGGGGTTTACTCCTTAAGTACGATTGTCAAAACAGAGGCAAAAAAGCTTATTTAACTGAAATTAACTGAAATAACTAATTTTTCTGATACTTAATGTTATCGAATTATTGACTATAATTATTGATATCAAAAAATTATTCATAAAATAAATTATAATAACCTTAAGGCATTTATACATATCGGAAAAAAATTAATGATTGGTTAGGTTAGAAATTGTCTATTTTACGTGGATACGCTTGGTAATTCATATTGGATTAAATATCTAATTGTATGCTCTGTTCTCTTATATATAATCATATGAACTACATTAATGATTATTATAAATTCAGTAAATACAAATCATAAATGCTCATACCTACACATAATACATGAATTATAACGTACCTGGCAGCCACTTGTTTTTCAGAAGTTTCTGCAATATTATCTACATCCCTTTCTGTCATAGTAAATTCAAAAATACTTGCACTTCACTATAGCAAAATATAATTATGAATATTATAATTTCACAATAACAATACTTTAACTATTGATATTTAGCAAAAAACAGCAATATAAGTAAATCGACACTGATAGAAATAAACAGGGCCCAAAGGGGGCACCTTAAGGAAAAATTAAAAAACAAATGGTTTTTAAATTAACTACATTCTTTATTTTTTGCTATAAGGTCCATTATTAATCACTTTTAAATGAAACTTGGTTTAATATAACAAAAATAAAAACATATAATAGTTATAATCAAATTAAAAAACAACTACGATTGCCCGCTTTGCCCGAGGAGGGGGCTTAAAGCGGGCACTCGTTTCGGGCAAAACGGGCATAGCTTGAGAGAAAACAGGCATGGAAAAATTTTACTTGTTACTTACATAACTGTTACCTTCGTAACAAAGGTAAAATTAAATATAAAAAAAGAACTTAATTATGGACGGAATAGTGTTATAACTAATAATAGAAAAAAAACCTTTAATTTACTATTTCTAAAAATAAAACAAATTATGGAGATCTTCTTATGGTTAATAAAGTATAAATAATACTAACTTTAAAAATTCTTTTTATAATCAGTCTTTCTTTTATAATCAAGTCATTTTATACCTATAGCCTATAGGTAACCTAAGTTATTAAATTTCCTGACAAATGTCACAATAAAATGACCCAATTCCTGAATATGCAGTACAAGATTCGTGAGCCCACACATTACAATCATTGCACTGTATCCAGTCCTCGACGGGTGGAGCCTCATATGGCTCCTGGCATGCAAAACAATAATATTGCACAGAATTACTGTTAGTACCAGCCTTGGACGTTTTTCTCTTTGGTTTTGTTTTGTTAGATTTTGGTTTTTCAGTAGACATTTCTTCTGTTACTTTCCTTTTAACAGTATTCACACTTTTTTTTGTACTGATTTTTTTCTTTTTGTCCATCTTTATTCTTTGCTCGTCTTTGATCGGCGTGCTTGTTAATATCTCAGCCTTTTGTACTCTTCTGCGTCGGATTGTTTTATTTGGAGCAACTTTTGGAACTGGTCTTATTACGATAGGAGTTACATGTGCAAGATTGCCTGTGATTGGATTCATTTTGTCCATGCAGGAACTATTGGGAATTAGTGGTTCATGTGTTGCTACTTCATGGAAACCAGCAGGATTAAATTCGTCTTCCATAGTGTCTTCTAACGCAACTTCAGTTTGATTAACTTTTAATGGAGAAGGTGTTTTATCAGTATCGTATTCAAAATTTGGAGCTGGTGGAGGAGTAACATGATCTTTTTCTGTATTTTCAGATAAAAACACGCTGAAGTTGTTTACTGTATCTTCCAGTATTAACGACGATGGATCCTTAGTAGCTTCTTCTTCAAGTGGCAAAGATGCCTCAATTTGTTTTTCATTTTCGGTCGGATGTAATGGAGTTTCTGTAACAGAAGCTGGCAGAAAATCAGATTCATCAAAAATAAACCGGTTTGTTGGAAGTAGGCCAGTGGATTTAAATCCGTTAATAGCATTCTTTGTTGTTGCTGCCTTCACATAAGCATCTGTGAACAGTTTAGCTATGTCATTTTGATTTATTATTCGTCCAGCATGAGCCTTTTGGAAAACGGCCACAGCCTGCTCGAAGTAAATTTTAAGTGGCCCATATACGCAGTAATCTAAGGGCTGCATACGGTGTGTCGTATGTGGTGCCAAAGACACAAAAATTACATGGTTTTCAGACGCATATTCTAACGCTGGTAAATATTTATGTGACTCGTGATTATCGAGGACAAGAATGACTTTTTTGTCTGAGGTTGGTCTGACAATGTCTATAAAGAATTTAAGCCATTCCAAAAACACTGGACCATTGATCCAGCCATTATCGGAACAAGTGGCTTGGGCACCAGGTGGAGCTCCATCAAGAAGGCGCGGAACCATTCTTTTTCTCGCGAATATCATAAACGGAGGAATGAAAGATCCAGCTGCATTACAGCAACATATTACTGCAGTTGTTCTTCCTCTTTCGGTGCTGGCTATGAGACCTACTTGTCGCTTTCCAGATTGGGTCAAAACCCTCGGCGGTTTATTTGAAGATGTTTGAACACCTGTCTCGTCCATATTGTATAAACAGGTAGCATCAACTTTATGTTTTTCAATTTGTTCCTCCAACAAATCGAAAAATCGATATACTTGGGGCTTATTAAACCCTCTAGCTCGAGCAATGGATGTTGGCTCGGGTTTACGTAAAGTAAGGTTTCGGTGACGTTTTATAAAACCCTTGTACCAGTCCAAACCAGCGATACCATTTTTAAAAGGGTGTGGAATTTTATTCATTTCCGCATAGTTATAAACGAGTTCCAAGAATTCTTGTTTTGACAATCCGTAAAACAAATTATCCATATGAAGGACGTATTCCAAAAGCTCTGTTTCCTGTTCCACAGAAAAAACAGTAACATATCTTCCAAGTTTTACTTTACACGAACCCGATTTAAGATGTCTTTGCAGCGTTGTCCTAGGGATCCCAAATTTCGTTGCCACGCTTTTTACAGGTCTTCCTAATTCTTGCACTTCTCGCATAGCTTGCTGCATGGTTGATGAATCCCATGATGCTTGTGAAGTTTTTCGTTTATATTTATTTACCATCTAAAAGGAAAAATCAAAAAAAACTATAGTAATTTCGATTCTAAGATATGGGCAAAGCGGGCACTTGCCCGCTTTACCCTGCCCTCTTTGCCTTTGTTGACACTTGAAATATGGAAACAAAATTTAACCTTAAAACGTTGAGACATGTTACTTTTAATGTAATCAAAATACGCTTAGATAAGCACTTAATAACTAACAATTATTGATTAAAGCATTATAAACACCAAAAAAGAGAAAACACATAAAACATACCTTCCAATATTTTTCAAAAACCAACTTAAAACAGTTTTAGACGCAACTTGTAATGATGTACTCTCAATTCGACCGAATAACGAATGATACGAGGTCCGCATATGGCGGTGACTTAGGCAACACTTTATTAGCGCGCTCATTTTTGAAATGGCAATACAAACGGGGGGTGCCCGCTTTAGGCACAGTGTCCGCTTTGGGCCCTTCTCCCCTAACGCATATGATATATCGTAACTAAAGAAGTTTCACTTTAAAGAAGTTGTTATATTATATTATTGAAACATGAGATTTTTGTAATTTATAGATTATACAAAGTCGAAAATAGTAGTTTACGTAACAAGTCCCGAATGTGTTCTTTCACTGGACGAGTGAGCAATTGCAGGGCGAGTCCTGCAAGCCTGCGAGTCCAGTAAAAGCACTTTTGGGACGTATTACGTACAATATATTTTTTTTAACCGGCCAGAATTTAGTAATTTCCAGTTTATTTTTGAGTCAGAAAATCTCGTTTTGTCGGACCGGGCCAGAAAATTATTGTGATAGGCTTTTACCAGACTCATTTTTATTTTCTGGCCTTGTCCGACAAAATGAGATTTTCTGACCTAGAATTAAACCGGAAAGTACTAATTTGTGTCCAGTTTAAAAAAAAAAACAAATTGTTTGTGTCAGCTCCGACGCACGACTGGAGTTTACTCCTTAAGTACGATTGTCAAAACAGAGGCAAAAAAGCTTATTTAACTGAAATAACTAATTTTTCTGATACTTAATGTTATCGAATTATTGACTATAATTATTGATATCAAAAAATTATTCATAAAATAAATTATAATAACCTTAAGGCATTTATAGATATCGGAAAAAAATTAATGATTGGTTAGGTTAGAAATTGTCTATTTTACGTGGATACGCTTGGTAATTCATATTGGATTATAGTTATTATCCTAACAAGTGCGGAAAGTTATACTTTCCCGCACGCGAACTGTAGATGCCCGAACGACGCGAAGCGGAGTTCGGGCAAGCAGTTTAAGTGCGGGAAAGTTAATTTTCGCAAGTGTTAGGATCAATACTTTATACAACTACTGCTCTGGAAGTAGAATTTAAGAGGAATATAACAAATAATTTTTTCTTTTGACACATCTGGCAATAAATTTGTTGTTGCATTTTTAGCTGATTCAACTAGTTCAGGTGGAGTTAAACATCTTGTTAAATCGACCATTATTTTAAATAGTACACTTTTTTTAATTACCTACACTTTCTTTTTGCGTTTAATACAGTTGCGTTGTGACAGTTGTGACATAAATTAAAAAGGGTTAGGACTGATCGAGTAGTCTCTCTAGTCAAATAAAAACGACAGATAGTTTAGGCGGAATCCGTGTAGTTATGTGGTCATAACCAAACATGTGCGTTTATGAAATACATATAGTCAAGTATGCGACTATTGTGTACTTCGGAGATGACATATACTGCGCTCGAAAAGTCAACTTCCAGAGCAGGCGTTGTATAAAATATCTAATTGTATGCTCTGTTCTCATATATATAATCATATGAACTAAATTAATGATTATTATAAATTCAGTAAATACAAATCATAAATGCTCATACCTACACATAATACATGAATTATAACGTACCTGGCAGCCACGTGTTTTTCAGAAGTTTCTGCAATATTATCTACATCCCTTTCTGTCATAGTAAATTCAAAAATACTTGCACTTCACTATAGCAAAATATAATTATGAATATTATAATTTCACAATAATAATAACTATTGATATTTATAGCAAAAAACAGCAATATAAGTAAATCGACACTGATAGAAATAAACAAGCTCAATTAGATATAGATATATACAGTCGAGTCTCGTTATAAGCCCGCTCGTTATGAGTCCGTCGACTAAGACTTCACAGAAGACCTTCCCCCTCCATAAGGTGAAAAAAAAAATGTAAGTCTCTCGATATGAGACCGCATCGTTTTTAGAATAAATTCAGCGTTAATTTATCATATTTATAAATGCTATTAATTTTTTAATTTAGGTAGGTACACGCTTAAAAGTAGGGGAAATTCAAATGACGGCCGTTGCCTGTGCTAAAGTGTGGGGTACACAAATTCTTAGAATTGTATTCCCCTACACCCCTGTGAGCGGGTTCATAACCCGACTCGACTGTAGTCGCTTTGCAGCATACTCTATACACGTCTTAATACACTCACAACACCAAATTAGAAAGTTGCGCACGATAGATTGCGCACCAAAAACGTAACGAGGTCATTCGTTCAGTAGATTTCACTCCTCACATTTTTCTCATACCGGGCGCCTTATATCAAAAACCGATTCTTAAAGAGTAAACTCCAAAAATGTAACATCCGGCAGGACACAAACCTTCGATCACTACCTATATCGGTAGCTGTAGCAACACATGTATTAGTGGTGATAGTCTGTGTTTTTTAAGGAGCAAGATGATATGGATACAATAGCGTATTTACTTTTTTTCGGGATTTTATGTTGATTTCTAAGAATTATATATTTTTTATAACAATATTATTAATCAATTTTAAACATGAACTCGAGTCATTCCCGTGCACCATGCGAAAATAATTACATAATGTACTCGGAAATAACAGGATACGGAAAAGGATATTAGTAATTTATTAGTAGATAAATTAAAAAAAAGTCGCACCGGTTAAACCCGGAGCTTCAAATTGTAATATATGTGGAATATAATTTACTCCAAGTTTTGAAAAATACAAATGGATTTCACAAAACGTAATGGAAAAAGTCTAAGACTTATGTATGTATGTATGCAATAGAAGGCTCGTACAAAAAACTTTTTCACTCGCATACAATATATCACATTTCAATCTCGTTACAGAGTATCTATTCTACCATGAAATTTTACTTACTTCAAACTAATGATTTGGTAAAAGTGTGTAGCCTTAAAATTAAGCAAATTCATATAACAAACGTAAAACACTTTAATAAATAAAATAAACAAATATATAACAAAAAAGATTAAAATATCTACATCAGATTTGCAATAATAATGCTACTCCAGCTAAAACCCATTTTAACGGTTTATCTTTCGTTTTCAAATTAAACGTCCAAACAAACGTCGGTCCTCGCATTCTCGTTTTATAAACAGGACAATCGTACATGTTCCTTAAATCCTGTTTGTCCTGCGTAATTGCTTTGATGTATATCACAGGAACAACTGGGAATAGTTCTTTGAGTTTCGAATCAGCCATGCTGTTAATTTGAGTATCCCATCTGAAATTTGTGTACATTGTTAACAATTATAATATCAAAATATCGGTTTCTTGAACAGTTCATTTTTAATTTATATTCTATCTTGTATAACTCAACTAATCAGTAAGAATATTTTCTTACCTTGCTCCTTCCATAAACAACCCACAGACATAACTACCCTCCCTTGGTGCTGCTCCAAAATCTTCTTTCTGCTTTTTGGTAACATCAGTCATCAGACACATTTTATCTAAGGGCCATTCATTCTTACGGGCGGTTTGTTGCATAATTGCTGTTAGGAATGATTGAGGATTAAAAAATCCACCCAACCATACAGTAGGAGGCATCGTAAATTCAGTTAACCATCCTCCTAATTCATTTATTCTCAAACTGAGATCATTTACCCATTGACCTAGAGGTAATAGACTGGGATAAGCTTTTACGGACCAAGACTCTGGTACAGCGTCTAAGAACAGAGATTCATCCAGTTCTTCCATATCTGATGTTATTGTTAATTCACCTTTTAGACCTAAACACAACATTGTAATTAGAATAATTTTCCAGATATGAATATTGCGACAAAATTACTATACCTAATTCCAATTCTCGTAGTGATCGTTTCATTTCATTTGTTAAGTTATTCATTCTTTCACATTCTTGGAAGGCTACAATGATATATGGTGTTTTATCTTCAACTTTAGCCATCATTTCCTGCACTGGGAATCTTTCTGGTAATCTGTCCATTATGTCTTCAAGTGCATTACGAACCTATAAAAATATTAACTCTTTGTGACGTTTTATTCAAGTATTATAATAATTGCTGTGAATTCTGTATAATATTAATTAAAAGTATTGTAAACCTTTTCTTCTCTTGAAATTCCCGCTCCACCAGCAGCTCCAGCATCTCTTGGTTGCATCTCAAAGATAGTTCTGAACATATTTTCAGATGTACTGGCTAAAAATCCGATTTCAGCGTTAGGATGTAATCCATATAAATACGGGCTTTCTGGTGGTAATCTGTCATCAAGATATTTATGATAGCCTGCGTAATCTAGATTTGGAGGACATGGGAATCCTTCGGCATACATCAGTTCACCGTCGAGTAATTCTGGTTGCATGTAATTCAATAGATAACTGCGACATAATCTTCGGTCCCAGTCATCGGTAATATGTCCTCCGTACATTATTTCACCAAACAAATAACGTAAATCTTCCCATGGTACCTTAACAAATACAAAAAGTAATTTTTTCTTTTATTAATTGGAGACCTAATTGTAACTTAAAATGAAAAATAATTTCATGCTTTGAAAATGGCTCTTGCTTATTAGTAGAGCGAGTAAAAATTGTATAATCTCGGAATCCAGGGCCAGTCTGTGAATCGTCGTAAACACTGCATTCTTAAAAGCTCAGAGAAAAAAGTTAAAAGATCTTGATAACGACAACTTACAACAACTTATAACAAGTTACTGAAAAATGACAGGGACAAAGCAAAAAATGTTTAAAGCCCAGATTTTATGCCTTATTAACAATAATAAAGCATAGTTAGGTACTTTAATATTAATTTCTTTATATTTCGCAAAAAACGAGTTACAAAATAGTATATTAAACAACGCATTTCATATGGCGCTCTGTTATGACACGAGTCCAAATTTAAAAACGAATCGCGTACTAAATAACGTCTTTAAAATATCTCGTACAACAATTCGCACTTTATCGCCAGCTATTATAATTACAATTAATTTATCGCCTACTAATACAATCACCACTATTATTTATCGCCAACTATCACCATAACAACTGTCTTTTCTCGTTCAAAGCGATTCCTTATACATAGAATTAATTCTTTCTAGAACGTCTCTGAAATTACATCTAGAAAGATAAGCTTTCTATAATCGAATGTTCCAGTAGCCACTAGAATTCTAAGAATTCTAACACTCACACCTCCGTCTGGGCTACAGGTCCGGACCGGTTCGTAACAATATTTTTTTGTAAGGCGGTGTTGGCCTCGAAAACCTAATTTTCACGAAAACTACCGTTACCAACGAAACGGTTAAAGTAACAATACTGAAACAATTTTTAGGAAAATTAATTTCCTACTGGCAACGTGCGAAGTATAGGGTGGGGAGAGTTGGCATTTATTTCAATATATTTTGTTAATCATGCACTTTACTAACATGAAACATTTTTTGTAGGAAATTAATTTTCCTGTAAAATTTTCCTCTACATTTTTATTGTTACTTTAACCGTTTCGTTGGTAAGAAAATATTATTCTTTGCCATCTATTGACAAACACGCTTTATTAAATATGACAATGATACAGTTTTCTGTAATTATTCGTTTATAGATCAAGACGAAAGTCTTGTGTCAAGTCGAATTTTAGTTTGCGGTTAGAGGTAAGGATGTCACTACTATCGTGTCCTTTAAACTTTCTTTATTGAAAGATATATAAGGATTACGATTTTAGTTCAATCCTTAGTCAGTGATTATGCTTTACAGCTCGCTGACGGATAACATATACCTTATACTGACGAGGTGCAAATACACCGAAACCGGTCTATAAGTTATGTTGTCCCTTCTAACTGCAAACTAGAATGGTTGGGTTAAGTTATCTTGTAGATATTCCAACCCCGTTTGACTTTGAAGTATAATCCAATATCCGTTGGGGCATATAGCCCAGGAGGTAGTTGTTTCTTCTTAGTTGAACGGTCATTGTCTTTGAAAATGTTTTTTCAAAAACTTGTAAAGCGTTCAGAATGAAATTATATTATTCTTTGCCATCTAGTAAGAAAATATGATAATTTTCGTGAAAATTAGGTCTCGAAGGCCGACACCGACGAGACGGTTCATCTTACAAAAAATATTATTGGATACTTTTGAAGAGTCTCTTCAATCGCAATGAAAAATTATTAAATTGAGCTGAGCAGTAACAATTAAAAAAAAAAAACAGTGAATTACCTGTTATTTAAATGGAAAAAACTCAACGATCGAGTGAAAGTACTTGAAATTAAATTAAAATTAAGGGCTCATTTTTTTTCTGATGTAAGTAACCAAATTTTCATGTGTCAGCCAAAATAAAAAAATGTTTGTTTTAAATAAATTACCCTTCTATATATACATTATTGTCACTACTGTCGTGGTCATCGATTTCATTGATGTGGATTGTGTGATTAGTACAGCTATCACCCTTGCATTACAAGCAAGCGATAGTGCAATTTTAATCCACTTTTTCTGTACCCACAAGATTCTCCGCATCCTGTTTTGAATATGCAACAGGGGTTGAAACCCAAGTATATTGCAATGGTTATACACGGCAATAGTGAGACCAATCATCACTTATGGGTCAGTAGCTTGGGTCACGAGAGCTAATCTGACTTTTACGGGGACAAAACTCTCGAAAATTTAGAGACTAGCCTGTACATGCATCACTGGAGCAATGGGAACATGCCCCACTGCTACAATGGAAGTAATCCTAAATCTCATGCCACTACACATTCAAGTAGGAAGTGTAAGGAAGAAAAAAATATTTACAATGGACGAAAAGAAATAATAAAGGAAAACTCTTGATCACTTCAATTTGATCAAACTTGAGAAATGCTCCACAAAACGGGTATTAAATCTAATAGGGCTAAACCAAAATGGCATAAAATGGTATACGGATGGCTCCAAGACAAAAGAAGGAACAAGTGCAGGGCTTTATGAACCTAGAGCCAAATACTCAGAGAGTCTGGGTGCATACCTAAGCATTATTCAAGCAGATAACTGTGCGCCATTGAAAGATGTGTAGAATTAAATATTGAAAGAAGAAGGTTGTCAATCATGCCAGATAGTCAAGCAGCCATCAAAGGTCTGAACTCACATACAATCAGTTCAAAGATAGTCTGGGAATGCCTAGGCAATCTAAATGAACTACGACAAAATAACTCTGTTACCCTCTTATGGGATGCAGGACAATATGAATAGAAGGAAACAAAACAGCAGATAAGCTGGCAAAACCCCATCCTTGAGACCAGAACCATCTAGTGGAATCAGCAGTAGTAGAGTGTTAGAAAAACTAGCAAAAGATATGGACAGAGAAAAATCCAAGTATTTTGAAAATGACCCTTGCTTATTTATCTTGATAGATATGTCAAATTTGTCAAGGGTCGTTTTTTCAAAACTGAAAATGCCCAACAAAAATTAAAATAATTTTCCTTTCTAAGGTTTCGACAACCACATCGGTTGTCGTTTTCAAAGATAATTTTTTTTTAAAAAATACTTATTTCAATGCCTTTGGTTTTAAAAATATTGATATATTATTTTCTTATTTTGATTTTAGTGGCAAAAGTTCCTCAAATGAAGAAGTAAATGTAAGTAGTAAGTGTTGTAATCAATCAAAAGTTTTAATTAGAAAAAAAATTTATTAATGACTAAACCAAAGTGCAGCTATTGTGTTGCTACATAAAATAACGTATAAACTGACCTTATTTTGGTGAATCTCCAGGTAGCAAATAAATAAAATATCAGTAATAGCCAATGATGATTAAAATTAAAACAATACTTAAAAAATCACATAAAATAAATCGTAATGGTCATATATTTTGTCTTCACAAAAAAGAACAAGAGGATTTATTATCATCATAAGAACAAAAAGAGAAGATATTAAAAATTTGTATAGTGACTAAAAAAAATACACTTACCTTACTATTATTTTCTAAATAGTTGTACAACACACTAACACTTATTGTAAGATCTCCAACATTAAATGGATAATTTCTATTCCATCCTTGTGGACCAAATTTTCTTCGTTCTGCAACCACAGCATGAAAATAGCATAACGAGAATAATATGGCTTTAAATTCTGCTTCTTTGCTACACATTTCCATTGTTTCCTGATTAAAATTGTCCAAAGCTTTGTGAACGTTGGCAAACATACCTATAATTAAAAATAACTCTTTAATATGCAGGATGTTAAAAAAAGTGTCACAAAATGAAACGAGTGATAGTATGTCCTAAAATAAGCAATAAAGTGTTATTAAACATATGTACGCAAATTAACGGTTTTGGTAATACGTACCATTTGGCGTTCAAAACAATTTTTCAATGTGTACAAAAAACAATAATATTTATTAACAAACAACAGAAACCTATAGTCAAATAAGATGTTCAAAGTGCCCTTCCGCCATTGCATTGCAGCTACAACATCTCTACCTCAGGGACTGTCGAACTCTTTACAAAATACCTGCTCTACACAAGAGTGGCATATACGAAATTTTGTGTCCTCAAAGGTAAAAGTCAAGTGGGTTTAAATTAGGCTATCTTGCAGGCCATGGTATAGTTTTGTTCAAAGTTAATTTTTGCTTTTTTTGCATTTACACTTTAGGCCGAGAATTTATTTAACTGCTTGGTGCAGGATTTGATTGCACTTGTATTATTTAGATACTCGATATTTACGTTTTTACAAATATTTTAAATATTTTTAAAGATTAATTCTAATCTGAGATGTATTAGTCTGACTTTAAATTATAATGATTAAAGTACGCAAGTCTTCTCATCACGCCAAGGTTACATCTCTCGAGAAGGAAAATAGGTTAAAAAGTACCAAATTATACAGATTTAGATTCTAAATCATATAAAAAAACTAATGCTCGTCAGAAGTATCATCCTCACTAGATGCGTCATTCAAATCGATAAGGAATGAACAGGAAGTACTCTATAATTATAACATGGCCAACACAATTATACCATAATTCATGCGAAATATCTACACCAATTTCCCTTATAGTGTCAATCACACTTCCTGATAAAGTTGAGGTCACATTTTTTTTTAACTTCTCTTTTAATGTTGCTCCAAATCAACTCGATGGGGTTAAATACATAATAATTAGGTGGTGGTTAACGAATTACATTATGCCCATATTGCTCAGCCATACTATCGACAACATAACTTGATTTAACATTTAAAGATTTCAATATAAGAAAAAAATTCTTTTTTTAAAATGCTGAAGAATAAGCTCCCCTACGCTATCTAGGTAGGAAGAAAACATTTTTTTCTACAAGCATGCGTAAAACAACACTTTCCCGCACGCATTTTAATTCAGAAAATATCTCTTTCCCGCACGGAGTGCGGGAAATACTTTTTCCCGCACGGCGTGCGGGAAAGAATTTTTCCCGCACGCATTTTTTTTTTGTTAATTAGAGATGTTTTCCGATAACCTTTTTGACAAATTATTGTATTATTATCTTTATCTTGTTGGACTACATACAAATAGTAAAAAAAATTAAGATTATTTTACATGAAAATAGGGACTTTTAAAATGTTTGTTTTTAAAATTTTTTAAAAAAATCATAATTTATTAAATCACCCCTGTAAACCTTACTCAAAGCAACAACAAACTCACCTGTTTAAGTAGGGTTGCTATAGCTACAGTCGTGTATTTATTGACACTATGAAAGATTTAATTGTCACAATCGCATCTTTTCAAGTATCTAAATAATTTTCGAGGTGATTTTGCTTGTAGAAAAAATATTGATCCTAACTCTTGCGGAAATTAACTTTCCCGCACTTAACTGCTTGCCCGAACTCCGCTTCGCGTCGTTCGGGCATCGGCAGTTCGCGTGCGGGAAAGTATAACTTTCCGCACTTGTTAGGATAATAACTATTTCGAGATTTAGCTTTCGGAATTTTTGCAGTCTCTCGTGAATGATAACCATTTTTCGAATAATGTAGATGTCATGTGTTCATGATAATCTGCTGAAGATTTTTGGCCGAAAGCAGCAAACAATTCGGCACAAAACCATTCTCATTTCCGGCATGTAAAATGATGACGCGTTTTCCTCTGTTTGGTATAGCTTTTACAGAGCCTTTAAAAAATTGGTCGCTCTATCCTTTCTTCAAAATGTCGTTGAGTGTCGTACCAAGTTTGATAAAGATAGACAATGGACTTTTCTTCCTTGCGTGCTTTATCGATTGCGTTTAAGTACCTACACATTACGGGCCATAATAATTCTTTGCGATTCCATAATCCATTGTCTTTTATTTAAGGTTCGGTATCTAAATCCTAACGAGTAAAATACTTTTCTCAAGATATTGGTTGATTTATATAGATAACCCAGCGAGAACTGCCATAACTTCTTGTTTAATCATTTGAAAAGACGGTACAACATTTCTATAATAAAATTCATAAATTTTTCTACGAATATTTTCCATCATACCATGATTTAGTTTGGTAAGAGACCGTTGTGTTCTCTTTTTTTCGTGGATTACACTTTTTCCTAGATACCACCTTCTTTATCGATGGCTTAGAAAATTTTGTTAATATGTGGATTCGCTCGATAACATCATAATTTGAGCCATTATTTTCCAACATCAATTGTTTATACATATTTCGAAAAATCTTTTGAGCTGAGAGTGACATTCACATACCATATTTATTGGTAGTAATTTCCTCGTTCACTACTTCAGATGAAATTTCATCTTTTATAGGATCTATATCAAAATAATTATTTAAAAACTAAATTAAATTTGTAGTTTAAATAGCTTCTAGAATATTTTCAAAAGGTCTTAAATACAAAAAAGATTTCCACAAAATAAAATTTCAATAACAAATCAAAATACAATACTGAAATGCCATAAAAAAAACTAACAAGACTACAGATAGTGAGACGCGTGGCAGACAACCAATCCATTTCAACATTAAATAGAAAATAGATTAAAATTATTGGTTTATTTCAGTCCACGTTGACTAGAATTACACTAATTATCAACCAATCGTAATCACTAATTGCGAATTTTTACAATAATGCGACTTTCTCCCTAAAGAACGTAAACAAAAGATATTTTGCCAAGCATTAATTAATTCTCAGTAAGATAGGTTTATAAACACTAACTAGCGTTTTATATAATAGTCATATGTTCTGTGTATTCTGTTTCAGATTACAAAAAATAACTTTGAATGAAACTATACAGGTTCGCCCCTTCCTATCCATCTTTGTTCAAAAGATCCGTCTAAGTGTTTTCTTACAATTGAAAAGTGGGTCGGAGCACCATTATCGTGCTGGAACCACATTTGATTTCTTTGTATTAAAGAAATATCATCTAAAATATAACGAATGTGTTCTGCAAAAAGTTTAGGTAATCGGTTAGGTAGAACAATTGGACCTAGGAACCGGTCGCCAAAAATACCTTTTCAAATTTTTAACGAAAAACGTACTTGATGCCTGGATTCCACAATACTATGGGAATTTTCTACGTCCCACATATGCGTATTATGGAAATTAAAACCTCCATTTCGTGTAAATCTGCCTCATCAGTAAAAAGTTTGTCTGCAATAAAATTAGGGTCCTCAGCATTTCTTAGAAACCAGTGGCAAATTTCCAAACATGCCCGATGATAAGTTGATTCAGAGCATGCACTCGTAGGACATGGTAGGGTAACGTTGCTGCTCGTGAAGTGTTGTCTAAACCAGAGGAGCTCCACTTCTACCTCCGCTGATATTCTCCGAAAACTAGTTTCTGGATTCTTCTCTACTCGTGCCAAAATTGCTGCTTCAGTCTCAAGGGTGAACTTCGACCTTGGTGTTTTGGAATTATGGGACTGTTTCTCAACCTTTGGTGCAGTCTTCCAAACACAGGATCTAAAGGCATGTGGACATTGGGTTTACATACATACATGAAATGCTTATCAGTTAATGAATAAGGCGTGTTCGATGGCCGAGTAGACGCATGTGAGAGAGCTCCCATTTAAAACGGACAAATAGTGGTAAAAATAGGCAGTAAAATATTCATTTTACTACAAAAACGTTAAGTAAAGTGTCAGTGACATAGTGTATCAAGACCTAGTGTGTAGCTCGCCAATTACGTAAATATCTTTATTTTTTTTTATAAATAGCAGGCCACACACTATTATTTTTTGAATTTCAACAATGAATGTTAAAAATACCAGAAGTAATAGTCAATCTGGAACAGCTATGGACGAAAATGCAATTGAACAGTTGATAGCAAAGGTTTGTCAACAATTTGTGACAAAGATGGATGAAAAAATGGAAAAAAGGTTTGATAAATTCGAGTCTAAATTTAAAGATATGTCGAGTACATTAGATAAATTGGTTCATGCAGTTAACAAAAATGAGGAAAACATAAATAGTTTGAACAATAAATATGAAGAAGTTGAAATTTTTCAACGAAGAAATATGTTAAGATTTGAGGGTATAAATAATACGGATAACAACAAGTTACTATCCGATGTCACTAATATAATTAATAATGACATGAAAGTGACTTGTTCTAGTTCAGATATATGCAATATTTTTAAAGTGGGAAAGAGTGATAAAGACAAATTCCGACCCAGAGCGGTAGTGATAGAATTTGTAAGCCATTTAAAAAGAACGGAAATTTTAAAATCCAGAACTTCCTTAAAGCAGACAGGTATTTTCGTGAATGAGCACTTAACTGTGAAACAATATGATATATTAAAGAAGGCTAAAGCCAAATTCGGTAAAAAAGAAGCTTGGAGTGTGAAGCAAAATGGTATAATCAGAAAAATCCAATCAGAAGTTGATATTTGAGTACAATACTTTTACAGTGTATGGCCACCTATATTAATTTGTATGGTGCGAACACCTGTCTTAAGATATAGGTTTATCTACCTTTTTTCGTTACTGAGAATTTAATTGTTGTGTTTACATTTTTTTTTTTTTGAAAATATTCACTAAATATAAATAAATTTTATGTTCTTTTAAAGGATATATCTTTATTATTTGGTGATATAAATCTTATTTTTTGATATATTCTCGTATATTATATCTATGAATTTTGATTGAATATATGCATAATATACGTATTTTGTTTGTATCTCAGTACCAATACGTACATGTTTACTTAATTTGGTATTTATTTTTTTTTTATTTACCTTCTTTTTTTTTCATTTATATTTTTGTATTAGTATTTGTAGTTCTTCTATTTAAGTGGGTACCACTAAATTAAATTAAAATATGTAGTTTTTTTAGGGGCTCCTCAAATTGGGTCTCAAAGCGTGCCATATATATAGGTATTTATATTTATTCCTTTGTTAGAGGTTTCAGCATTTTGTTACTGATTTAATATATTATTACCTTTAATAGTTTTAGTAAAACATGAAATGTTTTTCGCTGTCATTTTACAATGCCCGGTCGTTAACTGGAAAATTTAAAACTAGTATGGTACAAGACAATTTTGACTTTATGGGTGTAACGGAAACGTGGCTTCAAAAAAATATCTCAAATAATTTAATTAGTATCCAAGGATATAATTTGATAAGACAAGATAGGGGTACAAGAGGTGGAGGATTGGTTATTTACTTAAAATCATCTCTGACATATGAAATTTTACCTGTTAGTAGTGTTTCTGATGTAGTAGAGCAATTGTGGATTAAAACTTTGATTAACGGTAAATATTATATAATTGGGAATCTATATAGACCAGCTGGTAGAGATATAAACGGGTTTATGGAAAGTTTGGAAGATACATTATTACAATTAGTTACTATGGGGAATGACTTACTCTTTGGTGGAGATATTAATATAAATTTAATGAATTTATCTAGCCCTACAACGAAAAAATTCTTAACTACTTTAGACTTATTTAATTTAAAACAAATAATTGATAAACCTACTAGAATCACAAGGTGTAGCAATACGCTATTAGATGTTATAGTTTTACCAATAAATTTAGATATTATTCAGTGTGATGTTAAAAAAATAGAAAAAGTGTTTAATGCTACTGAATCTGATCAGAGTATGCCTTTCTGTACAGTAAACATAAAAACAATTGCCTCTGTATCAAGTATAATTAAGTTTAGGAATTTAAAACGAGTTGATTTAGATTTATTACAAACATTTTTAGAAATGAGTAACTTTGAATATATTTATTTTATTGATAATGTAACAGAAAAAGTAAAATATTTTAATGATATACTAGTGAATATTTTTAATGTGTTAGCTCCGGTTAAAACTATACATGCAAAAAATCCTAAACCAGGTTGGCTTACTGATAATATAAGAAGAATGATGACTATCCGTGACAAAGCTTTTAATAAATTTAAAAAAACAAAATTAAAACAACACTGGGATTATTATAAAGAGTTAAGAAATTTAACTACGAATGCAATTAATTCAGAAAAGCAGGCTTATGCAAAATTCTGTGTTAATAATTATAAAAATAATTCTAAAGTTATGTGGAATAAACTAAGAGAGTTAAATATAACCAACAAAAAATCAAAGCTACTTTTACCTTATGAAACGGCTAGTAAACCAAATGAAATAAATAATTATTTTTTAGATATTCCAAAATTATACAACGTACCTGATCAAAAGCTAATTAATTTTTACAATAACAATTATAAAAGTAATTTTGACTCTCTTTTCGGCTTTTCTTGTGTTAATCAAACAATTGTTTATAAATATATTAATGAAATAAAATCAAATGCTACAGGTGCTGATGAAATTAATATACAAATGTTGTTACTTTGCTGTCCCTTTGTCTTACCTATTGTAACTCATATTATTAATACTTGTATATCTCAATCTGTGTTTCCGGATCAATGGAAGCTTTCTAAAGTTTTTCCATTGCCTAAGAAAAAACAAGTAAACACTTTAAATGATTTGCGGCCTGTCTCTATATTACCTGTCCTATCGAAAGTTCTTGAAAAAATTATGAAATATCAAATGAATTTACATATTAACAAGTATTCTCTGCTACCACCTACACAATCAGGTTTTAGAATGGGACATAGCTGTACAACGGCTCTATTGGACATTACAGATAATTTGTTTAGAAATATTGATAAAGGAAAAACGATTGCTCTAATTTTATTAGATTATTCCAAAGCTTTCGATACCATCAACCATGAAATTTTGTTTGCTGTTTTACATTATTCTGGATTTTCAAAAGCTGCTATTAACTTTCTTAAAAATTATTTATATAACAGGAAGCAATATACAGAAACGTATATTGGTGTTTCGAATGTTGGTTTAATTTCCAAGGGTGTTCCACAAGGTTCTGTTCTTGGCCCCTTACTATTTTTACTCTATTCGAGTAATATAATTAACTGCCTTGTACACTGCAAAGGCTATCTTTATGCTGATGATACACAAATAGAGTATGCTTTCGATCACTTTGATTTTGAGGATGCCCAAAACATTATTAATTCAGACCTTGGGTTACTAGTAAAGGAATCAGCAAGACATGAATTGTCTATTAATCCATCAAAGTCAAGGATACTCTTATTTGGTAAGTATCGTCATCAAATTGGGGAAAAGTTGATTATTACAATTGAAGGAAGTAATATTTCCTTTGTTCGAAATGCCAAAAATTTAGGTTTGGAAATTGATACCGATTTAAAGTTTAAAAATCAGGTGAACAAGTGTCTTAAAAATGCTTATTTAAATCTACGAATGCTATATCCAAGCCGTCATATTTTACCGGAAAATACTAAAATCCTCCTTACGGACGCTTTAGTCCTGAGTCATTTCAACTATGGAGACACAGTCTATGGTCCTTGCCTGGACTCTAATGATCAAACAAGAGTACAGAAAGTACAAAATGCGTGTTTAAGATATATCTATGGAATAAGGAAATTTGACAGAATTTCATATAAACTGCAATCAGCTAAGTGGCTAAATATGAAAACAAGGCGTTTGCTTCATGCAGGTACTCTGTATCACAAAATAATTATTTTTAAAACACCAGAGGATTACTTACAGAAGTGATATTCACAATATTCAAGTGAGAAACCGTGGATCAATATCTCCTCCAAAATACCGTACAAGACTTTTTGAGAGATCTTTTTCATACCAAATATGCAAAATATATAATGACATTCCAGCACCCATAAAGAATTCAAAACTGTCGGTTTTTAAAAAAATGTATAAAACATTTTTAATTGATAATTTTTCATAATAAGTAATAACATTATGCTACCTAAGTTGTATTTATTGTTATTAATTATATGGTAATTGTAATTAGATGCCTATAATTTTTTTAGAGTACAAATCTGGCACGAGGTCGCTCACTTAGTATCAGTTTATCTGCCTGGGCGGTCTCTTTTTGTAATTGTTGTAATCGTAATATGTAATTTATAATTGGATACATTTAAATATTCTGTACAACTTTACAAAATAAACTTATTATTATTATTATTATTATTATTATTATTATTTAATATATATAAACCAGCATAGCAAAAATTTGTGAAATTGTTCACCAACAACTAAGTAATAGTAACAAATAATATCTAGAAAAAACATCTGTCGAATTTGATAAAAAAAGCAAGTTTTTGAGAATGAAAAAAAAAAAGTGATAATCCAAATCCGTATCTCCGAAACCGTTAATTTGCGGACATATGTTTATAAGTACTTTTCTGCATATCTTGGGCCATACTACCACCCATTTCATTTTGTAATACTTTTTTTTAACACCCTGAATGGCGTATATTAAGACATTGTGCGTGGAGAAGTAGAAACATGTTAGTCTGTTTGAAGAAAAAGAAATAAAAAAATCTCTAAGTTAGATTCTTTCTTTTTTTCTTTAAATTAAGAAATATTTTCACGACGCCATTCGCTAAAACTGTATTTTATTACCTGTAGGCGGTTCATTAGTTATTTTGATAGATGATTCCAAAATTCCTTGAGGAATTACACACTCCTGTGGATCAGCTGATGGTTCAGCACTAAGGTATAATCTAAAATTTATAAATTAATATTATTATTAATAAATATCAATTTGTAGTTTTGTACCTGTAACTATCATGGCCATTAAGAGCACAGTATTCCATTTTCTTTTCCAAATCTGCAAGCCACTTCACCACCAAATGTATGTTTTGCAATATAACCCAATGTCCTTCCAGAGCTGCAATATCCATAGCACTTTCCGCAACAACTTCTTGTCCTTGACCTATTAAAAGAAAATAATTTAAACATATATATTCATTTTACCTCCTAAATCGAAACGGAGCTCAATAATTGTTAATACAGAAATTTTTAAAATTAAAATTTTAGTTTTTAGTAGAATAAAACTTAGGTTTACCTAAGGAAACGCTATGGAAGTTCTCCAAATCAAACATAAATCCCAATTTTTTTCCCAACGCTTCAACATCCTTCAATGGATTTACTCCTGGGGATAGAATGAAGAAAACCGGTGTTTGCGCACTCGATTCTTCATACGATTTAGCAAATTCTACGGATCGAGCCGATACATATTTATTTCCCAATTTCTCTTCTATATATGAAGCTACAGCATAAGTCATTCGATCAGGTCTTAAACAACGCATTATGCACAGTTTTTGTAAAGTGGATTTATTTTTCCATTCACCCGGCAGTTTTTCTTTTTCTGGACATTCACTATCTACGAATTTCTGCCAACGTTTCGCGGAACCAGTGACATCTTTGTCTAATTTCATAAATTCTGTTAATTCACATAAAGCCTTTATTCCACCCCAGCTTATGTTGGTCAGAAAATCCACAGGAGAGTCCATACCTAAAAATATTAATAATTAATAATGATTCAGGTAAGTGTCAACAGCTAGTAGAAATATTTAAATGTTAATTACAATTTGTGTATTTAAAATTAGAAATGGAACAATAATATATATATTTAGAGGAATTTATACCTACTTATACTGTCGAAATTGCAAGTTGGTTTTGAGAATTTGTTTACTTTATTTTTAATCGTCCAGACTATTTTATCTATTTTTTAGTAAATTTAATTTTGGGCGTCCGGACTAATTTGAGTGTTTATTAATTACACTAAATTAGAGTTATTGTTCAATTGCATTTGTTTTTATTGAATTTTATCGTATTTTTTGCAAACCACATTATATTGCAAAAAAAAAATTATTTGTAATAGGAAAGATGAAAAATTTTAAATTTGTACAGTTTGCAGTTTGTTTTTGATTTTCAAAATATTTTTATGGAGAATACTCAAAACCCCTCAGAGAGCAGTGTTTGTTTATTTAACAAAATATTTCGCCATATTTTTATCAAACTAATTAAAAAAGTCGAATCCACACATTTGAAAACGTGATATCGTCGTACAACAGTTAACAAGTGAAAAAAAATCAAAAAAACTGGCCAAAGTACAAAAAACTTTATCAAAGCTCTCAAAATTCGAAAGTCAGTTGATGTTCAGATTATAAAACATTGTTTAAAATCTTCAGACAACCGTATGTTGTAAAATATAAGATTACATACTAAGGTTGAAAATATTTGATTTTTTTCGAGAGCAAATAAATTATTAATCTCGACGAACAATTTCTCTTGTATATTGTATGGATATAGGTACTTTAATATAAAGTTTCATAAAATATCTACAACTTAATAATAGGCCGAAAAGATTATTTATATTTAAATGATTAATTTATCAAAGTAAGAAATGTAATTTTAGAACCCTTTACCCAACTTTTCAAGGAGTTCCACAAGGGTCAATCTTACCCTTACATTATTTACGACAGCAATATTCCTCATCTGCGAAATATCCAACTATACGCCGACGATACGACCTTATACAACTCCGTAGATTAAAATTCTTAACCGAAAAACTCAAATACTGCTGTACCAGTTCTCCGCCTGGTGCAGCAGATGGAGAGTAGTCCTTAACCCCACCAAAATACAAACCATCATCTTCAGACATTCAAACCTGAGCTGATAAGAAAATCTAACTTTCGACCATATCAGCTTCTCATTATCCGGGAAACAGCTCGTTCCTGAAGACCAGTTGACCTATTTGGGCGTGCGATTCACTCAAACACTCAGGTGGGACACCGATGTTAAACTAACAATCAATAAAAATAAGTGCTCTGGGTGGTAGACTTGGAAGATGCCACTCCAAAACCCTAATTCATACCTACAAAGATTTTATTCCACCTCTTGTCGATTATAAGGCCCTGCCATACTCTGCTCTTCCACTCGCTTCTTGCCACAGAGCGAACTTGACGACTTTCTTGACAAAGCCTCCCTCTCCTACAGGTAGATACAGTACGACAACACAGGATAAAAAAACTGAGCCATTGGTGAAGGTTTCTGTGGTTCCCTTCGTCCTTGCCTCACACCGGAGGAGACACGCCACAGCATCAATCTCTCAAACCCATATTGCACCACGTGGGATTACACACAGTCACTCAGATTTTTTTGACGGTTTAATCACGTTCCAGGAACCAGGAACCAGAAAGCTCCGAAACAGCAGAAAAACCAGTAAGAGAACACCGAATGGCGCCGACTACATCCCAAACTCCTCATTCTAACCCTGAAAAGGACACGAAGACCTACAGCAGGGCCTTAAACCAATCACGCTAAACCCACCGAGATCACACTTCTGTGATCTTGTTCTGTTCTTCTTCTTCTTCTGATTGATTTTCACGTATGCTAGACGAAAAAAAAATAAAAAATTCATCTAATCTAGGCAAATGTGTTTGTTTACCTGTAAAAGCTGGAAATCTAAGTAGGAAGTCCAATTCAGCTGGATCAATTTCTCCAGTTTGTAGTAAAATTTGGAACACCATCTGTGCAGTAAAGGTTAGTTTGTCTCTCTCAAATAACCCTCTAGTGGTATACATAAAAACTGAAAAGGTAATGCTGTCTAATAAAGAAACGACTCTTTCAGCCAGTGTTGGTTGTGGAACAGCGATTCCTAATGCATTTCGGAAAACCACACTAAATGCTTTCAAAGAAAATTGATAAATTGCGTTGATTTTATTTAAATCGTTCAAAATGAAGTAAATCAACGAAGCTCTAGCTGCGCATGGTCTGTATTGTTCTCGAGCTTCATCAATTTTCACAGAAGTAATTTTAGCTTCTTCCATCTTTACAGCAATTTCAGTAGCTGTTTTTTTAGTTACTTCTAAATTAGTTACTAATTCGACATCTTCTAAAATGTTACCAGTAGCTGAAGATAATCGGTATAGTAAGTTATCTTCACAATTTTTTAAAATAATTTTAAAATCATTTTGTTGTTTTGTTAAATTGGATTTTAGTGTATCTAAATCAGGTCTTTCAGCTTTTACTACTTCTGCTAATAGTTGTTCTTCTAAACCATCTCGAGTTACAGTAAAATTAATTAATGTCGCTTGAGCTTGAATTTCAGGTTTATAATGTGGATTAGCTAATTTTGTATGTAAAATTAATCTGAATCGCTGATCGTAATCAACTTCTTTATCTCCAATTTTAACACAAGTACCTTTTTTAATTAAAACTCTACCAAGTACTGAATCTAAGACAGCATCCAGCGTTTCTCCGATATTTTCCATAAGACATACCGCTCCGTTGGAAATACATCTTTCAATTGCCTCAATATATCCCCTCTGTGTCGTTCTTACTACTGTTAACTCATCACCGTACTTACTTCTGATCCATTTAACTCCTTGTAACTGTGGATCAATCATCAAAGGCCATCTAGCAGAGTTTGTAAGTATACAAGCATTTTCTGTTGACATTCTATCAGTTGGTAAACCTTCATTGTTCCATTGGGCAATTTTAGCGTCGTCTGTCAACAGTGATAACGGATCTAAACCTTCAGTCATCGGTATCGGAACTTCTAATTTGTCTAAATATGGTATCCAATATTTAAACAACATATCTGTACGATAAATTTTAGTAAAACAACCAACATACGAAATAAAAGCTGTTACTAATAATATATCACCTGGCATCATAATAACAGCTTCTTTGTAATCTTCAATTAGTTGCCTCCATCTAACATTTTCTGAAGCTAATCCACCAACTAAACGATTAGCGATGTCAATTTTCATATTAGTTGCATCAGCCTCAGCTTGACATTTCATTTTTTCGTTAATAGCGTCATCGTAATCAGCTTTTAGTAACGCTAGTTGTTGTTCTAATACATTTAGTTTCTCAGTGAGTTGAGCTAATTTATTTCTTGCTTCATTCAACTCTTTATTAGCTGCAGCCAGTGCTTTTCTCTTAGGTTCAACCACTACAAACACATCGTAATATTTTAGAATATTCGTGACCCACGAGCACAAACCAGCTGCAGCTAACGATTTCGTTGCTACTTTTTCCGGTACAAAATCGGGATTTTTTAGATATTCCAATGTAGCTTTAACCACTTCAGGAGACATATTATCTTTATCATAATAGATTAAGTTATTTAAAAACTCGTCAACTTTATTCATCATTTGTTTGGATTCCTTCCAACTTCTATCTTTCGGTATTTTACCTTTTTTGGAAAATAATACTAATACCGCAGCGCATACTGTTACTACAATCTCTGGAGGAGATCCAAAAGATTTTAATTCCGTGAGATTATTTTTATTTAAAGTGTTTAGCGCTTCTTGAGCCGCTATTAAGGCTGGTTCAGCTTTTAATAAATCAGCCTCGCAAATTTTAGCTTTTACAAGTACATCTTCTTCTATTAATCGAACTTTACCTTCTTCCTCACTCGCAATTGCTTGTTCAGCAGCGACTTTTTCGTTTTCTGCTGATAAAACCGATATTAATTTACTTGCAGCTTCGTTTTTGACAGCTAATTCTACTTCTTGTACTGCTAAAACATCTTTTAGACCATCTACTTCTTCTGAAGTAGTTGCGAGTTTTGTTATTCCGTTTTCTAATCTGTATATGTTGTTTACTAACCCATGAGTTTTTTCTGTTACCAGTTTACTATAAAGGTCTATTTGTTCTAAGAATGATTTGGGTGTGGTGTAATTATATCTTTTTTCGTTTTGTAGATATAATGATGACATATCATTAACTACGCTATGTACATATGACATAAATAATGATACAGATCGTACTAAAGTAGGTGGTAATACTTCTATTTCTGTTAAGAATCTATGTGATACTGATTCTAATGCTTCTTGTGGCCACTCTTGGAACCAGTCTATTGATGTAGAATTAACTAAAGCAGGAAACTTTCTTGCACGTACTCGTAAAGTTGAACCAACTGGTGAAAAACATAATACAATTTTTAATAATCTTCTTACGCGATCTATAAAGAATTTCCAGCAGTTTTCTTTAGTATCTTGCAATCCCAAACCTTTAACTTCACCTCTCATAGCATTAATCACATTCTCAGCCTCATCATCAGCTAATAAATAACTTATTTCACCTGAAGCTAACATGTCGTTAACCAATACTAAAAATTTCTCTTCGGGTACTTGTGCGTCAGTCATTAAAAATGTTATACCGATACTTTTTAGACCAATTTTAATGTATAAACCTGCTATATCTAATTTCATATCAGCCATAGAGTATCCTTTTTTTAATTGAATTTGAAATACTTCGAAAGATGATATAAAAGCAGCTAATCGTGTAAGTGATTGTTTACCACTACCACCTACCCCTACTAATAAGGCATTTCCTCTTGGAGACTCCATTATACGATTAATACGACAAACATGAAACATAGCGTCCTCAAAAAGAACCAAATTCATCGCTGCTACTAAATCATTATATCCAGCTAAAGCATCATTTAATAATCGACTTAATTGCGCATAATCATTAATCGGAAAATATTTCGGATCACCAATACCTTCAGCAAAATGACAGAATATTAATGGTGTAGCAAATGTCGCCGCTTCATCTAAACTCTCAAAACTTTTTTTGAGCAAATCGGCTAATAATTTATTCCATGCATCTTGATCTTTACGATCCACCAATTTGTCTCGATAAACTCTGCTAGCTTCGTGTATCCATAAACGAAGCATTTCATTTGGACCTTTAACAGCGTCACCAGTAGCAAATAACATTCCTTGGAAAATATTCGATAAGTCTCGCAAAGTGAATGTGTAATGGAATTTAATTGCTGTTGGCAAAAAGTTTGAAGAAACTTTCGAATGCATTAACAGAGCCATATTTACTACTTCGGTGCAAGTTTTGGTGATGAGTTGCGGAATGAATTTCTTGGCAGGATCACTAACATGTTGACTGTATATTGAGTTATATATAGTGAAACATGCTTCTTGTGAAGGGAATCCGACTGAAAATACACAAAAGTGTCGCTGTAATCTTGGATTTATTGTAAATGAACCTGCTGTTGGATTCATACATGATATAAATAATACATTATGAATATCCTTTAAACTTAGTTTTTGTCTATCATACCAATGTTGGTAATCCATATATTGTCTTAGTAACGTATGTGGTTGTACGGTAAAATATTTATCTACCTCAGGCATATTCATATCATCAATAAAATATATCATTACTTTACTACCAGGGGGTCCATAAACTCTACCAGCCTTTTTTTCTAGAGGTTTTTCGAGTATATTTTGTAACATTTCAGATGTAGTATAGAAATTAAACGGTACATTAGTAACAGCAAAAGCCTCAGTCAATGAATTTAATTTTTCTTGTACGATGACAGTTTTACCACTACCAGCTGGTCCTACTAACATAACTGGTGATTTCTGTGCCATTAGATTATCGATAAAAAATCGTATTCTTGTTGTTTCAGCGGTATTTACTAATGTTGCTTGTAATGGTATTTCAGCATCCAATTCAAAAGCTTCGACTAAATTTGTCCATGGAAGAAACTTTTTCGATTCAGGTTCAATATAGTAACTAAATACGTTTCCAGCACTAGGAAATCTTATTGTTTTAAATTCATTAGTAAACCATTTACTGAATTCATTTCTCCAATCCACCATTTGATCTTGAAATAGTGCTGAACCAAACGCCCATACAGCAGAGAAACAAAAATAAATTTCATACCACTCTTTCGGACATTCTGATGGGACATTTTCGGGGGTTAAGAAGCAATCCAATAAAAGACACAACATATTTAAATGAGCTACATCTGAAATCGGAGTTATACGTTTAAATTTCACTCGAACCATTTCTAAGCACGAAGGAACGTATTTATCAAAAAGAATCATTAAATTTGCTCGTTCGCTTTGAACCTCTCTTGTATCTATCCAGGAAGTGATAAAAGGATTCCAGCCGACATCCTGTGGGTTGATGTAAAGGATTCCAGCTCTGGATACAGTTGCTGGAGTGGCAGTTCTTAAATTTGCTATTTCAAATAATAATCGCATTGCTCGTGTTAAAGCTATACGTTCGTTACTGGCTAAAGTTAATACTTTATTGTCGTCCATTAACGTATTTAGTGATTCGATCCACATTGGATCTATATCGCCATCTAAAACAATAAGTCTTATTATATAAAGAATACTGTGAATTTAAATAACTAACAATGAATTAAAAAGTGTTTTCACGATATATAAAATTAGTATGAGATACATAGGAATATATATGTAAGAGTCATTAGGTGATAACACCAAAGAAACTGATTTTACAAAGCTTAATCTCGAGTTTCATATTAGTAAAAATGGATTTAGCCAAGCTTTTAAAGTCGCTTTCATAACATTTCTACGCAACAACGTTTTATATTCCATTACCAAACCGAAAATGATCCCGACTCTACAAGGATGCTTAAAAAAGTGAAATAATTTCCTTGCTCATAAAATTTTAAAATAAAACAGTATATCAAAAAGGAGCTTTGTGATTAAGTAAAAACTTGTAAACATTGCCTCATCCGAACTTAGTTCCTGATTTCCAAATGTAGTAAATGTGCTCTCTTAAAGAATTATCTCTCCTGTTTTATTCTTCAAATACCTGCCATCAAAAAATAACTGCTATGTTGGATCACATTTTTAAATATTCTTAAGGTTAAGGTTCTCTTGTATCTGTTGTATGGTACCAGTTTATTTGGTATGTATTTTGACTAAGAGATATCACAATTTAAGAAGTTATATTGAATACATACTTAGATGTGCAATGGCAATTATACAAGAGTTGCCTTTTTAGTTTTGCATATACCCGCTTAGAAGGCGCCATCAATAGAACATTTAACACAAATCGAACCTCAATCTTTTGTTAACATAAATCCAGAACATTTTCAAGCAATATTTTTTTACAGTTTTCGGAAAGGATTATCTCAACAGCAATGTCTCGCTGAAATAGTTTCTGTGTTTGGGAATGAAATACCACAATAGACAACTATTTTCCGCTGGTGTTGCGAATTTCAACGTGGTCGCTCCAGTCTTAGCGACGAATTCAGGTTAGGTCCACCCAAAACAGCAGTCACACAGCAAAACACTGTTGTTGATCGTCAGCTAATTAAGGATGACATACCGGGAGATAGAGGCATCTTTGGGAATTTCAAAGAACTGGATTCAATTGGTCCTAAAAAAAGAACTGGTTTCCAGTTGGATTCCTTATTTGCTCACAGAAGAGCAAAAAGCAGTTCGCGTCAATTGGTGTCATAAAAAATTTAAAGGGATCAAAACAAAGGAAGCTCAAAAAACGTTTATAGTATTGTTAGTGGCGATGAATCTTGGATTTACTCCTACTAACTGAAAAATAAACGTCAATCCGCTGTTTGGGTATTTCACGAGGGGAAAAATCCACGAAAGAGATCCATTGCATCAATTGCTTTTGAGGATCGAATAGCGATTACTTTCGATTGATACATAAACGTTTGTTTACCAAAAGTTATCGCAAAACTCCGACAAAGCAACAAACAATGAAGACAATGCAAGTGCTCACACTGTGCAAAAGACAATAGAGTTTTTGAAGCTTCAAAACATCGAATTGTCAGACCATCCACCGTCTCGACCTAAGTCCCAACGACTTCTTAATATTCTCAAAAATCAATAATTCAATGTGTGATCAGCGATTCCAGTCACTAGAAGAAGCCATCGGTGAATTTAAAACAGCGATGTTGCAGGTGCCAACTGAAGACTGGAATTACTGTTTTACCAATTGGTTTGAACGTAAGCAAAAGTGTATCGATCTTGGTGGGACATATTTTGAAAAGCAATACCGCCCAAGAAAAAATATGAAAAAAAAGAAGAAGCAAAGCATGCAAACAAAAGAAAAACAAAATTTTTTTGGAGTCGGGCAAAATATTTGTCCGAAGCCAATAAATTATGGAATTTTAAAACCATTCCAGTAGAAAAATACACATTCGCACTTTAGGTCGAAATAACTGAATATAATCAGTCTTCTTTAGTTTTTGTTTAAGGAGTAGTTCTCAAATTTGATATTCTTTAATGTCATGATAATGTTGCATATTTTTTTTGTATGATCTTTAAAATAACATTCCAGTAAATCTACTGATCTTAATTTACTCGACTGTATCAACAGAATATTTTAAATACCTAATTTGAAATGAAAGAATATAATGAAAGTAACATTCTAAAGAGAATCGACATACTAACCTGTTGTGTGTGCGCTGTGCATCGTGCAAATCGTTTGTAATACGTTCAATGTAAATTAATTTATCGAGGAGAATCTCGCTACATCGAAAATTATATACCTAATAGCGTAAACTCGTACATACATAATTTCTCATTAAGCAAGCAACGCTATTATAACAAATACACTGAAATCTGTCATCTGACACCCAAATTTTCGTATCCAGGTATTGTTTACATAGTCGAATATTCCCACCAGTAAATTTATTAAACCCTTCGACATACCTACTACTCGCAATAGGTACTTACTATTGAATTCTTATTCACATTGGCGTAACAAATATGATGTTTCCCACTTTAAATATATAGATATAGATGTAGAAGATACATAAATATGATATGATATATGTACAACATAAGTTCACTTAATTGTCTATAGAAATTAGGGGCCAATGAGGTTATTTTTTAAGTCGATTTAAAAAGCAGTTGACTTACAGTGATGTTAGCTAGGATAACATGGTACTTACTTTCACAAATAAATTTTGACATATGAAATATTCTACTGACCGCGCCATACCATATATTTATTCTAACTGTAATTATGAATATAACTACTAAACCTTAAACTCTTTGTTGTTATCTTAAGTCTTAAAGTATTAAGGCAATCAAGTACCCCTTGCTGATGTAAATACCTTAACAGTGCTATACAGCTAGCACAGATCAGTGATTTCACTTTGTAAAAAAAATTATTAGGACTTGCCACTTTCAAATGTTAATCAGTAATAGTAAAAATGAACAAAAAGTGAGTAAGTAGTATCTTTTTTCATTGTCTTATTGAGATCTTTATGTTTTCGAACCTATGTATGTATGTATGTGCGTAATTAGGGGTGATAGATACACCTGCGACCTATAAGATCTATGGTGTTCCCATTTTCTTGTTATAATTCTGTTGTTTCCTACGACTTATAGCAGCTCTTCTAGTCCTATCTTTATTAGAAACTTTAGGATAACGTTTTGCTTCAAGTTATCTTCCTCTTCTATTTCGTATGATTCTAGGTATCTGACCCTAGAATTACGTAATGCAGTATGTTCTCTTCCTTACAGAATCTGCACTTGGTTTTATCTACCAATCCTAGTTTCTTCATGTGTCTATATCAGTAGTACTGGGTTAATATTCCCGTTATAATACGGAGGTTGTTTTAACTATGGTTCAGACAGCTGAAAGATCTCTTCTGGTTATAGTTTCCCAGAAGCGTCTTCCATTGTCTTAGTCCTTCTAGATCGTTCCACTACTTGGATTTTTCTCTACTTCTTCCCTTAGTTTTTCTTCTGCTGATTAAACATGGCAGTTCTGGTTCCAAATTAAAAGTTTTAGCTTCTTTTTTTGCCATCTTATCTGATATTTGTCCTGGAACCCGTAGGAGGGTAACAGTGTTATTTTGTCGTAGTTTATTGAGTTTGCCTTGGCATTCCCAGACTATCTTTGAACTGATTGTGTGTAGGAGTTCAGTGCTTTGATGGCTGCTTGACTATCTGACATGATTACATTATTTTGTCTATGACACGAATTTCCGCTTCAAAAATGCTTGGGAATGCACCCAGACTTTTTGAGTATTTGGCTTCAGGTACAAAAAAATGTTAAGTTATAAGTCGCATTTGGAAACGAATAGCTGCATTTTTAAATGATTGATAATTAACCTTACTTATTTAATTTTTTAACATTCTAAAACAAAGATGAATTGTATACCTCGTTAATAAGATGTAGGACACAGGTGAAAGAAGACATTGGAAAAATGCAGATAGGAAAAAATAGTGGCATGAAACTGTTAAGATAGATTACTGCTAAGAAAAAAATTATAAAATTCTTGAAATCCTTCTAATGAATTACGTAGGTGATATATATAAGATTGCATCCAGTTTTTTATTTTTTAATCTAAGAAACAATTAGAGTCAGAGCGCCTATGCTTACCTAAAACAATCCACTTAGGACCGTCCCCGGGCAAATTAGCCTGGTCTCTCATTATTACAGAGAATAAACCATCCTTCCATTCCCTAGTGGCTGGGTTGATTATTCCAAATAATTCGTCGTTGGTGACGGCCTTCGGGTTTAAATCGTTGTACATCGGTTTCAACTTCATGTTGTAATATGTTCTATTAAGTGTCTTCCACACCATTGATTTTCCCGTACCTACAAACATTAAACCATATTTAAAACCACTCTAATAAAATAAACTTTATATTTTATCACAAGAAACCCATTTTGTATATGCAGCTAATCGTTAAAACACAAAAATTAAGTGCTCTTGTCGCACGATCTGTAACCGTATTTCTGTCGTGGAACCGGTGCTCTTTAAGCGTTTTTTTTTTAATTTCGAGTAAAACCAAATGTAAAAGAGGGTTATGTCGGGATTGTACAGATGGTGAAGCAGAACGACATTGTGTTTTATTAAAAACTGCAGCACAAGATTCGATGAATTGGCTGATGTATTATCGTGATGAAAAAATCAAGTCTTCTATTCAGCAAAATTGCTTCCGTGGTTCTTCTCATTGAATAACGTCATTTTCATAATTTCACCGATACATTAATCCTGTGACCTGTCGGTGCATATTCGTGTTGCACAACACCTTTGTAATAAAAAAAGCTCTCAGGATTTACTTGACATTACTCAGAGTTTGACGTGCTTTTTTCGGCTGTGGTTTGGACGAGAGCTTGTACTGTAAATATTGTTGTTTTGAATCGAAATCGTAACCATAAACCAGATTTATCACCAGTAACAATCGTTTTAAGCACATAGTTATCATTATTGACCATTTCTAAGTTTTTTTTGCACAGCACTGAGCAATTTCGTATTAAACTTCGCAGACTAAGATGTCATATCTAAAGTTAAGGTTAAAATTTCCACAATAATAGTTTTTGGTATCCACGATAATTTTCTAATTCACACAATGTCGAACGTCGGTCTTCCTCAATCTCAACTCGTAAGTTATTATCCGGTGTTGTCGTCGAAGGTCGGTCAGAATGAGTTTACTGTTAACAGATATGCGGTCAGTTTGAAACGATTATATCACTCTTTTATTGTTGTTTAGCCCAAACATTTATCCCCAAATAGCTTCTGTAGGTATCATTTGAATAGTTTCAGAGTATAAAGCATAATTTAATGCAAATTCGTTGATTTGCAAAATGGGCTCTGTAGGTGTCACCGAACAGCCTGTAGATAGATATGTAGATATACATTAGGTTGGCTGTTAGCCTGTATCACTGCGACCTTTACAGATCTATTGTAAACAGCCATCATCTTTAGAATAGGATTAGAGCACCTTGATCAGCCTGCTCTCTTAATGGGACTTAATAGCCTTGAAAGTGGCCTCTCCAAGTAATTTGGAGCTGTCTTTGCAAGGCCTTCACATTGGCATAGGACATGAAATGCGCTTTCCTCCTTTTTTGCAGTATCGACAGATGTCTTCATCTGCCAAGTCCAGCTGATTCATGTGTTTTTTGAGCCAACAATGTCCTGTCAAGAGACTGACAATAATTCTGATATCGTTTCGCCTTATAACAGCTCTGCATTATATTTCGCAGAGTGTCCTTATATAAAAACTTTGACTTTTCGCTTACCCGGTGATTTTTTTCATCACTCCTGTGCCTATATAGCCTCCACTTCTCTAGGGCTGCCGCTCGGGCCAATTCATCAGCCTTCTCGTTGCACCGAAACTCTAAATGTCCTGGTACCCATGACAGTGTCAGAGAATTTCGACTTGCGGCATATGTCAGGGCCCTAACGCAGTCCTACCTACACCAGCTGTGAGCTTATAGATGCCAAGAATTTCGCTTTTAGAGCTGCTTGGCTGTCTGAGTATATGACTACGGTTTTACCAGTCATATCCTGACTTATGATACTGTTGTACAGAGTTGTATGACCATTATTTCAGCCTGAAACATTGTAGCATATGCACCGTAGCACACCAGGCCTGTAAGTTCATTGAACTTTACTGTATATGTCGCTCAAACCCTCAGATGCGAATGTATAGGGTGTTAGCAGTGCATAAAAAAATAATGACTATATAAACGTATATCCACAAATACTTTAAATCTCGAGAACGATACTTTTGTTAAAATTGCGTTTTTTGGCATGTAATTCAGAATTTATTGATCATCATTGACGTGCATACGGGTAATGGCATCCGACAAGATATTTAAAACAAACAAATTTTTGAATTATTTACTTTACCTGCAAATCCAATAATAAAGACAGAATGTCTTACAGCAAACAGTTCTTCAAGTTGTACTACTTTTAATATAAAAGCATCTTCCGGCTGTAATTTCAAATCAACAGCAGTTAATTTACACATTTTCTCAAAATCTGGACTTCGTTTCCTTGGTACATCTAATGCTGGAAATAGATCACCGATAAGACCCATAAATACCTAAAAAATGAATAAAATAATTCAGGTCTTTATAATAACAAAAAAAGGAAAAAGTTTATATTTACAGCAACGTCGTCTGTTACAATCTTTGGAATATTGAAATCTCTCAACGCCCTCATCAGTACTTGATCTTCTGGTCTTTGTCTGTCACCTCTCTTCAGTGATCCTGCTACTACCAATACGGATTTAATAGCTCTTAAGCCCCAATCATAATGATCTTGTTTACTCAATAATTCTTTACACAAAGTATAAAGGGTAATGAATTTTCTAGCTAGCAATCTGGCTTCCATAAAACCTATACACCAAACACTTAAGTTAATTTAAAAAAGTGTTATCTTAAAACTGACAATATTTCTTTTGTATTGTTTTCAATGAAAACCTATAATACAAACCTTCTGCTACTAACATAATCTCACAAATCAGAGCAAAATCTGGAACCACCATAGCGCAAGGTCTAAATAGGGCTTTCAAATTTTCTGGAAGTTCCGTACGACCAGCATAACCTGGATTCATGGTGATGAATAATCCAATCTAAATTTAAAATTTGTTAACTCTTTTTACTTTTTAAGTAATATAAATATTTACCGTAGGAATAAGTATGATATCTTGTCCAAGGAAAAAGAAATTCTTTTTCTTATCCTTAATAGCATCCTGTATTGACTTAACTTGTACTGCTACTACAGACAGTACTTCGATAGATATTCTATTAAATTCATCGAAACAACCCCAGCAGCCAGTTTGAGCTAAACCTTTATAAATATCACCAATCGATTTGTAGTCCATTTGTTCCGAACAATTAAACACGTACACCATCATTCCTAATGCTTTTCCTAAATCTTTCGTTGTTTCAGTTTTTCCTGTTCCAGCTGGTCCTGCTGGAGCTCCACCCATGATTAAGTGAAGACTTTGAGTCAAGGTTATGTAACATCTAAATAATTCAATATGATGTACCTATATTCTCGCAAATATAAACATTTTAAAATAATTAATTGAAGATTATTGAGTATAAACTTCTTAAATCAACCTTAGTTAAGCATTTTTCTCCACACGTTTACTAGTAAATATAATTTATAAATTAACTCTGGATATTTTTTATTTGAGCTACTAGTAAATAGAAATAATTAAAAATAAAAGTGGATGAGGATTTGATAAAATACTCATCTCTAGATCTGTGTTAATGGATATATTAAGCAAATAGAAAACTTGTGACTAAAAAGAAAATAACTATGTAATAATCAGACCTCAACTACAACTTAGCTCTCTTAAAGTGCATAGAAATATCTTTATTAAAATAAAAGGAAGAACTGACTAAGAAGTAGACACTAGCAACACCATTCGGTTAATAATTTTACATAGTTTATACCTTTTAATTAATTAAAAAATTCATATACAATAAAGAAACAACTAAATCAAGGATTCTCGATGTAATTTGTAGCTTTCCTTAATTTCAGTTTCGATGATGTAATTTTTTAGAAAGTTTTTTATATTTTCGCCGTGTTCTGTGTCTCTGTGTCATTCCGTGGAATTTGCAATCGAATTTAAACCTATTTCCCGACTACCTAGAGCTCTGAAATTTTCAGGATAGCTAAGAACTGGATGACAATGCATGTTTCAAGTGTGTTTAGGCATATACACAGATTTCGAAATTTATACTGAATTGTTATTAAATTAAATATGTATACATATTATAATTTTGAAAGACTTCATATAAGTTTGCGGTGGCCTATTTGGATAAGGGGTGAAGCGGTAGATTGTGACAATTCTGTTGGGTTATTGTAATAGGATCGAACTCGCGAGAGAGAAGTTTTTTTTCTTTTTTTTTGTTTATACATGTGAAAACAGTAATTATTATTTTAACTGGTAATAAAATAAACTGTTTTAGAAAGTTTTTAGATACAACTACCCTTGTTTTTGTTAACAAGGAAACAATCTTCTCTATGATCAATCACAGCGTTGTATGACTTAATCTTTTTACAATGTCAGGGATGCTGTGCATTGTTGAGATGACACAAAATATGACCTATAAATCAGTAAAAAACTTTCTATTATAAAAAGTTCTTTTTGTAAATTGTGCTTATATTATACTGTAACTGACTTCTTGTTCAAAATGCCACAGAGGATAATGGTTGTACTATATTTTGGTTACCACTCTATGGACAAACTAGTACTTTTGAAAGACAACCAGCAAGAGATAAATAATTATAAAATAAGGTATTTCAAAAATAATATCGAAAACAAGTTCAATATAAAACCAATCATAAAACTATAAAATAGATAAAGGAATAAAAGTATATTTACCTATCAGTTAAAGGCGTAATAACCAATCTTGGAGTGTTCCCTAAATACTCATACGAATATCTAAATTCGGCGTCACAAATATTAGCATAACAATCATTTCTTTTATCATCCCATTTATGCCTAAGTTGACTTTGCCATTGGAATGCAGCAGAATTTTCCACTTTCATTAAAATCATTTTTGCTACAACATCTCTTGAATGTACATCAATGGTACATATAGTCATAATTTTTTGTCGTTCGAGAGAAGTAAGATCACCCAATAAAAGTACAATCAAAGCATTTAATTGATTAATTTGTTTTCTTTGATAGTCTTTTAATGCGTTCTCATACCCTTCTTCTAATCGAGCAAATGCCATGTTTACTTCGGTTGTCCACCAAATTTGAGTACCTTTAAATAGATTTTAATTAGTATTTTCATTTTAAAGAAAAAGTGATATTACCGCATAAAGCAGGTTGCGCTGGATAATCCATTATCCAAAGCTCTCTAGGTTTTTCATCATAAGTCACAACAGCTTCACCAAAAGAATGATGCAAAGTAACTCTCATCGAATCTATTACTCTATTTAACCAAATTTCAACTTTTCCCGTACAATCACATATGCCTACAAACTGTACCACTTCATCCTCTTTAGACACCATAGCTCTGGCTTTCTTAGACGTTTTACCACCTTCCACAATAAATCGTAATTTCGCCATTGAATCAAATAATTTTGTCAAATGTCTTATTACTAATTCGGGTTGGTTACCATTCGATAAAATATCCAATAAATCTGCCGATGATACGAAATAGAATCTTGGAAATGCTAAACGTTTTGTGTCCAAATAATCGTTCAAAGCCTTTTCACATAGAGTCAAATCGGATAAAATCGATTCTAATTTCTCATATAAACCACCTTTATTAGTAGCTTTGACAATATTTAAATTTGACGACATATCTCTTAACACTTCTTTAAACTCTCTATCAATCTTATCAAATCTTCTAGAATCCTCTGGCAGTTGGTTCCTTATATCTTCAGAACCAATGAATATACTTTCCAAATACATCCATTTTCGTTGTACTTCAAAGTAAACGTTAATAACTTGATCAGCATTAGATAATTTCACTTGCCAAGTAGAAACTTCGTCTAAGAAGTAAGCTATAAATTTCGATGTCATCATATTTTGTAAAGCAACTTGATGTTCTTCTAGTGTTTCTATAACTTCTTCGTTTAATGTCAATATTTTTAATTTAGATCTTTCATGAGTATCTGTACCAAATTCTATGGTAGTCCAAATGGTGTTAATTTCTTTTAGTACCTTCTCCATAGCCATTTCCTTCACAGATTTATCAACGATTGTTTTAACCTCTTCTTCATATTCGTGGAGGTTCAGAGCGAGGAGATCTCGTAATGTTGTTTCATCAGTCATTACAAATCTTACCTGATAAATAAAAGTAAATTAAAATTTATTAAATTAATATTTATTTACAAAAATTTGTAGTTTTAACCCGTAAAATCTTGGGTAGTTCACACGGTTTGCTCGTGTTTGACAATTTCATTAATATACACGCCATTTTTTATTTAAACGTTCGTAACACTTAAAATCTATAAATTCGCATAACGAGGTAGGAAGTTTGATTATGCTTAACCACCCCCTAAATTTTATCCAGCCTCCTAAATTCTCTGAAAATATTTTAATAAAAGATAACTGAGCAGAGATTAATTCACAGTTGCCTACAATCTGTAACAATGAATTGTAAAAGCAGATGACGAAGTTATAACACCTTCAAGTTTTTCTTTTTCAATGATGAATCCTGGAAAATTTGTCTGAGATAAATAGATAGATAGATATTCATTGGGTTGGGTGTTGGCCTGTTTTACTGCGACCTTTGCAGATCTATTGTAAACACCCATCATATCTCTTAGATAGGATTAGAACACCTTGTCTAGCCCTGTCCTCCGAATAAGACCAATAGCCTTGGATGTGGCGTCTTTACGTAATATTGAGCAACAGGTTTCTCCTCTCCCAATACTAGATACCGCGTCCTTGCAAGGCATCCACATTGGTATTGGACATGAAATGCTATTTTTCAATGGAGGCTAGAGAACGTATCAGCAACCCCGGGATAATAATCATTGGGATATTAGCTCCTGCTCGGGCCAATTCATCAGCCTTCCCATTGCACCGAAACCCTGAGTAGTGTCCTGGTAGCCATGCCAGCGACAGAGAATTCATTCAGACTTGTGGCATGTGTTAGGGCCCTAACGCAATCCCACTCCAGTCTGTCATGAGTATACTAGACTGACTCCCCTTGAAGTGGGGGGGCCATTGTTCCATGAATTATTTTCCAGTAATTCAACTCGAACGTTTCTCGCAAAGTTATACCTGGGGACTATCCTGTCCTGAGGCATATCCATTATTTGATCCGCCTTAACCATACCATATTGCTCGGCCTGCTATTTTTCCCTTAATAAGGTTATGAGAGTCTAGCCATGTAGCAGCCTGTGAACAGTTGCCATAGCCCCGCCCTGTATTTAGATATGCAATGGTGGTAAGTTCTTATGGCCCCTGTGACAAATCTGCCAGAGACAAATATAGGATACGGATAAAAAGTGTCAAGAAAAGTTAAAAAAAATATTTTATTTGTTTAAGGGACCAAAACCATAAAAATTTAGAAACCAAAAAAACAAGAAATATCATTAAGCAAAACTTAAAAAAATTTCACAACCGACAGGACTCGATCCTGTAATCTTTAAAGTAATTCAGCGTTTGATGTTTCAATTCTCGATTTGACAAACAATCTCTCTCTCATTAGCTTCATATACTTATGTGCTTAAGAAGCACTAAATATCCTATACGAAATGAGTTGAATCAGGATATGATCAAAAACTACGACTAACCGCTAGGAATCTATGGCCGAATGGTTAAAGACGCTATAAATAGACATTGCAGATTCAGGTTCTGCCGGGTGTAAAACTTTTTCTTGTTGGATCAATTTCTAAAATTCATCAACGTAAGTAATTTATCTTATACGAAGTTTTGACAGAAAATATGAACAACACTTATTCATTTATAATAATGAAATAATTTAATGTAATTCAGGTTATTGTGTATATATGTATTTAAGCTGTGATTGTGGTGCGTATAAGGAATGAAAGGAAAATAAAAGAATGATCCCCCATTGTGTATAAATTTTATTAAAAAAATAAAAATATGTATTGTGCTATTTAACGATGGAAAAATAATGGTGATAATAATTATGAAATATGCGGTTACATTTCAATATTTTTACTCACTGCGTAATAATTAGCTCCAAGCCTATCTTCAGCCTGAGTAAGATTAATAATTGGATAAAACATAATAAGAAATATAGAAGGTATATAAGTAACCAAAATTGAATTATTACCTTAGTAGCTTGCATCAATTGTATCCAATGTCGTTCCCTAATAGCAGGATTCTGTAATTCAGTAACAGCTCGCAAAGAAGTCAACATATTTTTGATAGTTGCCTCGAGTTGAATAAAAACATCCCAAACTTTCACTTCCTTTTCCATCATTCGAATTTCTTTAGCAAACTTTTTACATTCCATCTCCATACTTTCAACATCAATCTTTTTCCACGGCGTATCTTTCCATTCTTCCACACACGACATACAAACAATTGTGAAATCCCACGTTTGCTTTATCAGTCTTACTTGTCTTCTGGTCTTCCTTAATGGTCTGAAATCTGGGAAAACCAACTCGAACAAATTGCTTTGTTCGTTTAGAATATCCCGTTCTTGTTCCAAGCTAAAAAAATAAATTATCAAAATACAATTGCATATTTAACCTCTACTGGATCTGTGTTACCTGAGGACTTCTCTTTGAACTTTATCACAAATTGGATATGGATTCTTACAAGCAAATTTCAATATTGGTAAATTTTTGAAGTATTGTCTATACATAAATTGTCTTAACTCAAAGATGTAAATTCTACGTTTAATAGAAAGAGTCTGGATAGCTTGAAGTGGTGCAATAAATTGTTTTGTAGTAGCTGCCAACTAAAAATAAATTTGCCTATCGGTAAGTTCCATTATATATCTATATATAAGTTCCATTATAGATCTATCTACGGACACTTTAAAATTATTAAAAGTAACTATTTTGAAGACAAATAAAAAAGGAAGGGTATGGTCTAACAATAGGAAAATCTTACTTAAATACTATAATAAAGACAATATTCGTGAAATTAAAAACATTGATAACTTTTAAGTGCTACCATTTTTATTCATTATTTTTTGTGCATATTACTAAAATTAAATAATTAAACTGGTCTTGAATTTAAAATTTTGGTTAGAAATAGCCCTTTTGTTATAAAATTAAAAATTCGGATTATTTTTGTGAGCCATGTGCAATTGTCGACTCTTTAAGTACAACTTTTTGTCGGCTGTACCTAGAGTTTCAGTTGTACTAATATTTTGTTTATTTTTAAAATTTAAAATTGGATATTGGGAGAATTTTGTATTATTTGTCTTGACTATGGACTATCTCAGTATAGCTTTTCTTAATGTATGTTCCCTTTTGCCTTCACTAAGAGATGTGAAAAATTTACTGGATAGATATGATTATGATATTTTTAAGGTAGGTATGTGGTTATTTGGTTATGTTACTGATAATATGTTGAAAATAAATGATTATGGATTATACAGGGGAGATAGAAATGCCAGAGGTAAGGGTTTGTGCATCTATGTAAAAAGTAAATATATTTTTTCAATGGTGGTTGCCTTAACTTGATGGAAATCCATTTAAACGTAATGAAACACTTAAAAAGGTTTAAATTTCCACTTTATTAACGAAATTGCATGACGCACGTTTCGACACACAGTGTCTTTGTCAAATGCTGTGGTACAACTATTTTAAATGACACAAAACAATTATTTAAAATGTAAAAAGGATGGTTAATAATATGGCAAAATTTTATTTTAGGGTGAATTTAGGTGAAAAGGTTTAATAATGGGGAATTTCCAAAATCTGTTTGTTCATTTAATAGCAATTGTGTTACTTTTCTTTTATTTATTTCCATTATTTCTAAAAGGTTTAATTTTTTAGATTTATTTTCGGAATGTAATATTTTAAAATTATCATCAAATGTGTGTATGTTTTCTATGAGGTGATTTGCATAGTGTGAGTCACTCTTTCTATATAAAAAACTTCTCCTATATAAAAGAACATAAGATAGATTAATATAGATTTCCTCAGGAAAAATGCAGTATTGAACAAATTTGTTAATATTTTAGAAATTTTTAATTTCGAATAAATTATTGATGAACCAACTAGAATTCCGGCCTATTCTAAAACTTTACTAGATTATGTTGTAGTGAATAATAAAATTGTAGTTGAAAAAGGTGTTCATCATCATAGAATATCAGATCACTCCCTTGTTTTTTGCAAAATTAGTGTGAAAAAAGTCAAGGTATCTAAGATGTGTATTTATAGAAATTTCAAAGATTTTGATGACGAGTTATTTCATCGAGATCTGAGTAGCATTTCTTTTTTTCGCACCAGGAAACAGCGGATGAAAAAATCTGTTATTTTGTCAATTGCTTAATTAATTTATTTGACATTCAAGCACCTCTTGTAACTTCAAAAATAACGAGAAAGAAAGCTCCTCGGTTAACATTTAATATAAGGCAAATGATGAAGGAACGTGATAATGCTTTAAAAAGATACAAGCGTACAAAACTAGAAACGCATTTTCAGTTTTAAAAAGATTTAAAAAACTACACGAATCAAGCAATAAGTCAAGAAAAAAGAGCTTACTTTTTATTTTAATTTAACAATTCTACTCCACGTCATTTATGGCATACTCTTAAATCAAATAATTTTATTAATGATAAAAAATGACATTCCACAAATTCTGAGAAAACCTAATGAAATTAATGACTTTCTTGTAAATCCTGTTCCTAATATACCACCCCCGGCAAATTTATTACAATTTTTTAAAAGCAATAGTGTTGTTCCTACTAATTTTAAATTTAAAGAAGTTAATGACTTATTTGTATATGAAATTATTTGTAAAATTAAGTCTAATGCTGTGAGATCTGATGGTTTAAATGTGAAACTTATTCATCTTTGCTGTCCCTTGGTGGTACCAAATATAACACATATTGTAAATTTCTGTTTAATTATAGTGTGGTACCTGATGTTTGGAAAAAGGCAGTAGTAAGGATTTTGCCTAAAAAACAGAATCCTAAGGAATACAAGGATCTTAGAGGTATAAGCGTACTGCCTATGCTCTCTAAAATTCTTGAAAGAGCAATAGAAATTCAAATAAGGGAGCATCTGATGAGCTACGAACTATTATCTAATGAACAATCGGGGTTTCGAAAAGGATACAGCTGCACTACAGCATTACTTAATGTTGTTGATAATATTCTTATTTCAATTGATAAAGGACAGTGTACTATTTTAGTGTTGCTGGATTTCAGTAGGGCCTTTGATACAATCAACTACGAATTAATGCTTAATATTTTACACTACATAGGTTTCACAGGTGATGCCGTTAGTCTTATGCAGACCTACTTGATAAACCGTCAACAGTGCGTAAAAATAGATAATGATGAGTCTGCATATTTAATTTTAAAATCTGGTGTACCGCAAGGTTCCATCTGGGGACCTTTGCTTTTTTCAATATATATACCATTTTCTAAATAAATTCTTTTGAAAGTTGCAAAAAACAGATATATGCTGATGATACTCAAATCTAGTTTAGTTTTTTTCCGCAACAGTTGGATATTGCTTGTGACGTAATAAACGAAGAATTAAATAAATTTGTAGATTTAGCTACTAAACATTGTTTATTAATTAATTGTTCTAAGTCGAATTAAATGCTTTTTGGTTCTAAACACAATCGTGCTAACATGAATTTTCCTCTTAATTCTATTAAAAGTTTTATACGGTAATCATCATTTTTTTCCCTAAAAATATTCAAATAACTTTAAACATTGGTACTTTCGCATTTTAATTTTGCAGATTCAGTGTATGGACCAAACTTAACTTCTATTTTTAAGAACAAAATTCAAAAGGTTCAAAATTCCTGTCTACGCATGATATATGGAATTGATAGGCGTCAAAGAATTTCAAATAAGTTAATCGAAACTAACTGGTTAAACATGGAAAACAGAAAAAGCATTATGCAACTTCATTATATTTTGGAATAATCTTGGCAAAGGTTCCTACATACCTTCATGAAAAGCTCTTCTTCCGAACGGATGTGCATAATTTAAATTTAAGGTTCAAAGGCTACTATCTCCTCCAAAATTCAAAACCGAATTATTCCGCCGTTCCTTTACTTATCAAGTACATCTGCTTTTCAATTCAATTCCTCAAGAACTAAAATCTCTTAGTTTGGGTATATTCAAAGTTAAATATGAATTAATTATTGCTAGTCAATCGTAAATACTTTTTATTCTCCCAGTATCCCAATATCTGATATTGTTTGTTTGTTTTTTTTATTATCTTTTTTTATATAAAAGAATTCTGTGGGTACTACTTTTGGGTTAAGTGGAAGAGCATTTCCATAATGAGTCTTTCGATTCATTTGAGGAAATGAACTTCGCCCTTTATTTCCATTGTTTTGAATCTGATTAAAATGTAGCTTATGTAGTTTAATGTACTATATTTAATTTGGAAATAATAAAGACTCTTATTATTATTGGTTGAATTAGCCAATTAATTGAGTGCCTAGGCCGTTCACTAAACGCCGGCATTCAATGAAATGGTTAGGCCGATAGTTAATTAAACTACAATCATTCAACCTGTAACAACTTGGCGTCTTCAAAGTTAGCCAAATGGTTAAATTTAGTTCTGTTTTTTGCCATTGCGGTGCTAGTAGTTACCAAACCAATACGGTGTCAACAGCACAAACCGGAAAGGTTATTTTTAATTCTTGTGTACAATTTTAATCGAAATTGAAGAAAGAAATTGAAATATTAATATGTTTAATAGAATTATTTTATTATAGTTTAAACTTTATTTGCCAAATTATCAAAATCTGTCCACGGTTGCCAGTGTTCGTTGGTATAAATCCCCGACCGATCATACACAGTAGAGCGACATTGGCTGCCCAATGTTTCATATAGGTACCTAAAAAAGCCATTGAAATATATGTTGCTTATTGCCCTACATGTGAAACGAAAAAAAAACTTTTTCAAAAGAGAAATAGTAACACGGCCGATTGTATCTCAAAATTTTAATAAAAGAGGGCACGTGAATCTAATGGATTTCCAATTTTGTACTGACGGCGAGCATAAGTGGTTGCTAAATTACCAGGACAATGCCACGAAATTCATCAGCCTCCGACCACTGAAATCTAAAAAAGCAGAAGAAGTAGCCACAGAATTATTAAAAATTTTTGTGATTTTTCGAGCTCCTTATATATTACAATCCGACAAATTTCGCGAATTTACGGCAAAGATTATTGTGGCCTGAGTGTAAGATAATTCATGGGAGCCCCAGGAGACCACAAACGCAAGGCAGTGTTGAAAGAAGTAATCAAGACATTAAAAATATGTTAAATTCATGGATCTTGGACAACCACTCGACAAATTGGGCTCTCGGATGCAATAACACAAAAAAAAATACTTCGTTTTATCGCATATTTGGAAGATCCCTATAAAGCATTGTTAGGCTGTGATCCTAAAGTTGGCTTGAATAGTTTTGATACACCTTCTTTAATTCTTATTAATATAGACTCAGAACAATTACAAAATTTGTTGGTGCAACAATCTATCAGTGAAAACAATCATGTTAATGCAGCTATGCATGCTATCAAGCAAAACATACAGTTTGACTCAAATAACGAGAGTCACGAAGAAGTATTCTTAATCAAGCTGAATAAGTGATCAGATACCAAGCATTGAATCAGAATCCGAACTATGCTGCTCAAACGATTTACTTGCTACAGCAAATCAAATTGATGGATTTTCTGGCCAAGTTGAAACTGACGAATTAGAAAATGTAGGTATAAACAACACTTGTGTAGTATGTCATATTGCTTGTACTGGTGCGCATACTTGCAGTTCATGTGCAAATTTTGTATATGTTCTCTGTGAATTACCTGAAGAGAACAATAAAGGATGTGGTGCGAAGGTACTTTGTATTTTGTGCAAAAAGTAAAAAAGATATACACCTCCAAAGAAATGAAGGAACTAAACGAGATGACAAGAAAATAAACAATACGGATAATACTACCGGCTCTCAAAACTGGTGAAGCTGTTATTAGCTTTCCTAAAGTTGACCATGGAACCCTGGATACACAGAATATAAAAGGAAAAAGTGTAAACTTTCGTTATGGAGTATACAGAGTAAGAACTAAAGCAGGAATCCTAAAAAACTAGTTGTAACAATTATGTTTTTTTTTCATAAAATTTATGACACCGTGTGGGGTTCAACATTTATAATACAATAGCCTTTTAGAATTCTAACCAGGCACAAATCCAGGTTGTGTATCTGGAAAATTCTGACACCATGGCACTAGATACGTTTTGTATCATTTTTTTATCATATATATAAAAGGGGGCATACTCCGCATACTTGACACCTTTATATATATATATATATATATATATATATATATATATATATACATCTCTCTATACTTGAGTCTTCCAGCCAAAGACGGTATTTACCTCATCCACCAGAAGGAGCAGGAATATATATATTCTCACTGAAGTATATCGCGTTTTGCCCATTCTAGTATAGTATTTGATAAAAAAATAATGGAAAATATTTTCTTTTTAACCATTTTTATAGCATTCAATCTTCCGACTGAAATGCTATTTTTACGTCTTCCGAGTATATTGAGAATATCAAATTTTCAGTACATAGGTCTTCCGTACAGTGATGCCACATTTCATTACATTTGTAGTACCTACATCTTCCATATATTACAATCAATATTTAGATATACGGAAGCCTCGTGCTTCTAATTCTCATTTGAAAATCATAACTCTTCCAGATTTATCTGAATAAGTTCCGTCTTCATCATATCATATTTAAGTTAGGTATTGATTGATTGTTAAATTTAAACAATTACTCAATATTTATTAATAAATACGGCGACAAAAACCAAATCAGTTGAAAATTTATTCAGTGGCGGAAGTTCTGATTTTTTTATTATTTTTCAATTTTAATGATTACTAAAATTTACAGACATAAATGATTTTGCAAATATTCATTGAATCAAATACATGGTGAGTCAAAGCTCGAGTACATTATTTTCTCAGAAATTTTAAATGAATCACCTCACCCTGTATTTTATATTATTTTCGAAAAGTACTATTACCATACTTCCCATACCCAAAGTTATCAGTTCTTTGAGATATTTTAATTTTCCTATGTAAACTATCAATTAGGTATGCAATAGTGTATCAGATGTGATGTTATTGAGACCTACTCAATTTGGGTGAAAATAGTGTTATTTTTGCGCGTTGTTACTTATTTCCCCATGACTATAAATTTTTGTAAACTTCCAACTGTAAACTAACATCTGGTAAACTATTTCATACCTAATTACTTCTTTGCTGAATATCTCAAAAACTAATAACTTTAGATATGGGAAATGTTTAATAAAAATAGGAGTATGGAAATAGTAATTTTCGACAATGATATAAAATACAATGTATTCCACTATTCAATTATACAGGTCGTTGAACTTGTTATGATTTTGACAGAAAATTGGTTATAACTTCCACATTCTACTCCATATTCTATTTCTATTTAACTATATTTACGATACTTTTTACATTATTCCATTATATTCAATTTTATATTTTTTTTTAATTACAATTCATGTGACATCCGTAAAATTTCTTTGACTTTTCTCAATCAACCATCGCCTTAACAACGTAGCAACCCCTTTATACCTTTTTTTTCAATTATAATTATTTTCTATCATTACTTGATAACTTCCATAGATTGACATTATCAAATTTTTATATTTTGTTGGTCTTAAACATATTTACACTATACATAAAGACCAACTAGTTCATACCATAACAAATCCCCCTAAATTTAAAAAATAAAATTTTCTTTTAAGACACATTTTATTTTTTTAAAATTTACTTCCAATTCAATTTTTATTTATCTATATCTAACATTCATTATTCCTATATTTTTTTATTTAATTTTATAACTTTTATTTATTTTATTTTATTAATTTCGTCACCCTTTTTCTGATATTTTCCCATTATTTATTTTCCTATTTAGTTTTAATTTTAATCTTAATTTTATATTAATCCTATTTTCTTTTAATTAACTTTTTTTTTATAACTATACATTATATCCTTCCAAATCTTCTTTCTTGTTTTAATCTTATTACATATTTTAAAATAATTTATATCATAATCTTCGTATGTTTTATTCTTAAACTTTCTTTTATTCTCATTGTCATACTTAGATTCAGTTTTATATTTAATTTTATTAATATATTAATATAATTCATTTTTATATTTATTTTCATCAACTTCATATATTTTATTTTCATATTTTATTTCTTCACTTTTATAATATTTATCTTTTTCATTCTTCTTATCCTCATATTCATTATTTAATTTTAATTTCATATTCTTGTTTCATTTTGTTTTTATATGTCTCATATTCTTTATAATATTTATTTTTACTTTTTCCTTCCTGTATAATGTATTGACAAATAATTTTTCCTTTATATCGACACATAGGTTTATTTTTATTTATATTTCTGTCATACATTTCTTTTAATAGAGGTGTGTCTTCATTTTCAGGTTTAAACTGTTTATAATCCCCCATAACTTTTATCTCAGGAGATTGGGTTTCATGGTCATTATAAATTATTGATTTGTCATTCATTGTTTTTATATCTTCTGTTTTTATTTCTTCTTCCAATTCATCTTTATTTTTGGTCATCATTTCTTTAAAAATATTTTTTATTTCATTTTTAATATTATTAATATCTAATTTTATGCCTTCTATAATTTCTTTTAAAATCTTTAACTCATCCTTATCTCCTTTTCTATAATTTGCTTGTTTTCTACTATTTTCATCCATTTTTCTATTATTTTCATCTAATTTTTCATCCATTTTATTTTCCATTTTTCTACTATTTTCATCCATTTTCTTTTCCATTTTTTTACTATTTTTATCCATTTTATTTTCCATTTTTTCCAAAAATTTAAACATTCTCTTCATCTCTGTTTCTTAATGTGGTTTTGAACTAGTCGCATCTCCTATCACATCTACTTTTACAACCTGAATAGTTGTGTTTTCTCCTCCTTCCGAAGATCCATCATTTTCCCTTATACCAATATTTTCTATTGTTTCATCTACATCTTGTCCTATACCATCATTACTTTTTGTTTCATGCCTATTTTCACTGTATTCTTGTATTCCATCTTCTCTCCTTCTATTTCTTCTATTTTGTCTTGTATCCATTTTATTTAAGTATTTTTAAATATTTTATATTTAATTTAAAATGTCAATTTGTTATATTTATTTAATTTATATGTAGATTAAAAAAAAAAAAATTCTTTAACTTTATGGTCTTTATGTATATATAAATCTCTGGCCCCCGTGAATAAGCACATAAGTCGACTTTATAAAAATTTTCAGGAGAGCCAAAATAATATTAATTAAATTAGGGTAAATCAGCAAAAAAAAATGATAGAAATTTAATTTGTGTTTTTACATGACATGTATGTAATGTATAAAGTAGGATATTGTCATTTGCAATAAATGATCTCAAGTGTATGTTGAGTGACTTATCCGGATATTCACAAGTATAGTTTAATTTACATTTTAGAATAAGTCGAGATATCTCAACTGTGTGTTTTGAAATAAATGTTAGGCACCGACTTATTTAATTAATATTGTTAGTTTTTACTTTGATTTATTTACTTAACATTCACTAGTATGATTTTTTAATAAAGGAAGAAGTAATATAAACTACAAAAAAACGTTTTTTTTTATTAGTACAAACTGCTACTATTATTAGATAATTATTATTCATCTGGATCTATCTCCATCAAATCTGGATCTATGTCGGGAACATCATCTACCAATAAACCTTCGTAAAAAGGTCTAAACTCCATATCAATAAGGGGCAAGAGTTCCATAAGGTTCTTTTTTTTATCTTTATTAATTATTATTATCTTTATTTATTAATTAATTATGGAGTTTTGGCAGCCTGAGTACTGCAGCTTGTTTTCCTCGACGGCGAAAGTTGACCGCCTTAAAACTATCTTCATTATTGAGAGATGATTTAAAATACATTATTCCAATATTGTCTTTGCAATAACGTGCCCACTGTAAATCTTTCCACAAAAACTTTTCGCCATTTTCAGTAAGTTTTTTTGGACCAAGTAAGTTTTTAATAATGCTGCGAAATCTAAAAAATCGTCACATTCCATTATCTTTACTTTAAAGGGATTTATTTTTTTACAACTTCTTATTAGCTGAACCCAGTCATAAGGATGATTTATTTTCATTGTAGTTTTTTTCTTTGCTTTCTTAATTGTAGCGTGGTCCACATCGCATTCCATATGTGTATGACCACTAACCAGGAACTTATGGTCAATGCAGTCAAGGGTATTTTTTTCTCCTTTAATACCGTCATAAACATAGTTACAACGTGACTGTTTTTATTCTGACCTCCGCAAGTATCTGAATAAAAGCAGACTTTTTTTATATTAGGTGGTAAATCAATAATATGCCTATATAAACAAGAAGCAATCTGATTTCCGCCTCTACCAGAAACAGATTCGTTCCATATGTAGCAAGCGGCTTCATTTGTAGCTAAGTTATGAACTGTCCGATTGTAAGCCCACAACTGCCTTTTGTAGAACGAAATTGAAGATTTAAGGTACGGAGTGGGCAGACACTGCTGCAAATCAAAAGCAAACACAGCTATTGATGGATCTGCCTTTGCAATATTTTTATCATTGCCTTTTGCTTTATAAGCTTCATCTGCTGCAGAGTGGTGATTTGCTTGCTCGGAAATGAGTATTTCTTTTTCTTCCGCATTCGCATAAGTAATTTGTATTTTAAGTGTATCACACTTAGAGCAAGTGTCTTTTTGAATGCCAAGCCTAGTTCACGAAACTTTCTTGCATAGATAGTCATTGATACACAATTTTCCCTATTTTCTTTGTAAAGGGCATACATTTTTGATATGGTTAAATCTGATTGCAAATATTTTTTTGACGTAGTTTGTCTGCAATAGTGACTTTCATATGCAGGAAAGCTGCAAATATGTTCGACAACATCGTTTAGACTTTCCTGGGACCACTTATTTTTTGGCTCACTTCGACCTCTTTGATCGTTTTGTATTAGGCTGGATACGGAGAATTGCCTGTTTTGTATTATTTGATTTATAAAAGCATTTGTTTCTCCAAATGTGGCAATTAAACATTTTTTACATATTGACTTTCGTTCACCTTTTACAACGAGTTCATACTTGCAAGAGAATTTTCGAACTTTGTCTGACTCAAGTAGCACGCGTGTTGTTTTTTTATCCATGATGCAAATGAATGAAGATAGAAAATTGGCTCTTTTATCATGATTCCCTAATTTCCAGTATTCTTTAAAGAGTGCCAGTCTTACATCATCTGGAAATTTATTTGTACATTTCATTCGGCAATCTGTAAGTGGTTTCATAGCTCTTGCTTTTACAGTATTTCCCTTTTCATTTAAATATTCACTCCCAGTATTCCTTAATTGTTTAGCAACCTTTCTCTCTTTTCTTGTCCGGCCATTCTTTTTCAAATTTTTTATCTTCGTTGATGTTTTGTTGTTGCTACTTTTGCTTTTGTTGCCGCTACTTCTGCTTTTTTTGTCGCTACTTCCACTTTTGTTGTCGCTACTTCTCATTTTCTTGTCGTTACTTCTGCTTTTCTTTAATCTTTTTTTAGAACATTTTGTAAATTCGTCATCGCTTGAACTTTCTATTTCTTCATCGCCAGAGTCATAATCGGGATCTTTTACACTATCATCGGTGGAAACATCTACTTTATCTATTTCTTGGTTATCCTTTTCTTCTTGATCGGGTTGGTCAGTTTCAAGTTCAACCACGCTTTTTTCTGCAGCTTCTTGACTTTTTTCAAATTCAATGGGAAAATAACCATCTGTTTGTGCGTTTTGTTCGAATAAAATGGTATTCTTATTAGCTGGATAATTTATATCTTTTTCTAAAGCAAATGCATTATCTGATATATTTGGCATAGTTTGGATTATTTTTTTTTTGTTCCAACTCTTCAACGACTTCTGGATAAATTGAATCAATTCGATTTAAACTTGTATTGGGAGTTGAAACTTTAATGCTTAAATCTTGGTTTGGAAGAGAATCTACCCTTTCGTAGCCAAATTTAAAAAAATCTTCGGTTCCAACCCATTCTTTTGTTCTTAAATCGGGTATATTATCCCGTACATCTGAGTTAGTCTGCGACGTGCCTTGGCTATTTTTGCCTTGGGCTTCATGCACATCCAGATCTGCAAAAAATTTAATAAGGAAATAAAAGTTAATAGGGGGGAACCATTTACGTCCGCACTGTATATTCTTCCTTATGTGAAAGTTGGTACACGGGTATAAAGTTGCATTTTAAACTACTTCTTGTAATATTATTTTTTTATATTTTAAAAAATGAAGATACTTTATCTGTGGTAATTTTACCAAACTTGCTTGTAGGGTAGAAGATCGAATTAACTCATTTTTGGTAATCTAAATCTATCCTGGACTCACTGTATATTCATGCACTCTTAATTTACATCCAAATACGTTGAATTCATATTTAAAATAATTCTCCGAAAAAACGTATTCAATGATCGATAAATAAAATAAAATGTACTTATTGCGTTACTTACTTGAGCCACTTTCTTGATTTTTACACAAGTTGAGAATGAATGATGTGCGTTTATTATTCATCATAAAAACCCTTATAATAAAAACAGTTTCTTAACACTAGTTCACAATTTTATTCACCAAAGATAAAACTATACACAAACAATACGTAATATAACATAAAAATGAAACATCTCGTACGTGAACAAACAAATAATAACTAAAGACGTTTTTGCAGCTATGAGGTATTTCTCAGTGCACCATGAAATATGTCTATGTTATTAAAATATGATTAGAACACCGCGGCTGTGAACAACAAGACAAGTCTACTTATCTGCTTATTACTGAAGACAAATTTTTGCTTGATGTAGAATAACTCAACTTATCTTATAAAAACCATATATTTTCGTGATATTCGAAAAATCACATGGTAACAGTGTAGGTATATACCTTATAGCTTTTGTTTTACAGGAATTCTTTTCTGCATTTATAGTTATAGTAGAGATTTTACTTTTAGTTTCTAAAGTTTAGTAGAATTGAAAAAATTAAATTGGCCAAGCTATACAAATTGTGAAATTTAAATTTTTTTTTCATCTTATGTTATGGTTTAACACCCAGCTTAATCAGATCGTACTTCTTGACCAAAGGGATTTTGGTTAAAAATTATTTCGTCGTTTTCTAAAACGATTAATATAATTTTTACATTTTATTTTAATGTACAATACAAGGGTAGGCTTTGATTTTTCTGTAATTTTGGATGAATAATAGACCAAAAAAAAAATACTAAACAATTGTGCATTATGTCTTATGTGTCTTTCGAATTGGTAAAACCGATGTTTATACTTCTCAGCGCGCACAGCGAATTCTGCAAATGAACAGTGGTGAGACACCATGAACTTAAAATTGTTATTCTCAGACCGTTCAAACACGACCATGTAGTAAGCAATAGCTAACCAGCGTTGCCGGTTTTGTGGAAGACGAAAAAGCTGAAAAATGAAAAGAACATATACGCTGGAAGAGCAAGAAGCGATAGCATGGTTAAAAATATACTTGCTCGGATATACACGCAACAGCAGCGCCAACGCGCATGCAGGAAAGAGGTGAACTAAAATATACAAAATTTTCAAAAAAACCGTATTAAGTCGTCCTTCCCAAAATTTTTCTACAGGTAGAAATGGATAGAATGATGCTTTTACACGATAAGAATTAAGTCTTCCGTATACGGAAGACCTATTGACATGGAAGACCCAAGTAATGTAAATTGCCAATGATAGGAAGACCTAAGTATAGCGGGATGTATATATATATATATATATATATATATATATATATATATATATATATATATATATAAAACGAACAGAGCGTTTGTGACAGTCTTATATAACAATATGTACGAGATGATACAAAAGTATCTAGTGCCGTGCTGTCAATAATAAATCCAGTTTTTAACTGGATTGGTGTTTGGTTAGATTTTCTAACTCAAGACACCGGTAGACGCTGCGAAATAGGAGTATAAGGATTTTAATCAGCCCATACAGGGGCAAAACCAACTACAGACACGTGTTTCGCTCTTTTTATGAGCTCATCAGTGCAGTATAGGTTATATCTCTTCAGTCACTAATGAAGAGACATCCCCTGTATGAATCGACCAAATCCTTATAGATGTACGCTTGCGAAAGTAGAAACCATTCGCAAGTGGCCCCATCTTTACTCCAAAAATGGAACTAAGAAGTCGCTTTGCGTCTTAAAAGTACCTTCGGCAAGGTAAAAACGAACAGAGCGTTTGTGACAGTCTTATATAACAATATGTAAGAGATGATACAAAAGTATCTAGTGCCGTGCTGTCAATAATAAATCCAGTTTTCAACTGGATTGGTATATATATATATATATATATATATATATATATATATATATATATATATATATATATACTAAAATCTCACAACCTAATGAATAAAAATCATAGCTATAATAAAAATAATATTACCTTTTTACAAGCATGCCATCGATCAGGTATTTCTTGCAATTGCACATATACCTCTTCAGGAAATTCAAATCCAAACTCTTTCAACATCTCCATAATTTCTTTTAATGGATTAAACATAGCATCAGTTTCAATAGTCCTATCTTTAACTTTAAACAGATACTGCATTACACCAATTAGTTTGTCATAATCTTCTTCAGTCAAAGGTACCAACATACCAGCTGTAGCTTCAGCAATAAAGGATTCTAATTCCTCTAAATCATTAATTACACTATTGTAGAGATGATTTTTAAATAGCATACTCCATTTGCAAACAGTGTTCAAAATAGCTTGTCGTAATGGTTTTTGATTAATTCGCAACCAACCATCCATCAAAATCTTTTCTCCCGGTGTAGAGTCGACTCTGCGGTATAATTCTTCATAGTAATCTATTTGTTCTTTAAACTGAGCAATGGTCGGCGGGGTCTCTTTTACTTGGTTTGGGTTATTTTCATCTTTCATTATATCTTCTTCCTCTGGTGTTAATCGTCTACTGTACAATAGAAATTGATCTAAATATAATTGTCTATCATCCATCCAAAGATCAACATATTCATCAAACTCCTTTATGTAATCAATGGAAGTTTCCATAGCATTTATTATCCGTGTACAAAAAGTGTCGGTTTTCATTTGAACCTCGTTGTCATCATGTACAACGTCATAAAAATCTGGATCTTCTGCTTCAACATCTGCTCTTCGCATATGTTGTGCCATTCCAAATATATCATCCAGTAATTCTTCTATTCTTAACAAGAAATTATCTGGATCCTAAAATACATAGTAATAATGATACCTATAAAATATAAAAATAACAGAAAAATAAAAATAAAAAATTTTATAAGAGCAAAAACATACGACTTGGTTAAGTTTTCGTGAGTGGAGAGGGTGAAAACGAACACTTAATATAAAAAAGTATTTAAGAATCCTTAACATTATTTTTTTCTACTAAGAGCCATAAATATCAAAAATATATAGACTTAAGGTACTTTATTGCTTTTCAAAATATATGCCACAAAGATCGATACACTTTTGCATACATTCAATTACCGTTTTCAGTTGATACCTGCAAAATCGCTGTTTTGAAGGCAACGATGGCTTTTTCTGGCCACTGAAATCGCTGCCCACCCAGTGAATTTTTGATATTTGGGAACGTCAAGAAGTCATTGTGACTTAGGTCGGACTGTGCGGTGGATGATCTCACAATTCGATGTTTTAAAACTCCAAAAACTTGATTGTCTATTAGGCAGTGAGAGCACTTGCATTGTCCTGATGTAGGGTGATTAGCTGTTTTATGTTGCTTTTTCGAAGTTTCTCGATAACTTCTGGTAAACAAACGTTAATATACCAATCGAAAGTAACCGTTCTTGGATCTTCTACAGCAATTGCTGCTACATGACCAGATTTTGACACAACCGCTGCGACCATTTTCTTTGACACACTCCAATAACGGATCACTTTAGTTTTTCCTTATCATGAAACACCCACACAGCGATTTTTCCGTACGTAAGAGTAAATCCAAGATTTATCGTTACTAACAATACTGTAAACGTTTTTTAAACTTTCTTTGTTGAACCGTTCTAATATTTTTCGACGTCAATTGACGCGTACCGCTTTTTGCTCTTCTGTGAGCAAATGAGGGTTCAAACGGAAAACCAAATTCGTACCAATAAGGTCTTTGAAATGTCCGAAGATGCCTCTATCATCCGGTAGTTTACACGGTGGATATCCTTAATTAGCTGACGAAGCACATCAATCTTTTGCTGTGTGACTGCTGTTTTGGGTGAACCTAGCCTGAATTCGTCGCTGAGGCTGGAGCGACCAAGTTGAAATTCGCACTACCAGCAGAAAATAGTTGACTAGTGTGGTGCTTTATTCGCAAACACAGAAACCATTTTAGCAAGACAGTGCTGTTGGGATAATCCTCTCCAAAATTTGTAAAATAATTTTGTTCGAAAATGTTCTAAAGTAAGATTAATTTTTTGACCGACTTGCTAATTTCAAAAATTCACTGTACCTATATGACTTGTTGAATCGCAATGAAACTCTGGATTTATGTCAGCAAATGATTGAGGTTAGATTTGTTTTTGAAGGTTTTATTTGTAGTAGATCCTAAGAGGTTATAAGCAAAACTAAAAAGACAACCCTCGTGTTACTATTATCTTCATGTATTTTGATTTTAAAATTGCCACCTATATTTTTTAAACTTATTGAAGGAAGAACGACTATTAACAAATTATTCAGGATTACAAATAATGCTAAAAAATTTTGTTTGGATTTGCACTAATTTAACCCAAGACAGGTAAATACGATAGTTTGCAAGCGCTTGCGAAGAAGGAATCCTCAGATATTATTTGGACACATTTCATGATTTTTTGAGAAGCGTTATCGTCCAAGTCTCTAAACATTGGTCTGAAAATATTGTTTTGGAAGTAGTTAACTATATAAAAACTAGGTCATTAATATTAAGGTTTTTCTCTGCGCTTTGTACAATATGGGATCTGAACATATATTTTTGTTTTATTCTCCATCCAGATGGTTATCACGTGGTAAGGTTGTCAAGAGTATCTACAAACTAAGAAGTGAAATAGCGGTATCTTTAAAGAAACAAGTTCATAAGCGTTCGGCAGAATTTTGCGACAAATTATTTTTAATGAAGCTTTCTTATATGGTAGATTATCTTTGATATGTTTCCCACATGGCGTAAAAGTTACCAGGATTTTCCACTAGAAGAGAATCATAAAATTGTTATGTTAAAAACCATGGATGGCCATTTAGAAAACCTAAGTACGATTTTCCGACGATACTTTTTTGCAGAAGAAGATATCAATTTTGGAATAGGGTTTGTTATCCATTTGAAAGTAAACCTAATGTCCTATCATTGAAAGAAGAAGAACTAATGGCCATTTCGTCCAGTAATTCACTGAAAATGGATTTCAGTAACAAATTTCTGGATCGAACTTCTAAATCACTTCTGAGTAATAAAAGCCAAAGCAATACGGATTCTGTTAGTTTGCCCCACATCATATTTTTGTGAAACAGGATATTCTGCTTTTGCTTCGTTGAAATCTAAAAATTTCATAATAAGCTTTAACTAGAAAAGAAAGAGTCGCCATTTCCAATGTGGAACCCAAATTACAGAGATTACGTGCCACAAAGCAAGCGCATGTCAACCTTTAGTACTTGCAGTCTAAGAATATTTAAAACTTGTTAGGCTTATAAAAAGTATGTAGTTAAATAGTTAACAATGAAAATTTTATAAATACGATTTTAATAATTTTGTTTCTTAATTTACTGCGACCCCTTACCAACCTAATACGCCCCACTGGGGATTATTAGTAAAAAGGTAAATAAGATTAAGAAATATTAGCATTGAGAATTGAATTAACAGTTGGAATCTTACTTCAATATTAGCAGATGGAATGAAAACAATATCAATATCATGAAGTTCCATAGTAAGCTCCAAAAAGGGTGTTATCGGTGTAGAATCACCAGTTTCACTATTAAAAACCCACAAACTAAGATTAGCGCAGGATAATAAATTTAGTTTTACTCTATCATCAATATCTTTCAAATATGGTAACCACTTTGCTTCGTGTTCTATTCGTTTTTGTTCAGCTTCTAATAATTTAGCTGCTTGTTCCATTTCTCTAAATTCTTCAGACTCTGTTTTCTTTGGTTTCTCTTTTTTCTCTTTTTTTCCTTTTTTATCCTTTTTACCCTTTTTCTTACCTTTAAAAATGCATACATTAATCAAAAAATTTAAACCTTGCCATGTATTTAAAGTTTCACCAAACAGAGATTAAATAAATAGAGACTATTTGTTATTGCTTACCTGTTTCGGGAGATTCTGGTTCTGGAATTTCTACAGTAGGAGGTGAAGGCGGTTCTGGTGGAGGTTCTTCTTCAACCGGTTTGAAAAATAATAAATGATTTTCATCTATAACCAATTGCAATAGTTTACATGATTCATCAATTTCATCGTATCGTTTTTGGACTCTTTCCTCTCTATCGTCCAAGTAAAGTAACTGCTCTTTCTTCTTATCTTTTCTCTCAAATAGAGGCTTTCCAGCCCATCCTGCTATGCTATTGATAAGATTTCTTACATTTAACTGAGATTGTTTTACTCTATCTGTTAATTGTTTTATACAATTGTATATTTCCAATACAACTTCCGGATCTATAACAAAAAATGTCATACGAAAATTTTTCATGATAGATTTTTAGCCCTAGACAATAATTAATTAGTTTTATATTTTATTATATTATTCAGGTCTCTACCTCAAACCTAGAAGAGTGCTTGAATAGTTTATTCATTTTTTCAAGTAAACTCAAGTAAACTTATAAAAGAGCGTCGCTGGAGTACGACATATAAAGGAGTCTTAGGTTGACTGTGAGAATAGTCGAGGCAATACGTAAAGCACTAAAATCGCCCTTACCTCCAAAATTTAAACGGCAGAACGGATTTTACTAATTGTTTTTGCATTCAATTCGCGGAAGAGTCAGAAAACTGCATTTGTGCATCATACAAAAAATGCATTTTGAACATAATTTGTTATTTATTGGCGGAAATCGGTTCAATTTTGTTATTCGGCAATTTTTGGGGCGCTGAAAAGGAATTGACATTATCTCCGGAGTATCGTCATACATTTAGTCAAAATTCCATATTGCGAGGTTTTTGGGCTTTCTGTTTACCTTGTTTCCTGGAGTTTTGGGTAATATCGTTATACAATTAGTCAAAACTCATAATTCGAATGGTTTTCCACTAGATTTAAAAACAAATGGGTTTTGTTTTAAATATATTCAATGAAATATGAGATGACGTAAAGGTTGCTCTGCTAAGCACTAGATACTCCATAGATCACTTTCGATATTATGTAAGTTCTCAGCAAGCCCAAAAACCACTTCTTATTAAGTTTTAACTAATTGTTTTGAATTTACTGGATACAAGGTAAACAGTTTTGATTTTTGATTAATTTTATAACGATTTTACCAAAAAAGGTATCCTGGGCACCAGGTTCTACGGAGATCATTTTCAATGACATATTCGTTTTTGGTGACCCCAGAAACCCCTAAGTAACAAGATTAAACTCAGCCAATAAATAAAGGGATCTTTTTGAGATGTCCTTTAAAAATGCATTTTTTGTATGCAAAACTAGATTTTTTCAATATTACATGATTGCAAAAGGTCACAAAGGTTCCTTATGCTCTTACGAATCGAATCGTTTAAATTTCGGATGTTCAGTGCTTCATTGCCTCGACTAGAAGTCGTCTTTGGGTGTCTCTAAACAGAATTTTCCGGGTCTTGTGCCACCATGTATGTTCAGCAATAGTTGTACCTATTTGCATTAAACATTATTGTTTTTTGTTATTTGCTGTTTGAATCGTATTAATTCTATTGTATTCTGACTAATTCAGTTATTTTCCTTTAACAAGTCATTAAATTACCTCATAGATAAACCTCGTTCTGGTCAGGAAGTATAGCAATAGAAAAAACAGCTTGGAACACGGAAAGCTCAGTTTAAATGGTATAACCTTACAAAAAATGCTAAAGAATAGTTAATCTTACCATGAGTGTACCATGTTTTAACAGCTAAAACCTCTTGCAAATCAACATCAATGTCGTCTAATTCATTTTGTATTAGCGCCAATTCTGTAGCTGTAGTTTCAGTTCTCAAATAATTATACCACTCAACTATACGTAAAAATTTCATTATAGCATCATTTAGAATATCAACCTCTTCAAATATCTCCATGGCTTCTGGGGGAATATTCGAGATATTTAACAATCTGAGATATCTACATTCCCTTAAAATAGCGCGGAGTTTATCATCAAAATTCAAATACAAAACCTTATTTTTATCTTGAGTAAGTTGAAACTTTGCCATGTTTTTCTTGATTTGCTCTGGTACGCCTTTGCACCAACTTTTAAATGATTTTTCTTGTTCTTTATCGAGGATTTTAAACCATTCCTCACATTTTTGAAAAACGTACATCGCATCTTCACTATGCACAATTTCATCCTCGACCTATAAAATAAATGTTTTACTTTTCTAAAATATGGCAATAGTTAATCAAAGAAGGAGATTGATAGTAGTCTGGACAATGAACCACTGAACCTCCGAAACTTTAACGGCAAGATGGATTTTGGTGATTCTTTATGTATTCTATTCCTGAGAGCAACAGGAAACTTTGTGACCTTATGCGATCATGTAATATTGGAAAACTGTATTTGTGTATACAAAAAATGCATTTTTTAAGTGCATCTCAATTAGAACTCGTCATTTATTGGCAGAAATAAGTTCAATTTGGATACTCAATGGTTTATGGGGTCGCTTAACACGAATATGTCATTGAAAGTGATCTCTGGAGTATCTGGTGCTCAGGATACCTTCTGTTTACATCGCCTCCCAGGGTTTTCGGTAATATCGTTATAAAATTAGTCAAAACTAAATACCCTGGTATTATTGGGGTCATTGAAAACGAATATGACATTGGAAGTGATCTCCGGAGTAACTGGTACCCAGGATACTTAGTGTTTAGCTCGTCTTCCGGAGTTTTCGGTAATATCGTAAAACAATTAGTCAAAACTTAATACCCGGGGGTTTTGGGCTCACCAAAAACAAATATGACATTAAAAGCGATCACCAGAGTACGTGGTATACAGGCTAGTCCTAGTCTCTAGGAATTTTCGGTAAATTCATTAAACAATTAGTCAAAATTTAATACTACGGGGCTTTTGGGCTCGTTGAGAGTATATATAATATCGAAAGCGATCTACGCAGTATCTAGTACTCAGTACAGCAACCTTTACTTCATCTCCTAGAGTTTCATTAAATTTTTTATTTTGCAAAAACCCGCGAATTCTGAGTTTAGACTAGTTGTATAACGATATTACCAAAAATTTCAGGCGACAAGGTAAACAGTAAGTATCCTGGGCAACAAATACTTCGTAGATCACTTTTAATGTCATATTCGTTTTCAGTAAGTCATCAAGTGATCGAGTCTAGCTCCTACTCTATTCCTTTTACACATTAATGATCTACTAGAAGTCACTAATAACCCGATACACGGTTTTGCAAATGATAGCATTCTACACTGTAGCAAAGCGCTCAACCGTCCCATATCCCTAGATATTCTGGAAGAGGACAGAAGATCCAGAACGGCTTTTCTCAATCAAGATTTGAGAATTGTATAGGAGTGAGGAAGGAAGAATCTTGTTAATTTCAACGCTTCAAAGACAAAGACATGTTGCCTATCCAACAAGAGGCAAACATACGACTCATCCATCACAATGAACGATCAGACACTAGTAGCAAGCTACTCCATTACGCTGGTTGGTATAACGATCTCGCAGGACTTACTCTGGAACGAACATATTACGTCCACGGCAATTGCATTAGGAAAGAATTTAGGCTTTCTTTTTAGAGCACGGAAATATTTCTCCCTATCCAACTTAGCTATTTTTTACAAAGCCTAAGTACGACCTTATCTTGAATACTGCTCGCATGTATGGGGATCGGCGGCTCCGTCAAGGATCAGAGTTCTTGATGCAATACAGAAAAGAGCAGTTCGACTAATAAACGACAGCAGTATCACCAATAACCTAGCCCCATTTTCCCATCGAAGAGGAGTGTCTGATCTTTCTTTTGTTTTACCGATACTTAAACGGATTTTGCTCAGAAGAAGTCGCTCTATAAAGCCTCCACTTGTCAGACCAGTCAGAGCAACGCGACTTGCCAACTCCATGCACCCTTATACTGTTCAGTGCCAGACATCGAGAACGGATCGATTCGATCGTTCCATCATACCCAGGGTCTCCAGATTGTGGAAATCCTTACCTTCCTACGTCTTCCCCACTCCTCCGAACTTGTCTCTTCTGCCCCTATAGATGTTCTTAGTACATTTGTATTTAGGTCCATACCTACGAGGACATCTTTAAAAGGTTAATTCGTTTTCAGTGACCCCAAAAATATAAAAATTGAACTCATTTCTGCCAATAAATAACGAGTTTGAAATGCACTTTAAAAATTCGTTTTTTGTCTGCACAAATGAAGTTTTCCAAAATTACAAGATAGCATAGAGTCACAAAGTTTCCTAACGCTCTTACGAATCAAGTGCAAAAAGAATTATTAAAATAAGTTTTGCCGTTTAAATTTCGAATTAAGGCCGATTTTAGTGCTTTAATGCCTCGACTATAAGTAAAGAATGTGAGGTAAAGTACTTATATTTATTAAGGTATGTTTCAAAACATAACTAGTTATTAGAACCCCTAAGGTCATCTATATGGTCAATACCATTCCGGTCGATTTTATTTATTAACGAAACTTTATAAATAACCTACTGTGCGTGGATATTACTTAGCATAATGAGAGCAGTTTTATCTATAAAAATGTGACTCGTTCCTTTTTTTGTCTTTTCATGGACTCAGTTGTTTAGATAAGTCAACCTTCCGTTCAAGAGTTGTAGCGTACACGTACCAAGGGACAGAGAAACACAAGCCGATAGGCTTTATACATGCATTATATAAACAAGTTTCGGAAAACCGTTAAAATTTAACTGTTAGGATTGTCCGATTTAGACCAAAATCAATCAAGTTATTTCCCTTGACATGAGGTTTATATATACCAAATTTCATAATCTGTGACCTATCGTTCAAGAGTTATACCACATACGGACGGAGGGGCGTAGGAATAAGCCGATCGGATTTATACATATGTATTATACACACGAGTTTCGAAAATCGCTGAAATTTTAACGATAGCGTTATCCGATCTAGACCAAAATCAATAGAGTTCTTGTGCATAAAATGAGAATTTGATATACTAAATTTCATGAACGTGAGACTGAGCGTCTTAGAGAAATGGCGCACATTATATGCACCAATCTCGGAAAACCGTTAAAACGTTAAGGTTTTGCGATCTATACCATAATCAAAAGAGTTCTTCTACATGACATGAGGATTTTATATATCATGATCTTCCGTTCTAGAGTTATAGCTCACACGGACACTAGCCGATCTTATGGTACATAACAAAACCGACCGAAAAGGTGACCTTAGTGGTGTTAATATGTAGCTAGTTATATTTTAAAATAGATTTAAAATTTATAGAAAAAATTTAACATTAACAAAGAATATAGATGTTTAAATCGTAAAATCTTTGCTGTTGTAGCACATCAACAATCTAACAATAGTTAAATGTTGAGAACTTTATATTTTAAGGCGAGAATAAAGCGTTAATTTAAATATATTCAAAGTCTGTAATCTTAAATGTTTACCTTAATTTAAAATTGAGAACAATCATTTAATATATTCCACATCTAATGTTTTTGTAAAAAAATAATGTAAGTTAAATATTCGATCAATCACGGTTAGCAAATGAGCAGGTGAATCCTCAACGTAAAAAACACACATTAAAAAAAACGGAAATAATTATTATTCTATTTATGTGCAAACACCCAACGTAAAAAATACGCATTAAAAAAACGAAAAGATATTATTCTATTTATGTATTAACATTTATTTAAAGTCGCATTCTCGAGCTATTTCCTTGGGACGATGGAAGGTAAACTGCACAGAGAACCCAATAAAATAATTATTGATAGTCAAAAAAGGTACAAGTAAACTGCGAAGATACCGCTCTCCAGTTGAGAGAAAGAAAAAGGTGGGTACCTGATGTTCAGGTAGTTAAATAAACGTCGTTTCATGTAATAAAAATCAACTAATTTTATTTATACACTACAATATTTACATTATACAATTTTTTTAAATTATATAAAATATAACAAAAATATTTTTTCATTCATCATAGCACATGAGTTTTTCCAATGTATGAAACGCATTTTACAAAATTTATTCGTGATATTTCGCCACTTTTATATTTAATTTCAACAATTCGTGTTTTGTTCGAACAGCTTTGCTTTGTATATTTTTGTACTATTCATTTTGATATAGGTCTCAGTTTGAATTTTTAGAGTTTAGAGTTTTTTAAAACATTTTTTTTTTGAAAAAGTATATCCACTGTAAAGTATTAGAATATTTCCACGTTCACTTGTAATAAATTCGAAATTTTCCGTATTTTATTTTAGATATATCTATTACACTATTAACAGCTAAAACTAAAACTGTACTGGTAACTTTATCAATCAATAATTGTCGTCAACAAAACTGAAATATACCTCTTTTATCCTAATTGCATTTTAAATATAAACAATTACCGAGAAGTACACCCCCTCTGTACCTGGCGTTCGTTACGATTACGCTATAATTTAAGTTTAACGGAAGTTACGGTAATTTCAGAAATGTTTTGCGACTCAATAAATTTTTTTATGCCATTTAATAAGCCCAAAAACCTCGTGTTGCGGTGTCACCCAAAAAATCTTTGCTCCTGCGTTTTACCTGTGACGCTATTTTATGACCTTCTTTAATTGTCAACCCTAACACATAGTGCCACCACTGTAACCATCAGATCTTTTCTAATTTTCGTAGATGTATGAACAATAAAACAATATTTAGAGAATAGACAGGGATGATGTATACTGTAAATTATTCATTTAAAATTTTCCCAGGTTTTTTTTCTACTTACACAATGTATATATTATTCTCTGTCGGTTCTCGAAAAACTGTTTAATTGTTAGTCGATTCATAAGTCTTCCTTTCCGCAAACATAAGTTAAAAAATTAAACACTTTATTTTCGGTATAAAATTTAAATTTGTTTTATATATACCTCTTTAAATTGTCTATATGGTATTAGAATCCGATCACGAAGTTTACTTATCCATAATAATTTTCCAGCAACTGGTGGATAATATTTATCTATTGGAATACCAGTTGCTCTACCTTCGTCGTATAATATTTTCACAGTATCTAACTCATTGTTAAAAATATCAATGATAACATGGAACCTTGGGTTCAATTCATCTCCAATTATTGGTCTTTTTAACAATACACCAGCAACATTTAAAAATTTAAAGATTGATTCTAGATTGTAACAATCTTCAAATGCTTGAAGAAATATTGCTGCCAATCTTCTGTCTAAATCTTCAATTTTTGCTGTAAATGCTTCAGCATCCTCAACTATTTGGAAGTCTTTAAGATCCAATATTTCGTAAGAAATATTTTGAAAAGTCTAAAAAAAACAGAAATATGTAACAGATAGATTTAAATATTAAGATACTTTTTACCTGATAGAGTTTATTAAATTCTTCAAAAATTTCTTCACATTTTGCTCCAAGTAATCTACCTTTCAATCCACCAATTTCTACTTTTTCTAATTTGCTAAATTCGATTTGAATCACCAAGATCTTATCAATGACTTTAAGTCTCTCAACAAAATCTAACATTCGTTGAAAAACACTTCTTCGATGAAAATGCCAACCTTTTCGATGAGATTCAGATTCTTTATAATAAGAATCAAGATTATTCCTTACAAATTCAAAGGAATCAATAAAATGTTCTAATATACTAAAACTTGATTCGACTTTATTATGCATATCTTCTGCGTCTGCTAAAAATATATTACCGGGATCTAAAGATATTTCTGCAGATGCCAACATCATATTCGATATCATTTTTAATAAATTTATAATTCTATCACTTGTGCTATAATATTTGGAATTTACCCAAAGCAGTCCAAGTACATGGCAAAGTGGCTTAATATATGGTCCAGTTTCGAAAAATTCTCCATCAAACGGACCAATGTGAGGTAATAAAGCTTTAAGATATAATGTAATATCTCTAGCTTCAACTAAAGCAGCTACCACATCTTTTAATAATGCTTTAAAACTTCCCAAATACGAACTTTTTGTAGCCTCCAGAAACTCTCCCATTTTTTTAACTCGCGGATCTCGAAGTTGGTCATAAATTGATTCCAAATTCTTATTTCTACTATTCCAAAAATCCATTTCATTGTACGGCGTGGGATTTTTGCCTTCCGAAAAAATTATAGTTGATGATTGATTTAAAATTTCATTAGTGGTGGTTGACCATTTCATAACAGCATTCTCTAATGAAGTTTTTAGATTAAAATCTACATCTACCCCTCTCGTTGAGTAAAATTTTTGCATTGACAGAAATATTCTTGACATACCAGGTGGCATTGGTAGGATTGTTATGCTTTTCATTGCTCCTTTTACCTGAAATATTAACAAAAATGATACATCGAAGAAAGACATTGCTAAAATAAAGCAATGGAAAAGAGATTCCGGTATAGAATTATTTGCTAATATATTTTATATATAAATTAGTTTTGTTTGTTGGAGTTTTGATGAAACATTCAGACATCCTAGATGTAAAAAGCTGCACTGTGAAAGAATCATTCTTAAGTTATGAGAGAAAGAATTATGAAACACAACTCGATACGATACCTCTATGGGAAACAAATTAAAGATATCAATTAATTATATAAGTAAGAAAACACCAAAAATGATAAAAGTGTTTTACTGTATCTTCCTCCTCTGCATAATGCGATAAAGGATGATCCTGTGATACTTCAGAAGAACTAAGCAAAATTATTAATGAATAACAGCATCAAAAAACAATTAAAAGTTGTGTACATCCAAGAAAAAAAATAGTAAGCACATATTTCTATGTGTACTTGGTTCAAAGCAGTGTTGAATACTGTAGAAAAGTCTGGTAAAAGAATCTATAATTATGTCACATTAGGAGCAACAAGAAAACAATTTAAACGGTTATGAATCTAAACTGGTTAATACGAGGTCTGTCGCAAATTAACAATTCTTTTTTCGGCAAATGGAATTTATTTTTTTCAAAATAGTCTCCTTCAGAGTTAATACAGCGATTTGCAGAGTCCACAAGTTTTTCGAATAATGATTTTAGCCCATTGACAGGGATGTTTTTTAAAATGGTCGTCGATGTCTTTTGGATGACATCTACGTCGGCATACCGCAGTTCCTCCATGTGCAAATGTAGTCTACTAAACAGAAAAACGCCGCACGGTACCATATCAGGAGAATACGCCGTGAAGTGGTTAATAGTTAAATGCCGTTTTTTTGTCAAAAAATCGGGCACGAGTGTCGCTCGATGTGATGGTGAATTATCGTGCAACAAGCGCCAACTTTATTCTTTGAGATATTGTGCTCGAACACGACGGATACGCTAGAGCAAACTCCTTATAACACTAATATAATAAACAGCATTAACGGCTTGGCCCGTTGGAACGAATTATTTGTGAATAATTCCCTTCGAAGCGTAGAGATAAATAAACATAATTCTTCACTTTTGACTTTTCCAAACGGCTTTTTTTTCGGATTTGGTTTGCTTGGTTGTTTTCATGTGGAACTTTGACGCTTGGTTCCGGGATCGTCGCACTGTTGTACAGAAATTTTTTATCTTTCTTTGTCCTCTTTAATGTTGAATTCGAACCAATTTTTTGGTGATCCGTGAGCTTGTGCGGCACAAACCGTGAATACTTACACCTTTCTCATGCCCAAATTGTCTGTCAAAATGCGATATATCGAATGTTTGGAGATATTTAATACCATTTGCATGTATGCCAATAAAGATTTTGGCTTATTTTTAATAACAGACGCACTTTTACTTTTTAGACAATTTCTGGTGTAATCACAAATTTCGTCTTCCGTAGACTCACGACTCTCCTTGAACGGTCTAGGTCAACCACTCGTGGACTCGTCTAAAGATAAACAATCACCCCATGAACTCGTCTCTAGAATCAATGCATTTCGGTAAATGTTTTACCAAGTTTAAAACAGAACTTAACATTTGCTTGTTCGATGGTCATTTTTCGGCCGATGTTATAAAGGTACTGTCACTTTGAGCGCGATAACTCGGCGTGAAGTAGTTCTATAGTCATGAAATTTTGACAGAACATTAATGTAAGATGTACCCATCGAACACTAGCCCCACTAACAGATTGCGCTACTAGTACCGAATGTTTCTTAAAAATTCTGTTTACTTTATGACCTCGTATATTTGTAGTCAGGATGCTCGTGCTTTATAAGAAAGAAGGATTCTTTAAAATAACGGTAAGAATTCCAAGCTTTGCAAAATCATAAAAGTGTTTTGACTACATTGGACAAACATATGCTATAATGCACAAAATACATATCAGAAACCTGCTGAGGATCGTAACAAGATTCGGCACTAATAAACGGACAATAGTAGCTACAAATTTTTTGAAAGGATAAATGGAAAACTAAATTCCTTTACTCCAGTAAGCAAGCAGGAAACCGCCCTGGTGTAGACAATCATCTGCTCTCTCCCCATTCTTCTGGGGTGGAGACGAAGCTTCATCTTCTTTTATCCTCCTCTTTCATACTTACCACCACACGAATATACTCATGCAAACACCTCCGGTTACCTTCATTCTCAATCATACATTCCAGCGATTCACGCATCGAGTTGCCGGTTTAAGCAATCTTATCCAACACTCTCCTTTCACCTGCCCATTTCCCACACTCCAAAATTTATGTTGTACAGTGTTTAAATTTCCACAGCACGAATACTCTGGTGTTGCTGCTCTACTGTATAAACTAGACGAGTTGATTTCATATAAAACTAGAACTAAAAGAAAACGGGCACTGGTGTTTGTAAAATTGTGAGGAGATGAATTATGTCAGATAATACGTTTAAATTCAAACCATAAAAGTCCTATCTATAAAAGATAAAAAGGTTTAATATGGAAAGTCTATGGGGAAAAATTGCAGCACATATCAAGCTTTTATCATTAATTGATTATTGCAGAAGCTATAGAAGCCCTTCTTTACGCACTATTGTTAAATTGTAAAATTCTACAAAAAAAAGGAACCACATTATTGTTAGATAAGGAAAAACAACAGAAGACAACGTAAGGTACTAAATTCCAAGCATAGAATACCATTCAAAGTTGTGTCTAACAAAAAAATATAGAATTTTGTTCCTTCACAAACAAAATAATACAAACACAAGAAATAAACTCAGGTTTCAAATTATAATTGGTTCATACATGTCTAGACTGTCTAAAGGACTGTAGAAGAAGTAGCAGAATATCTTGAGAAAATCAGACTCTTAAGCCAAAAAAGTATCTAGAGAAGGAAAAATTTGATTTGGAACGTGGATGAGAAAGAAATTGTAGCACCTATAAGTCTTTAATAATAGAGAGTCTAGCGAACTCCCTTTATACATTCTTGTTAAGTTATTATATTGTACAAAAAAACTAAGCAACAATATTTTTAGATTAGGAAAAACAAGAGAAGACAACCAAGATACTGAATTCCTGGCCTGCAATACCATTACAAGCAATTAAAAGAATAGTATGAAATTAATCTACGATAATAATGGTACAGAGCATAGAAATACACTCAGGTTTCAGAATTATACGTGTTTTACAGACGTCTTATTGAGAGAATTTCAGTCAGGCAATACATCTCAAGCTACTCAGTATGTCTTGAGAAAATCATACAGTCAAGCTATAAAAGTATCTATAGAAAAGAAAAAAAAAATATGTGAAACGTCTATGGGTTAGAAATTGCAGGTATCTGCCAGTTTTTAATCATTGATTGTCTCCTGCAGATACTGTAGAAATCTTTAAAACTCTCTTTTTCTACATACTGTAAGTTGTTAAATTGTATTGAAAAATCTAAACAACATTACTGTTAGATTAGGAAAAACAACAAAAAACAACGTAAGGTACTAAATTTCAGATCTTGAAGTTATACCTTTCTAAAGAATGGAATAGTACAGAGTTCTTTTACGAAACGAATGGTATAGAGCATAGTTTTGAACTTAGGTTTTATGATTGGTTCACAGACGTCTTATGATAAAGAGAAGTAGCAGGAATCCAATTATGCCTTATTGAAAGAATTCCAGTCAGACAATACATCCAAGCAAAATACAAATACATATTTTAAAACTGTATGGTAGTTGAAGAAGGTTTTATTAATAACCATATTAGGAAATTTTACCACATCCTTCAAGTAACACCCAAAATACAAACTACCACGTGAGTTAAACAAGCCGGTAAAACTACGAAAAATTCAGATTTGTCGCAAGACTTAATCAAAATTGGGTAAAAAAAGTGAAGTAGGTATTAATAAGAGAAGTTTCTCCGTATCTTACTGGGGCTAAGAAATGACTGATTGGTCAATCATATAGTTGCATCCGAAACGCACTGGATAATGAAGATGTTTCTTTAACCACCGCTCTTCCAGCCCCAAACATTTCTTTAAAAAAAATTGTTTATACCTATTAAAAGAGCTTAATTTGCACCTTTCAAAAATGTATTTTTCATAATTTGCACCCACGTAGTTTTTTTGATAAATTTGATTAAAAATTTGCTTTACTTTAGGCTGGGCGAGACGCTCGGTTTTCTGATTCGGTTTCCGGATCAGGAATTTAGATTCGGAATTCCGTGTGCCTAGCGCATACATCCGTTTTTTTGTATTAGGAATTTATACTGTCAGTTCAAATAGCGGCGTTGCTGCGTGAAAGCATAAATGGACGACGACGATGAATTGATTGCTATTGCACTTTTACTGGCGCTAGATATGAAGAAGAAGAGAAAACGACGTTATTAGGTTTCTTTCCGTTCTTACGACCCAAACGCACGGAATGAATTCCGAAACGAACGTCGGGTTTTTTCCGTTCGGAAATAGTTAGGACGTGTGCGCCTTGTTGAACATTTTGTATGTAAATGAAGCATTCAGGTTTCAGAATCTGAATTCCTAATCCGGAAACCGAATCAGGAAACTGAGCGTTTGCGCCTAGCCTAAACCAGATTTAAATACTCATTTCTTAATCGCTAAAGAGTATTTCGATATCCGCCTTTTACCAAAAATTTGCAATTTTAATTTTCTAATTTGCACCTATGTAAAATTTGCGAAAAACGGTAACAATTATTATAAAAATTAATAAAATTAGTTTCGGACTGCTGCCAGAAATAAGTAACTGCGGGTAGTGAACGCATGCGCAGTTATTTATTTCTGAACGTACATCAGCCAGGAAATGGTTTTATTAATTTTTATAATAATTGTTACCGTTTTTCGCAAATTTTACGATGGTGCAAATTGGAAAATTAAAATTGCGAATTTTTGGTAGAAGGTGCATATCGAAATACACTTTAGGGAGTGAGATATGAGCATTTGAATCTGGTTTAAGTAAAGCAAAATTTAAAAAAAGTACGATGGTGCAAATTATGAAAAATACGTTTTTGAAAGGTGCAAATTAAGCTCTTGCATTAGGTATAAACAATTTTTTTTTAAGAAATTTTTGGGGCTGGAAGAGCGGTGGTGTGTCTTTACGCACGTAGGCTATATTCTGCTTAATTTTAAGAAGTTATGGAAAGTTTCGAGCAAGTTGTCCGTGTTTAATCTAGAAAAAAAAATATATTCGATAAAAATTAATGTTTTTTAAAAATGCTACAATAGATAAATATAAAGATACGTTAAAGCGGATAAATCCACAGAAGAAAATTAGATATGAATGACAATAATGGACTCAAAGGAGAACCAGAATAAGATTAAAAGTAAAAAAAGGAAGATCATAATAAGCAATGATAAAACGGTTATATAAGTGGAAAAAAAAAGATTTAAAACAAAACGAATATATAAAATATATAAAAATTCAAAGCTACAATAAAACCAGGAGAAGAATGTCAAAATTAGCTCTAAACATTAGGAATTCAATTTGAAATAAAAAATTGATTAAAGTAGTGCTTGTTATCAGGATTCAAAAATAAATCAATGGAATTGGTACAGTAAGTCTAATAAAGCTACAGTACATACTAGTAAATAAGATAAACGTTTTTTAGAAGGAAAAAATAAAGAAAAATAGATGAAATAGGGAAATGTGTAAAAATAAAGCCGTAAAAGCATAGCTTTTTTTGAGATTTACGTGATAAACTGAATTTTGTTAATTTTTTAGGTGGTACTACCTAAGTAATGTCTAATTCAATGCAGTAAAGTGGGAAAAGGTTAGTTGTAATTACAAAAAAAAAACAAAAGTGTCATATTTGATTTGATAATCGGTGTTCAAAAAAACATACCTGATCCACAGTGCTTTTGAAACTTCTAATGTGACTAACAACATCATCAGCAACAACCTTTGGCCATCCTTTCTGATTTTGGGCATTCGACAATACTGGAACGAATACACCTTCCATTAACACTGATAACTCTTCTATTGGTCTTGCAGCCATATCACCCATAACTAAGACATCTCGAAAATTTGCCATAGTGACTGCCAGTGCTTTTTTTCGTATTAAATAGGTAAATTTTTGTTTAATTTCTTTATTAAAAGATGTAAATGGAGTCAGCGCACCACTGAGTGGTATCGTGAAAATTAACAGCTTTTTTTGTGGGTTGTCGAAGAAATTAAAGATCATATTCTAATAAAAAAATAAGGTTTTAAACACTTTCAAACTCATGTGTCCTACTTACTTTGTATTCTTCAGTAAAAATCATTTTATTCCATTTATCCTGCTTTAACTTCATTGTTTTACTCAAGTAATTAAGAATAAATTCAAACCGTTCATCGGTGGCAGGATCCTGTTCCGGAGCATCCCCCATCTCGGATGGCAGAGAGGGATTTCCTTAGACCGCGTCAGAGGGACGTTTTTAACAAGTTTTTCAAGTTTTTCTTGACAGTAAACAAATCGCTAAGCAACGGCTACGGATAGAGACCGAAGTGTGTGATCGATAACACAGATGGATCATTAGGTTTTTTTATTGTTGAGTAGATTATTTCTGTTTTCCTAATTATTTTGTTCTGGAAAGAAGTGGAAAGATACATTTCAACAATAATTGGACAACGAAACATGTCAAAGTATCTCGGATTCCTAACTTTTCTTCACTACTTAGGATGTTTCTAGAGTTATACTTTCTTTTTTTATTTCGAATTCACTTCATGATGTTTAAAGCGAATTTTGACATACTTCTCCTTGTTTTATTGTACTTGATTCTTTGATCTTTTTAAGTCCATCTTTGTGTTATGCATACACTTTTCTTGTGTCGATCAAATTAAATGAAATATAATTTATTGTTTGTTAAAATAAAAGTACATTTTAATTAACAAAATTAAAAACGGAAAGTTTAGGAAAAGTGAAATATGTCGATTCCAATATCATATTCGTGCAGTTTTTCGAGCCATCTTGCTATCTGTCCTTCTGGGTTCCCAAAGCTAAGTAGCCACTTTAAACTGACCTGGTGTGTTCTGATCACGAATTTTCTGTGGTACAGATATTAATAAAAGTGCTCAACGGATTTAACAACTGCTAACAGTTCCCACCAAGTTACACAATAGTTCTTTTCAGCTTACGATAAGGTTTTGCTGAAGTATCCAACTACTTTTTCCTTAACATCTTGTAGCTGTGACAAGACGACTCAAACTCCCACATTGTTGGCGTCGGTGCCAAAAATAAGCTTACCGTCAGAAAGTGGATAAGCAAGAATAGGTGCTGACATCAGTTGTTTCTTTAATATTTCAAACGCCTTTTGACATTACTGATCCCAACATAAAGACTCGTCTTGTTCTGTCAAACGTGTCAAGTGTTTGGCGATGTCTCCAAAATTCTTGACATATCGTCTGTAATAGGAACCAAGACCCAAGAAACTTCGGAGCTGGTGTTTGTCGATAGGGATTGGCCATTTTTGAACGGCTTGAATCTTAGCGGGGTCAACAGGTAGTCTTTTCTTTGTTTGCAGGATTCACTTTAAGCTGCCAGTATCCGTTTTTAAGGTCCAAAGTAGAAAACAAAGTAGAACCCGCCCATCAATCCTTGGGAGAGGATCATAGGATAACTGTCCTTCGTCCTTCTTAGTGACATCATTAAGCTTTCGATAGTAGACACAAAACCGCATTGATCCATCTTTCTTTCTCACTAATACCACAGAAGACGCCCACGGACTTTTGGATGTGTCGACTATACCATTTCGAATCATTAAGGCGGAAACATACTATTAAAACGTGACACGACGCCACGCATGTTAGTCCATATATTTATGTTGCGGCGGGTGGTCACATAGCGTGTTGTCTATGTGCTTCTAACTGTATTAAATATATGGAATTGAGAGGTACTAACATGCGTCGGGTGGCGTGGCGTCGTGTCACGTTTTAATAGTATGTTTCCGCCTTTACTGTAAGAGTTCTGTCTGCTCCTTTTTAGGGATAACTTCATCAATCTCTCCACTACCGCATCGACGTCGGTGATGGAATGAACGGCATGGTCGTAGATACCGATGACTTCCCTTAGACGAACAACTCCACGTTAGGTCTCCGCCGCCACATCGAACTCCAGGGCAATGGTCAAGGCGTCCACAAGAGACCTCGGTCGCGCCAACCGTACAGCCCGTGGCAACTCGGCGTCTCGAAGGCCATCGGTAAAGGTTTGGACCGCCAGGCACTCCAGGAAATCTTCCGCTGCATTTGGATACCCAAACCGTTCCGTTCTTGCCACTTCTGCCTCGAACTCCTGGATAGTTTTTCCATGTTTCTGCTTCCGGCTCTTTAACTGCATTCGGTAAACCGATTGTAGATGAGTTTGGCCATATTGCATCACTAGACGAATCTCCAATACCTCGAAAATGTCAGCATCGTCCGGTGTCAATGAATGCAGGACTTCTTAAGCAGCGCCTCACAGAGCTATGGTTAGGGACAAAGCCTTTTCCATTTGCTCTGGCCGCTGCATCGAATTGTTTCAGGTAATTTGGCCAGGAAGTCTTTCCGTCGAAGATCGCCTTCCCGTTTCCTTGTCGTTCGATATCTACGTGGCACTTCGAAAGTGCCCAGATGTTGCCGTAATTGACGTTTAATAAATTTTTCCAGTATATTCAAAATTGATTATAAAATACTCATCGGTCTTAGATCTACAAGTGCCTCATACTGTTACCCTTTGGAATGGGAATAGTTATTGTCTCTTTCCAGACAGAAGGAAATACCCTCTCCAGAAGGCATGTATTAATTATTTTGTAAGAGGTTATAGAACAGATGGGCAAGACAGCTAAAGATTTTTATCTTTAATACTATCAATGACAACAGAGTTCGACTTAATTCCGAATACCAAATTATAAACATCCTTGGGGGAAACCAGAGAAAATGAAAACTTGAAATTGACGATTACTTTCGAAATAATCTATCAAATCCAGGGAAGGTGGGGAATTGACATTAGACGATATAAAATAGGAGTTAACATCCTGCAAATTTTCCAGTAAGACCCGATGAGGCTTTTTGCCAAAACTTAAATTACGTAACTTCCACAAAGACTTCGCATTACTCCGATTTCTATCCGCCATATATTCGAAGTAGGTCCTCTTCTTACGACCAATTAAGGAGGTAACAATATTTATCCCTAATAATATATCTTGTTTTTTCTCCAATAATAAATATCTTTTTCTTCCACTTATCTAACCGGTTTATCACTACTTATTATGATCTTCTTACTTTTACTTGTACCTACTGTTATACTGGTTCTCCTTTGAGTCTCCTATTGTCTTTCGCATTTAATTTTTCTCTGTGGATTTATCTGCATTAGCAGATCTATTTTTCTTATCTATATAGTGATAATTAATATCTTTTTTATAATTCACGTTCACAAAGTTTCTATTTCGACACTAAAAACAGTATCGAAATAGATTCATTGTAACACTGTTTTTGGTAACTTTTTGTTTTACACAATTGGTTGCACTGCACTGATTTTCAACGAAAGAGTTTAGGTAGTAAATCAAGAAGTATGTTGTAGTAAATTATTAACTACATTATCAGCGTTATTGCTAAATTCGGAATATTTTATACAAATTTGACAAACATTCTAATTTAAAATCATTAAAACTGACAAGTGTCAAAACTGTCAAGATTGCCAACATAAATAAATATTTCGAAAAACACTCATTTTACTTTTTTTTATACTTTTAAAAGTTCATTATAAAAAATAGTATGTAACACTCGAGTTACAATGACGGTTTGTAGTACTCGTTCTTTGCGAAACTCACCGCTTCGCGGTTCGTTTCACAAACTGAACTCGTACTACGAAACCTCTGTCATTGTAACACTTGTATTACAATATACTATTTCGTCCACCCACTTAACGGTTTTTTAAATTATTGTTCCTATATTTTTACTTTTTGTTTCAATTAAATGTGCAGTCTTTTAACATTACTTATGGTAGTTTATAATCACGTGTTATTTTTCTTTGAGTAAAGTAGCTTATTTCTTTAATATTAATGTATATTCTTTTTAAATTTTTACCTTTCTCTATAGGCATTCTTTGTTTGGCGAATTTCCAATTTAAACCTCTAAACCTCTTTTCAATGTTTTCTTCAGCTTCAATTTGATTTTGATTTGAGAAATTTAATTAATAGTGAAATAAAATGAGGTGTTTTTTTATATAAATTCGTTTTTTGAGTCAATGAAGCACTGAACTTCCAAAAATTTAAACGGCAAGACGGATTTTAATGATTCTTTTTTTATTCGGTTCGTAAGAGCATCAGGACACTTTGTGATCTTTTCCGATCATGCAAAATTGGAAATCTCGATTTGTGCATACAAAAAATGCATTGTTAAAGTTCATCTTAAACAGAACTCGTTATTTATTGTCTCATATAAGTTCAATATTGTTACTCAGTAGTTTTTGGATTCGCTAAAGAAGAATGGTTCCTTGAAAGTAATCTGGTGTCCAGGATACCTTCTGTTTACATCAACTACTAGAGTTTTTGGTAATATCGTTATAAAATTAGTCAAACTCAATACTTGGTTATTTTTGGGCTCGCTGAAAACAAGAAATATAACGTTGTAAGTGATCTCCGGAGTACTATACTTGGTGCCTAAGATACTTACTGTTTACGTCGTCTCTTGGAGTTTTCGGTAATATCGTTAAACAATTAGTCAAAACTCAATACCTGGTGGTTTTGGGCTCGCCAAAAACAAATATGACATTGAAAGTGATCTCCGGAGAACCTGGTGCACAGGATACCTACTATTTAACTCGTGTTCAGGAGTTTTCGGTAAATTCATTAAACAATTAGTCAAAACTCAATACCAAGGAGTTTTTGGGCTCGCTGAGAACGTTTATCATATGAAAAGTGATCTACGGAGTATCTAGTGCTTAGCACAGCAACCTTTATCTCCTAGAGTTTCATTAAATAGGTTGAAAACAAAACCCATTTTTTCTAAATTTTGAGCAAAAACCTTCCAATTATGAGTTTTGAGTAATTGAATAACGATATTCCCAAAAACTTTAGGAGACAAGATAAACAGTAGGTATCCTGGACACCAGGTACCTACCTACTCCAGAGATCACTTTCAATGTTAATTAGTTTTCAGCGACTCCAACAATCTCTGAACAACAAAATTGAACTTATTTCCGCCAACAAATAACGAGTTATGTTTGAAATTCACTTTAATAATGCGTTGTTTGTATGCACAAATGCAGTTTTCCAATATTACACGATCGCATAGCATCACAAAATTTCATGACACTCGCGCTCTCACGAATTGAAGAAAAAAGAATCATTACCTTGTCTTGCCGTTTAAATTTCGGAGGTAAGGCAGATTTTAATGCTTTATTGCCTTGATTAGTATTAAAATAGGCTATTTGACAGTATAAAAAATAAAGATTTATTTATACCCATTCGCGTAAAGTATGTAATATAAAAGCAATATACATTAAAATATATAAATATATTCAATACTTTTACCAAAAAACCCAAAATAGAATATTTGTTTTGAAGATGGAACCATGTGACCATAAACGGTTTTAATTGGCTTACTTTACTCTGACGTTAATCGTTTGTAAACATCCACAGAGCAAGTGACGCTAAGCTAGGAAATATCCATCTATAATCGTTAATAATTGTATATTGTGTGTTATCGGAGTTCCTATCTTTTATATTTTGCGGTTTAAACAACTTATTCTTAATTATGGAAGCAGATTTCCGAAACTTAAGTTAGTGGTTAATGTTTACAACAATACAACTGTTACTAATAGTTTATTTTAATTTTCTTGGCAGTGCAGGAAGAGAATCCTGTTTTGGAGCAAATGGATAATATGAGATATCACTGACTAATCTTTTTTCTTTAGTAAAACCAATCCTCTTCTTTATATTAGTTTTGCCAAATCTTGATGAAGTTACATCACAAATTCATTGAATGTTAAATGGTCATAATATATATATATATATGGATGTGACAAAATGTTTAAAGGGAGAAACAACGACCTTTTTAGTCAAGTTTTTCTTTAAAATTAAATTGTGTACTCTTTTCCCTGGTGGCAATAGGATCTGTTAATGTGCTTTTATTTTATGTTGACTGTGATTCTGGAAAGAAATAAGCTTATATATACATACAAAGCACACAGTTTACTTTTCAGTTATTTATTTTTATCCTTAGTTATGTTTAGATACCTGTTGTCATTAAAACTACTTCTTGCAAGGGTGTTGTTGTTAGTTATGTATTAGATCACTTAACACTTTCTGCATTAGTGTGTCTTCTCACTTTTGAATCAGTTGGGTTCTTTGTCTTTTAACAAATACATATCTAGAAGTACTAACATCACTCGTCCTATTTTTTGTGGCCTTTCTGGCAATAAAATTTTGTAGGCACAACTCCTTTTACCATTATTATCATCTTGCTGAATTCCATATTATATTCAGATCTTTCTTAAGGTGAAATATTTTTTAAGATGTTATTTTAAAGCCATAAAATTTGATGTAGTTAGTGGTAATAAATATCTTTAAAAATTGAAATATTTATGGCTATTCAGGTACCTAAAAACTACTACTAAGAAAAAACATTATCAATTATCTATTCTTAAGACCTTACATAAAACAGATCCTAGTCGAAGAAAATTACTGAACTATACTTAATTTTCTTAGGATTTCTTTGTGCAAAATGTAACCACTTTTTGCGCGAAGATTAACATTTTTTGGAACGGTCATAAATAGCTTCTTACCCGTCTTTATCGTTGTATTTATGCACCCTTGACATTTTGCAAGAGTGAGTAAAGTTGTGAAGCCAAGGTGCGTAGCACCGAGGCGAAACAATACGAGCACTTGCAAAAAATTTCCCGGACGTGTAACACACACTATTTTTTGGTCCGATTAATTTTTAATATTTTCAAAAGTTCAAAATCTTTTTACTTTATGACATACAAGATTAGTTGTTTATTGACATCTATTGCACGATTAAAAGAATTAGTAATAAGGAATGATTTTCTGATAATCGATTTCAAGATCCTTAATTTTTATAAATACGAATACTTTGCTAATAAGCAACACAGTAAAAATTGTTATATTGAAAATATTAACATGATTATCTAATAATTTTATATAAAAATAGCAGAGACAATGAACTATTTTAGTTCAATGAGCAAAAATAAAATCGAGATATGTATTTTCATAATCGAATGATAAGTAGTTGTAAATTTACATAAATGTCAAATTTAAAATAAAAGTTGTGAGAGAAATTAAATGTAAGTTTGAATCCAGCTTACCATTAGAAAAAGTTATTAGTTTAGTATATTATACGCTGTTTTTAAATAAATTTAATTAAAATTTGTAGTATTCATTTTGTATTTTTGATGACTCATAGCGCCATCTTTTTAGATAATCTAAAAGCTACTTTGCCGGCCTAGGCCGGAAAATGTCATTTTCCGGACGATTTTGAAGTATTGTTTCTGGACGGAGAACTAAAAAATATCTAACTATAAAAAAAAGTATGACGACATTGACCAGTGACTATTTTTTTGATAATTGATATAAATAGGAGATGAGATGTTATAGAAACGATTATTTCCTTCGATTCAAATTAACCAATAGAATGTCATAATTTTTTGAAATCGGACCAATCAGAATCAAATATCAGCGACTATTGCTCTAGAGAAATAGTCACGTCAAATATAAATGTCAAAAATTTGTCTTCTCAGAAAATAATCTTCCTAAATATAACACGACCTTTAAAACCCAATGATATCCTAAACTTTCTAAGGAAGATAGGACTAAAAGAGCTGCTATAAGTCTGAGGAATCATCAGAAATATAGCAAGAAAAGGGGGACACAATAGATCTTATAGGTCGCAGGTGTATCTGTTACCCCTAACTACATACGTACATACATACATACAACACGACTTTGATTAATATTCTGCTATTTTTGTTGTTGCTAAATTTCTCGAAAATTTTACAATTTGTTTCGACATAATTTGACATTAATAATCAAAGATTAAAGCCCTCGAGCTAAAGCTCTCGGGCTTTAATCAGATTATTAATGTCAAATTATGTCTCAACAAATTGATACTAAAATATTCTCGTAATCTAGATACCACAAAAATAGCCGACTATAATCAAGGTCTTGTTATATTACCCTTGATTATTGATTATTGATATTTTGAATTTAATTAATGATAATAATTTAAAAAAAAAGATTTGTCATTTGTATTGAAAATTAAAGTTAAAATAAAATGTTGATTTAAAATAAAATTGGTTTAAGTTGAATCATCAATCAACAAAGATAAGGAACCCATACCCGAAAGCTGGAGCTAACAAGAATAACCATCACAAAATTGTCGAACCAACGTGGGGCCCACTACAAGCACCTATTACTTCAAAATTCGAGACACCCACTACAAGCACCTAGAACTTCAAAATTCGAGACACCCACTACAAGCATCTAGAACTTCAAAATTTGAGACACCTCCTACAAGCGACTAGAACTTCAAAATTCGAGACACCATCAAGGCACCAAGAACGAGAAAACCCCGAAAAACAAGAAAGATTAAGAGGGAAGACAAGGACTTTGACAGACAGGACTGACAGATAGCTGAGATATTTGCATTTATATAATAGAGGCAGTAATTTGTGGGGAGAATTTTATTAAAACAATTTAACATAAATTATAAAACTAAAATTATTAAAAAAAACGACGGGTTGCACTCCGGGAGTGCCAGCAGAAGTGAAAACTTGATTATTAACGTTGTGCATGTTTGATATTTTTCCTCCTTCGAATCTTTTTTCTTCAAACCTTTTTTACGCTGACGCCATGCCCTTTGGTGTTCTCGATTCCGTTCTTTTTTTTCTCTGAAAAACGAAGATTATTTATTAACATCATATTTCATTTATTTTCATTCGAAATTATTTTTTTGATAAACCTACACCGCACATGTGCTTATTGTGATGTTATGAAAATATAGGTTAATGCTATAAAGTATAAACAGTAAACATATTACAAATATTACATCTATAATATGTAAGTACATACATATTATGTATCTATATTAATAATTTCGTTAAGCAGTACAATAGACTAGATCGAAACCTAAGCTTAATAATAAAATTATATTAATTAAAAATTAAAACTTATTAAATTTTCATCTAGTATATTTATAAAATACTCACTCATTTTCTTTCGCTATTTCTTCGTCACTTTTATCATTAATTTGTTTAATATCCATATTTTAAATACTTAAAGAACACTAAACACAGACGTTTGAATTTTGAATTATTAGCTGTCACCTGTCACTATTTATAGGTGCGCGTGGCATAGGGATATTCACACATCAATATATCGAATTTATTCGATGTTTTCCATACGATATGTCGGATTAATTCGATGTTTTGACTTTTGACAAATATTATATTTATTGTATCCGATATATCGATATTTTTATTCATAGTAACATCGAATATTCGCTTTTTTGTCGAATCTATTTAAAACCTATATAATTTTTTCACAACTTGATAATTTCATAATTTTATTTATAAATAAGTTTATTAAGACTAAGGCACTATAAACATAGGTATTATCGAAAGCCATGTTTTGACCAATGTCAACTACAAAACCAGAGATAATAATAGAACAGATGTGTTGATGCATAATATAAAGTTGGCAACAAGTTCCGACATCAGTGCACTATGTTTAAAACTATTCACTATACTTCTACAGACTTTTTATGCTTAAAGTACCTTAAAAAATTATATTAAAATAACACTACTAGTACTTACTAAGGCACTATACGGTTATAACTACTTTTCCGCTTTTCGCGCTACCAGCTGGTTTAGTTCCTATTTTCACCACTACAAAATATGATTGCACGTCTCTTTAATTTGTTTATTTGTCATCTTACGTTTTTTCGATCAGGGTCACGTGTCCTGACGCGAATTTAAGATTTTTTACCCATTACAGAAAAAATGCTCAACGCGGCTAAAGAAGTTTTCACTTCAAAAATTAATTATGGAAACAAGAAGACAAAGACAGGATAGGGATAATGGGCAAAAAGGAGATCATCAAAAAGATGATAATATAAATATTATGGAAACTAATGAATCCGGAGATGAAAAAGAGAATATCACAATTATTGTAGCAATTATTGAAAGCAATGGTAACAAACATGAAGAAAGTGATATGGAAAGAATGTTTAAATTTTTAGAAAAAATGAATAATAATTTAAAAGAAGATATGAAAAAAAAAATACTGAATCAATAAAACAAGATATTAACAAAAATAAAGAAGACATGAATAAAAATATTAAAGCAATAAATTTAAATATGGATTGTATGAAAAAATAAATAAAAGAAGACATGAACAATAATATGGAAGCATTCAAAGATGAAATGAGGAAGCAAATGGAAATAAACAAAGAAAAATTGGAAGAAACAATAAAAGATACGAAAACAATTTATGACAAATCAGTAATTAATAAGGACTATGAAACTGAATCTCCTGAAGAAAAAGATATGGGGGAAAATAAACTTAAAAATGAAGATATAATTCTGAATTAATAGAAATGTATGAAACAAATATAAATAAAAATAAACCTATGAGACGATATAAAGAAGAATATATTTACGAAGACATTTTACAGAATGGAAAAAATAAAAATAACTATTATAAAGAATATGTTACATATAAAGACAAAATGAAACAAGAATATGAAATTATGAAATTAAAATTACATGATGAATATGACGATGATAAGAAGAAAGATAAAGATCACTATTATAAAAATGAAGAAGCAAAATATGAAAATAAAATATATGAGGGTGATAATAAATATAAAAATAGATTATATTATGACAATGACATGACAATAAAATTAAACATAAAATTAATTTCAGTTACAATAAGGAGGATAAAAAGAAAACATATGAAGATAATGATATAAATTATTTTGAAATAGATGGTAACATTAATAGAAGATAAAGAAAGATTTGGAAGAGCATTGTATATAATTATAAAAAGAGAAAAAAATAAAATAGTTCAATAAAAGCAAAAACAATAAGATTAAAATAAAATTAAAATTAAGATTAAAATAAAAAATAGGTATAGAAGAAAATAAATAATGGGGAAATATCAGAAAAGGGGAGAGAAAATAAAAAGATATAAAATGAATAAATAAAACTGTTATAAGTTGTTAAAAAAAATGTATAGGAATACTGGATAAAGAGAAAGAGGTTATAAAAAAAATAATAATAAAACAAAAATTAAAAGTAAATTTAAAAAATAAAATATGTCTTGGGAGAATTTTTTTTTTAATGGTGTGGAAATTGTTATGGTATCACTGTGTCTATTATGTAACGTACGTTTCACAATAATTCGTTGACTCGGTACCTTACCTTTTAAATAAAATATCTTACCATAAAAAAAGTATGACGACATAGACCAGTGACTATTTTTTTGATAATTGATAAAAATAGGAGATGAGATGTTATAGAAACGATTATTGATTATTGATATTTTGAATTTGATTAATGATAATAATAAAAAAAAAGATTTGTCATTTGTATTGAAAATTAAAGTTAAAATAAAATATTGATTTAAAATAAAATTGGTTTGAGTTGAATCATCAATCAACAAAGATAAGGAACCCATACCCGAAAGCTGGAGCTAACAAGAATAACCATCACACTATATAGAACGACAAAAATCTCGAATCAAGTTGGTCTCAATTGTTTATTTACAGACTTGTGACGTCACTCGAACGATTCAACTCCATATTGGTGAACCAAGCGTTTTTACAGCTTAAATAATGATTATCTTTTGTAACACTGTTTTTAAACAAAATATGTAAGTATAAGATATAAAAATAAATATTATTTGTAGGGTCCTTATAAACCTATAATTAATATGAGATGGTTTTTAGAAACTAGTCAAATAGCCTATTGTTCAGAGTCGTTTTTACAGTCTTATTTATGAATCCTGATTCTAACATAGGTACACAGATATATCTTGTAAATTAATTTTAAAGTAGGATGTTTTTAGATATAATTAATTAGTAGATATAATTTAATTAGAACGAAAAAGAAAACAGCTTTTAAAATACTTACTTTTAAAAAAATATGGTTTGATCTCTTAAATGAGTATAGGTATGCTTTTATCTTTACCACATCTTTTAGTAAGATTACACAAATTAATTATTATACCAAACGAGGTCAAACCAAAATCGTAAAAAACAGAAAAAGAAATGTTTTTAAAAAGAAAATCCCGAAATGAGAATTCTTTTAGAAATAAAATAAACACCTTTCGAATTAATCCATCGTATTAAATTACCTGCCGTCCTTCAATTATTTAGCTAAGGATATTTAACACAATGAAAACCATTATGAAATTTTCGAGTATCAATCGAATTCAACCACGATCAGAATTAATTTTCGATTTATGTCGAATAAAGCTTTCAATCAGGAAAACAAATTATTTGGAACATCAGATCAATAATTAAGCTAATCTTCTCTGAAAACACTTCAGCAGACCGCAAAAACCACCAATTGCAGAGGCGTCACTAAGTTAATAAGAAAAAACAACTGTGAAATAATTATAATTCTTTAATTAAGTGTTGCATTTGAACAAAAGCAAGTCTTTTCAGATTCTACGAGAAAACAAACTATTAAAAAAAAAACGATTCAAAAAGTGCAAGAAATAAATATAGATACAACTACTGCAGGTTTCCTAGTACCAAGTGATCCGTTCGAGTGATAATGGGCAATCGATCAAGTATTGATAGGAAAACAACTGAAGTGCAACTTTACACACCCTTGAAATTTCGTTGAGGTCGGCTCCAATGGTTTCTATCTTTGTGAAAAATTTGAGTTACTAACATTCGAAATCTAGATTTAATAGCTAAGATTAAAATAGCGAGTAATTTTCGATTGGAGCCGACTTCAAGGAAATCGAAATCAGATGCATAGTTGCTTAAATTTTTTTTAGAAATAAAGATTTTATTTTTGGTTTTTAATGCTTTTTCCTTTTTAAAGGCAGTTCATTTTTTTTAAGTTTTTATTTTATCGTTTTTACTTGCTACTTGGTTCTATCAGAAGAGGGCGCAAATTCATGATGTACTATTTTCAAAACCAATTTTAAATCAAAGTAAAATGTTGATTAAGTCTTCGGTCACAAAAATTCGCCATCGAATGTTTAAGAACCAACAAAAAAATCATGATTTACTCTTTAAAAACCCAATTGATTTCGTTAATTGTGAGATAATCGCAGACAAACCTACAGGTCCAGCTGAGAACCCTCTTTTTTGATGTCGTTTAATAATATTTTTATTAGTGAAAGTTCTTCCCGATTTCTCTGGTCTGTCATTATCAGATCCTGATTTATTTATCCTGCTTTGAAATATTTTCTTTCGAACAAAAAAAATGATAATGTTGCTATTTAACAAAATGATGACTTCATATTAAACGTGACACTCTTTGTAAATTATTATCTCGATTGGACATACTAATCGACGTGCATTTAAGAAAAATAGTATCTGAACTATTAAATTTATTTTAATTTTTGTGTTTAGAAATAATTCTCTAATTTTTAAATTTGATATTTAATAATAATACATTTTAAATCTGTTCGCGCCACTGTTTGGTCAACAACCACAAACACATCAACAGTACGTGTCTCGTTTTCGAACAGGATGGAAAAAGACATTAAGTGGACAAACTAATAAAAACTACATCAACATTGATTCGTTTTCACACGTTTAATTAACAGCTTAATTTTAAACTAAATGAACTTATTAATCGTTAATTACTTATCATTTATTAATTTAAACCTTTTACATGTAATTACCTGTATAAAAAGTTTAAATATTATATAACCCAGGAGGAAAAGCATAATTTTCTTTACACTCTGAAGTATTATTTGATTAAACATATACCTATATGAAAAACATATTATTGCTTGTGATCACTTGTATTCAATTGAGATCAGTTTAAATTACTTACAATCACTTGTACTAACTTGCAATTTCAGTCCACTACACATTCAAGTAGAAAGTGTAAGGAAGAAAACAGTATATGGAATGGTCAAAGAAAGAGCAATCAAGGAAAAATCTCGATCACTTCAGTTTAATCAAAATTTGGAAATGCCCCTAGATGACATGTCAAATAAATTTAACTTTGTGAGAAAATTCATTACAAAACTAGGTAGTAAATCTGAATGGGACAAAGACACGAAATTGGGGCTAAACCAAACTACCATAAAATGGGATACGGATGGTTCCAAGATAGATTAAAAAACAGAAGCAGGGTTCTTAGGACCTAGAGTCAAATACTCAGAAAGCCAGGGTGTACACCTAAGCATTTTTCAAGCGGAAATCCGTGCCATTGAAAGATGTGTAAAATTTAATATCATCAAAAGGAACTATTGTAGACAAAAGATTGTAATCATGCCAGATAGTCAAGCAGCCATTGAAGCACTGAATTCACACATTATCAGTTTAAATGCTTAGGAAAACTAAAAGAACTAGAACAAAATAACACTTTTACCCTCTTATGGGTTGCAGGACACACAGAAATAGAAGAAAACAACAGCAGATAAGCTTACCAAAAATAGGAGCAGCAAATCCATACTTGGGACCACAACCATCTTGTGTAATTAGCAGTAGTACAATCTTAAAAAAACTAAGAAAAGAAGGGGGTAGAAAAAATCCAAGTACTGGAACGACCTAGAAGGACTAAGACAACCGAAGACGCTCCAGAGAAACTATAATTAGAAAAAATCTTGCAGATCTACCTAACTTAAAGTTCAATGATATCCTAAACTTTCTAAGAAAGATAGGACTAGAAAAGCTGCTATCAATCTGAAGAAACATCAGAATTATGGCAAAAAAGATAAACACAATATATCAATCACTTGAATTAACTTGTAATTTCTTGTGATTACTTGTAGTCACTTGTGATCACTTGAAATCAGTTGTAATGACTTAAAATAAAGTGTAATATTTTTTAATTACACTCTGAAGTATTACTTGACCGAACATACGTAAATTGGATTTTTTTGGAATGCTTAAACTGCAAGATTACTAAAAGTGTTTATATAGAGGGAAAGAAAAAGAATTAGTATTATGAAGAAAATTGAAGTCATCACCTGAACAAGAGTTCAATAATAAAATTGACAAATTAAGCTAATCCGAAATGTAATTTCGTATCGAACGTCACTTAAACAAAACCGCTTTTCTGAATGGGTTTTGTAGAGAAAAGGGAACCAACAAATAAATGTTATTAAGATTTCAGGCCGAGTTATGCGTTGGGAAAGGGAACACGTTTAAATGTCTTTTTTCCCGTCTTTATTACAACGGCCTACGTGTCCCCTTACACGAATTAAATATTTATGTCCTCCATATTTCGGATAAAGATGTGAGCAAACACTAAACGTGACCTATATACTTCAGGTCATTTTATAAATAAAAAATACCATTTTTATGTGTGTTTGATATAGAATAGTGGTTTTTAGATATATTTTATAAACCTATGCAACTTTTAGTATAGTAACACTTAAGGATACTTACGAAGTTGAAGTCAGTATATTTAACTTGATCCCTATTATTTTTACATTGAATTTTTTAAACCAACGAGTTTTCCTGGCTTTAAAGTCTTATATTATAGTAATAAGGCACTTTTAACAACGAATGGTACTTGTACAGTTCCTTAAGAAATTGCAGAGGACTTTGTATTGTTATTTAAACATTTAGTGTGTATTTACAAACAAATTACCTTCCAATGTATGCTTGTTTAACTTGTTCTCTATGTATAAAAATGTACATAGTTTTTAGTAGTTTTTCCAGGTACTTTATAAACATCTTCAGAGACTTTTCTATTAGTTTCAGAGGCTTCCACATCATCTTAATCTACTAATTCAGCGTCTAGAGAGATTGTTAAGCGTTGTTTCAACAAGAAATCTAACATTCGGGAATTAAGAAATTAAAGACGAACTTCTTCAGCTAGGTACTTTAGAAGCCTCTTTTCTGTTATTCGTTATTAGTATAGAGTCTCTGGAGGATCTTTAGAAGTTTTAACAGGTTTCTTTACCTCTCCCTCTATTTAACTATTACTAAAGATTTTAAAAAGTATTTAACTACATACGAGGGTTGTCTTTTAGTATTAGATATAGCCATAAAAACATAAAGTATATAGTTTTAAAGTACTTTATTGCTTTTCAAAATATGTCCCACTAAGATCGATACACTTTTGCATACGATCAAACCAAATGGTTAACACCACCAAAATCGCTCTTTTAAGGGCATCAATGGGTTTTCTGGCGACTGGAATCGCTGCTCACTCATCGAATTCTTGATCTTTGGGAATGTGAAGAAGTCGTTGGGACTATACAGTGGGTGGTCTAACAATTCAATGTGCTGAAGCTTCAAAAATCGCCTTTTGGGCAGTGTGAGCACTTGTATTATTGTCCCGATGCAGGATAGTAGGTAAGGGGACGGTACCGCCAGACAGACGCAGCCAGCCAGACAGACTTTACCCCCTCCACTACACCATTGCAGCAGGGTGCCAACTTCAGGCTAGAGATCTTAAGGCGCAAACCTTTGTGACGTCATCGTATCAACTTCAGATCATTTTCAAAATAATAAAACGTTTAATAATATTTTAAAAATTCCTTGGATTGTAAAATTAAATTATAACCAAATCGTTATCAGAAAGTATGTTTTCAATGTTTTTTCGACTCTATTGACTGTTGATATAGCGAACAAACATTGAAAACATACTTTCTGATAACGATTTGGTTATAATTTAATTTTACAATCCAAGGAATTTTTAAAATATTAAACGTTTTATTATTTTGAAAATGATCTGAAGTTGATACGATGACGTCACAAAGGTTTGCGCCTTAAGATCTCTAGCCTGAAGTTGGCACCCTGCTGCAATGGTGTAGTGGAGGGGGTAAAGTCTGTCTGGCTGGCTGCGTCCATAGACAAATTAAGAGACTTTTTGAAACATAGCCCAAAGGCGCCAACATGTTTGTGCGCAACCCATAGGGCGCAATCGCATTCTGTAGTGGTGAAAATGGGAACTAAACGAAAAATCTGATCAGCTGGTAGCGCGAAAAAACAGTAATGGCGGCATAGTGACAGGGAAGTGCAAGTGGTTTTAGTTTAATATAAATTGAAGGTAGTTTTAGCGTAAAAAGGGTGCAAAAGTATAGTGAATAGTTTTAAACATGTCACTACCAGGTTATTTTAGATATAAATGTTGTGTTGTAGAGTGTAAAAGTGAGTCTTTCAATCCTGTTTATGATAAACATTTTCGTAATAAGGAGCTTCATGTGTTTATTAAATATGTAATTTGTGCAATGTGTAATGTAAATTTTAATTATTATTTCGTTAAATTAATATAAAATTTAACTTGTTATAAAAGTAGTGATTACCGTACATTTCTGTGACATTAGTGTAATATGTACATATGTATTTGTAGCTATAAGCAAATTTTAAACAACTTTTTTGTACCTTACAATTTATCATTTATTATTTTGGTCACTTTTAATATTTTTGCGGCAATAATTTAACTTGTACCTGTTTGTGTGATAATAGTATAAAATCTATCTTTTTTGTGATATTAGTATTTAAGTTATAACTATGTTGTTTATTATTAAATTTAAGTTTCAAAATTTATATATATTTGAGTTTATAGATAAACAGTTATTTAAAAGATGTGCTTCTGTTAGTCTGAGTAGAAAGTATTTTTATTTTTTTTTAATAAATATTGTTTTACAGAATATTTTTTATTTTAAATAAACTGTTCTCTTTTTAAATTACCTATGTTTTTTTATAAATAAAATTTGGTTTAATTATTGTATTCATTTTTTTCTTATGATCATGTGTTTTTGTGTTCAAATAAAAATTGTATTTATTAAAAAAAAAATTTATGTTTGATTTAATAATGTTCTTTTTAAAATATTTTTTTATAAATAAAATTTGTTTTCATTATTGTATTTATTTTTTCTTATGATTAAATATTTTCTGTGTTCAAATAAAAACTATTATTATTAATCCTTGTTTTATTTTGATTTTATTTCTGCTAGTATGAAAATATATAGCTTATATTTTAAAATTTATATATTCACGGTAAGAATATAAAATTTTAAAATATAAGCGTATGTATTCCAATATATAATAGTTTATAGATATGCTGGTATATCCCGCCCATTTTTAAATCGATGAGCTTCTACCATAGGACAATGGCGCGCTGATGTCGGAACTTGTTGCCAACTTTATATTAGGCATCAACAAATCTGTTCTATTATCTCTGGAGCATTCTCTTAAAACGTGAATACGGATTTTATAATTTTAGGGGAGTGACTTGCGCAGTGAAGCTAAATTGTGAGAGAGCTCTCCTACACGAGCATTCACACGGTTAGTGAATAGGGCTCCTGGTAGCGCGAAAAAACAGTAATGGCGGCATAGTGACAGGGAAGTGCAAGTGGTTTTAGTTTAATATAAATTGAAGGTAGTTTTAGCGTAAAAAGGGTGCAAAAGTATAGTGAATAGTTTTAAACATGTCACTACCAGGTTATTTTAGATATAAATGTTGTGTTGTAGAGTGTAAAAGTGAGTCTTTCAATCCTGTTTATGATAAACATTTTCGTAATAAGGAGCTTCATGTGTTTATTAAATATGTAATTTGTGCAATGTGTAATGTAAATTATAATTATTATTTCGTTAAATTAATATAAAATTTAACTTGTTATAAAAGTAGTGATCACCGTACATTTCTGTGACATTAGTGTAATATGTACATATGTATTTGTAGCTATAAGCAAATTTTAAACAACTTTTTTGTACCTTACAATTTATCATTTATTATTTTGGTCACTTTTAATATTTTTGCGGCAATAATTTAACTTGTACCTGTTTGTGTGATAATAGTATAAAATCTATCTTTTTTGTGATATTAGTATTTAAGTTATAACTATGTTGTCTATTATTAAATTTAAGTTTCAAAATTTATATATATTTGAGTTTATAGATAAACAGTTATTTAAAAGATGTGCTTCTGTTAGTCTGAGTAGAAAGTATTTTTATTTTTTTTTAATAAATATTGTTTTACAGAATATTTTTTATTTTAAATAAACTGTTCTCTTTTTAAATTACCTATGTTTTTTTATAAATAAAATTTGGTTTAATTATTGTATTCATTTTTTTCTTATGATCATGTGTTTTTGTGTTCAAATAAAAATTGTATTTATTAAAAAAAAAATTATGTTTGATTTAATAATGTTCTTTTTAAAATATTTTTTTATAAATAAAATTTGTTTTCATTATTGTATTTATTTTTTCTTATGATTAAATATTTTCTGTGTTCAAATAAAAACTATTATTATTAATCCTTGTTTTATTTTGATTTTATTTCTGCTAGTATGAAAATATATAGCTTATATTTTAAAATTTATATATTCACGGTAAGAATATAAAATTTTAAAATATAAGCGTATGTATTCCAATATATAGTTTATAGATATGCTGGTATATCCCGCCCATTTTTAAATCGATGAGCTTCTACCATAGGACAATGGCGCGCTGATGTCGGAACTTGTTGCCAACTTTATATTAGGCATCAACAAATCTGTTCTATTATCTCTGGCTGCGTCTGTCTGGCGGTACCGTCCCCTTACCTACTCAGGATGATTCGCCGTTGGTGTTGCTTTGTTGGAATTTCAAGATAATTTCTGGTAAACAAACGTTTATATACCAATCGGAAGTAAGCGTTCTTCGATCTTCTAAAGCAATTGTTGCCACATGAACAGATTTTGACACAAAAGTTACGACTATTGTCTTTGGGATATTTCGAGAACGGATCACTTTTGTTGGTTTTTTTATCGTGAAACACCCACACAGCGGATTGGCGTTTATTTTCCGACTGAACAACTAACGCAAACCGTGTTTTGCTCTTCTGTGAGCAAATGAGGGATCCAACAGAACACCAACTTGGTAACACTCAGGACTCATGTAGGATTTTTTAAATTCCCAAAGATGCCTCTATCTCCCGGTATGTTACACGGCGGTCATTCTTAATTAGTTGACGAACCACACCAATGTTTTGATGTGTGACTGTTGTTTTGGTTAGATCTAGCCCTGGTTTGTTACTGAGACTGAAGCGACCACGTTGAAATTCACAATACCAGCGGGAAATAGATGACTGGTTTGGTGCATTTATTCCCAAACACAGAAAACATTTCAGCGAGACATTGCTGTTGGGATTATCCTTTCCGAAAATCTACATGGTGAACCCTATTCATGAGACTTTTATACTTTTTACTGTTGAATATTCTTGTCCTACATTTCGTCTTCTTTACCTTTTACTCATCCATAGTTCGTGTCCTTTCTTTGTCTCCAACGAGTTGACTAAGATTTTTTGGATTAATTTCTCGCATTCTTGATAGTTTAGTAGGTACATGTGAAGAGCATTCCCAAAATTAAATATTCTTAATAGCAATAAGATGATAAGCCACGTTTAAATTCGAATTTTTTTTTTTTTTCGAAAAATGTGATAAGCCACAGAAGCAAAAAAATAATAATACCCCACTTGTATCTGAACTTTCGTCATGATCTAATAGTACAAAATTTCTATCAACTACACACTGTCATCCCTGGATTCATAAAACTCACTGCTTGAAGTGCTTATAAGTATTACTTAAAATTGGATTATTATCGTGAGGTGTATACAAACAAGTTGCCATTTGGACGTTGTTTGTATCGTTTTAAAGTAGTTTGTAGAAAACCACCCAAAAGCAATAACTTGATAGCGGTTCCCTCTATTGGACAATAGTCGCAACTTTTCAACGATGGCTTATTATATACATGCTTAAAATAAGTTAAGGAATATAATAGATTTTTGTCTTTATGTGGCTTATTGGGTTATTACAATAAGCCATTCATTTGTTCGGGGTCTATAGAATATGTTTTTATCATTGTTAATTGTTACGATATAAGCGAGCGGTGCAACGTAAAAAATGGATAGTACAGATAAACCATTGTAAATAATATAGATTAGTTGAAATTACAAATTTGAAATAGATTCGTTTAAATTTGGACCAATTTTCTTAAAACAATTTATGTATGGAATAATATTCCATTCTGACTGAAATGGTTTTATCTTGTTTGTTATAAGCTAAATATTTTGATATGTAATTAATTGCTGTAAAAAGGTTGATCAACTATATTAAATAGATAAATAATAATAGTGAAAGATATTGGTAACATGTCTCCCTGGAAAGCAATTATATGAACCCCATAAATAATTGTAAAAGAGCATAAAGTCGATAAATAACCCATCAGGAGTGTTCAGTGTTCGGTCATAATGAAAATTTATGATCTATTGTACACACCAGAAGGTGTGCAAAATGGCACTAACTATCGATTTCTACCCTACAACTATTTTTTACCAGAATGATAAATATATATTTTTTCTTTACACCTGCTGTTGCCAAAAGTCCTGTTTCAATCATTAATTGCAGTAAAAAATATCCTTTATTTGGAATTTGATTAATCAGTAATTTGTGTGAATAAATTGGGGCTCATTATTAAATATTCGTTGTTCTAATTCGATATTTCGCAAATGTGGTTTTGTAATTTTGATGATACATAATACCAATCACATTGATAATGGTCTGTTTGGTTGATAAACACAAAAGTTTGAATTTCCAGCTTATTATATTTAATATTAAAATTTTAACTCTAAATATGTAGCTAATGATGAAGTTATTAAGATGAGTAATCATTGTATATATACTTACAAATATTTTCTTATAAAGATATAATGTTGGTTCATCCACTTTTTCACTATAATTTTTGCGACAGAAATCAACATTTGTCTTAAGAAAAAGGTAATTCTCATTATAAAATGTATATGAAAAATTATCCTTTTTCCTTTAAAAACAGTAATTTTTGCAACAAAGATGTAGTTTTTTACTAAAAAATGCATTTGCATCAGAATATTTTAGTGAAAGATATATAGATATTCATTGGGTTGACTATTAGCGGGTATCACTGCCACCTTTACAGATCTATTGTGAACACCCATCATCTCTAGAATAGGATTAAAGCGCCTTGTCTAGCACTGTCCTCTAAATGAGACTTAATAGCCTTGACAGTAACTTGGAGCAGCTAGTTTTTGCTCTCCCAGTATTAGATACCGCGTCCTTGTAAGGCCTTCACATTGGCATAGGACATGAAAGCGGTTTCCTCCTCCTCTTGGCAGTATCGACAGATGTCTTCATCTGACTCAGGTGTTTTCTATAATAACACCTCTACAGTAAATTTCGCCGAGTGTCCTTTTATAAAGACTTTGGCTTGTCGCTTGTGCAGTGATTTTTTATCAACACTCCTTCTCTAGCGTCCATTTCTCAATGGTTCAACGTTTCAGAAACCTCGCCGAATGGTTCCAAGCATGTAGTCACAGATTATCAGCTTAGAGCTGCTGGTTTTCCTTCAAAGCAAACAAATTTTTTGCCTTCGACCAGAAAATTGTGTGATTAGCGTGATTATAGTGAATAAAATAACTCGTTATAGACGTTAGATCTGCAGATTTGCTGATTGTGATAAAAAAAGACAAAAGTTCCCGGATGTGGTCGCCATGGAAATCTGGTGGCCACGGAAATCTGGTGGCCCCGTCTCCACGTGGCGAAGGTGGTAACGACTGGAAGGTAGAAACATCTCGCAACTGCACGGCGCGATTGTAAGTCCTACCTACGGCCAATAGGGTCATAACCCAGCCGGGGGTAAACGCGCCGAAACTCACCAGTTTTTCGGTTAAAGTCAGTTCGCGGAAACTCTTTAATTATGAGTGACGAAGACGACAATGTGTTAGATCGAGTATACGAAGCTTCTCTGAAAGCAGTGGAATATACGGGCGGTCCGAACTTCAAAGCCGTACTAAAGGTTATGGAGGCCTTCTAGAAAGCCTGGGCCGATATGCTTGCTGTCACCACTAGCCTAAAAATATGCTAAATAAGAAAACAGTAATAAATGCTTCCATAAAAAGCATGAACGCCCTATTTTATTAGCTATGCACCTTGTGCTCAAGTATTGATGGCAGCGACAGGGTGTGCGTTGTGTGCAAGGCACTTAATGAAATAGAGGAAAAGTTAAGCGGGGCACAGACCCCGACGATCTACGCGGACAAAGCTCGATATGCGCCTAAGAATCAAATCACGGCTTAAAAGTCAATTGTGGCAGCCTCAAGAAAATCCGTAATATTCACGCCTTCGGGTCCAGCGGGAGACTTAATGAAACTAAGAAAAGACGAAACTAAGAAAAGATTGTTAACCAAACCAAAGCCCAGTGATTTACGCATCAAGCCAGAACGCATTACGAAGTGTTGTTTCTAACGATGTTAGAATCACAACGCAAGAAATTAAGGAAGACAAAATTAATAAAGCAGCATTAAAGAAAGCCAGCCTTGAAATGAAAATAGCCGGAGTTTACGGCAGGAAACGTTACGGAAAACCTCTTGGAACTATTTGATGATGATGTGGAAGACGAAGCAATAGTGGCAAAATTTGGGCCTAAAGGCAAACACTCTAATCACTGGGTGGTTGAAGTTACACCCAAAGTCAGATCCGGTTTAGTCAGGATGGAAAGAGTCTGTCTTGGATGGGCTTCATGCATCATAGAGATCTCTTAGTCAAACGGTGCTTTAAGTGCCAGAAATTTGGACATTAGCAGAAATATTACAGAAGCGACACTACGTGCGGTCACTGTGCCGAAAAGCATGACACTAAAACTTACCAGAAACTAAATCCGACACCGAAATGCATAAACTGCTCGTTGTCTAACATAAGAGACTGCGCACATGATAATCGCTCGCCAAATTACCCAATGCTAGCAAGGAAAACCTCGAAACTAATCTCAAACATTAATTATGGTCAATAAGTCCAAAATCGCAATTATGCAGGCTTGTGAAAGAAGGCCTTTTGCAGAACAAGCAAACGCTGACATTGTATGCTTCCAAGAACTATATACGTATGAACGTAAAGGGAAGAGAATTCTTCCCTCTTTTTCTGCCTTTAGATCAGCATACGCTTCTAATAAAAAGCCGTTTACTGCCTCAGTGATTATGAGTAATGATATAGACTCAAACTACATTTCACAGAAATCTAACGAGTATATTACCATTTGCGTATGCAAAAAAAGAGAAATCATTAACGTCTACATCCCATGGGATAGATACGTTTTGTATCAAAATTTATTCCATCAGATTTTTCTTTAATGTAATTAGATTTCAAGCAATGTTTCATTTTCCATCTTGTGTATATATTTCCATATTTAATGAAGTAAAAAAGATAAAAAATCCTGTGAAAACCAAACAAAACTGTTTACTAAAAAAGTTTTGACAGATATTGAGCAATAACAATTTCTGACCAGAAGTTTAAGTTTCAATCCTTTTAGTTGAGCGAAAGAGCTGTAATAATACTGGAAATTTTGGCTTATCTGTATAGATTATTTTACGAAAAATATGTTTATCTGAGTCAAATAGTTTGGATTTATTTGTTTTGGACATATTTTTCTGGTATCAATACGGTTAATACTGGCAGTTACTTAATTTTTCTTTAAATACGAGGTGTGTCGCAAAGTTACAAGTACAGAAAAAAAATTAACAAACATTTTTTTTCGGCAAATGGAGTTTATTTTATTTAAAATAGTCCCCTTGAGAGTTAATGCAGCGATTTGCACGGTCCTCAAGTTTTGCGAATGAGGATTTCAGCTCATTGTCAGGAATGTTTTTCAAAATGGTTGTTGAGGCCTTTTGGATAACCTCTACTTCGGCAAACCGCTATCCGTTTATGGGCAAATAAAGTCTACTGAACAGAAAAAAGGCGCATGGTGCCGTATCAGGAGAATACGGGAAGTGGTTAATAGTTCAAATGCCTTTTTTTGTCAATAAATCGAACACAAGTGTCAATCGATGTGATGGTGCATTATCGTACAACAAGCGCCAGCATAACACCGCTGGAACGATGTTTTTGTGAATAATTTCCTTCGAACAGACAAATAAACATTGCCTTCACTTTTGACTTTTCCAAACGGCTTGGTTTTGGGATCGTATTGAAAACACAACGTTTCGTCACCAGTCACAATGTTATGCAGAAAGTTTTTATCTTTCTTGTACCCTTTAATGATGTCTTTCGAATGTTAAATTCGAAGCATTTTTTGTTCATCCGTGAGCTTGTACGAAACAAACTGTGAATACACATTTCTCATGCCCAAATTTCCTGTCAAAATGCGATAGATTGAATCTTTAAACAAACGTACTTTTTGAACAATTTCTGGCGTAATCACAAATTTCGGCTGGCCAACATGTTCGTCGTCTTCCAGTGACTTACGACTCTCTTTGAACCGTCTAGGTAAACCACTCGTGGACTCAACTACGATATAAACAGTCATCACCATACTCAACAATGGTAATTGTTTCACCAAGTTTAAAACAGAACTTAATATTGGCTCTTTGTTCGATGTTCATTTTTCGACCGATATTAAAAAGGCACTGTCACGATAACTCGACGTGAAAAAGTTCGATTGTCATGAAACTTTAACAGAACATCAATCACGCTCCCCAATAACAGATGGCTTTACTATTATCGGATTTTTCGGTGTCGTCAAGTTCCTCCACTTTACCTGGTAAATAATCCCTTCTGTGTTTCTAGGGATTATTTTTATAGCTGAGTTCCTCCACTTTACCTGGTAATAATCCCTGCTGTGTTTCTAGGGATTATCTACTAATTGATTTTTAAAAACCCTATAATTGCCATCAACAGGTATAAAAGAAATTGAACTATTTACTCTTTAATAATTTGGCAAATAAGCAAGATTTTATATAAAGATGGAAGTCAAATTTATGGTTAGTGAAAAAGGCAAGAAAATGCTTATAGTGGAAAATTTAAAGTTTTTTTAAGCTCATGTCGCGGTTTCTGGTACTTTTAGGTGGAGATGTGTTAAACAAACGTGTTCGGCAAAAGTGTACACTAGGAGTTAAGTATACAATGAAATAACTTAAAGTTTACTTGTGATCCAGAAGACGAAAATATTTGCAGACAAGCAGTAAGCAACACTTTAGAGAAAAAAGCTAAAGCTAAGGTAGACATAAATGAAAAACCTGCACAACTTATACATGCAGAATTTAAACATAACAAGTTTGCAGGTAGTCTCAATACCAACGATATCGACTGCTTCAGAAAGAATATGTATGCTGCAAGACGAAATATTCTTCCTTCTTTGCCAAATAGTCAGGAAGATGTTTTTAAAGTTGTTCAAGGTAACACAACATATTTTGAGTTTAACTTAATTGTATAGTAGGTACCTAACAGACATTTTATTGATTTCAGATTTACATCCAAAAACAAATAAGGGAGAAGATTTTTTACTTTCTCTAGATCAAGATCATCAAATTATAATTTTTGCTTGTTATACAAATTTATTTTTTATGTGTTCTGTGGACACAATATTTATGGACGGAACTTTAAAAAATTGTACCAAATTCTTTTTACAATTATTTACCATTCATGGGTTTAAAATTGGTTATTATGTCTCGCTAGCTTTTCCCTTCTCCATGATAAAAAAGCCTCAACGTATATTAATTTAAGTATTCTTAAAAAAAATGTATCGAGTTTAATTTAGTTATTGAGCCTAAAGGAATTGTAATTAATTATGAACTGGCCATTCACAAAGCTGTGAAAAATAGTTGGCCAAATTGTAAAATACCTAATAGGGTGGAGATTTCATCTTGGCCAATCTTGGTTCAGAAAGATACAAAACTTGGGTCTTTCTATCGTGTATAAATTAAGTGACTCTGAAGAAGGAAAATTTTTAAAATTGTTTTTTGGCTTGTCATTCTTAAATCCTGATGACGTGAAAGATTGTTTTGTTGAAGAGCTGTTTAAAAAAATTCCCACTGGTAACGCAAAAATTCTCGAATTTTGCGACTATATTGTTGATAATTATATAAGTGAAGAAGCTATATTTTCTGCTAAATTATGAGCATGTGCTTCAAATGAAATGTTCCGGTCAACAAATAGTTGTGAATCTTTTCATTCGCAGTTTAATTCCCATTTTTATAAATCTCATCCCAATATTTTCAAATTTTTAGAAATCCTCACTAATTTCCAAATGGAAACATATGAAATAGTTATTTACGTAACGAGTTATGAAAAGTCCAATTTTGTTTAACGAGTGTGATGTTGCAGCAAGAGCGAAGCGAGTGCTGCAAATGAACACGAGTTAAACAAAATGGCGTTTTATAACGAGTTCCGTACAAGATTTTTTATAATTTTGATGAAATTCCATAATTAAAGAAAATCATAATTATCTAATAATAATTAAAAACAATACATCTAGTTCTCGTGTTTATTTTGCATTGACACCTTTGTAATGACAATTCTATTTAATACAGATATAAATAAAAGGTAAGTTTCTGATTTACCTAAATATTAAGTATACCTACTTATTTAATTTTTTGTTTAAAAATGTCTGCTTTTAAATATTTCTTTAATAAAGTTAGTATAAAATATTTCTTAGTTGTTTACTTATATTTGCTTTATATTTTTCGTAACTTGTTTTGAAATGAACTTTTCAAAACTAGTTACGTAAAGTTTTACTTTTCAAAACTAGTTATGAAAAGTAATGACTTTCAAAACTGACAGCAGTTTTGAAAAATGTCACTTTACTTGTCAAAATTATAAAAAATTAATTATTTACAATCATCCTAAAAAAATACGTCGTGAATTGAAATTAAAACGGGATCACATTTAGAGTCAAATGGACCTATATGAATCTAAAAATACGACGAGATTTTAATTTTTAAAAAACATTTGTTGTTCCTTTTTACCTTAAAATCATATTTATTAAGAATAAAATTGTATATTATTTTAAACCTAAAATTTTGTGATATAAGTAAAAAAACAAAATGATTCTGTTGTTATGTTTCTATAATCCTATAATCCCTAACCCTTGCGTACTGTGGGGGAACTCGGTAATCGGATTATCACTATCGCAGGTAGGTGGAGGAACTCGGCGACGCCCGGATTTTTTGTTAAAAGTCCTGTTTATTTTGCGACAGAGTTCGTAATTAGAATTTTTTTATATGGATGTAGAGTTTGCATGAAAATGTGATCATGAAATAAAAAAAATCTGGTGTGGGCACCACACGACCTTCCGAACACTAACAAGTAGTGGTAGTTTTTGATAAAAGTGTCAATATCTCGAAAACTAATGAAAATATAAAAAAAATGTATTCTTTCAAAAATGACTGAAATTACATGTTCTTTCCACAAAGTATAAATATTTTGCCAATAACGATATAAAAACCCAATATTTTCAAAAAATTCCATTTTTTGATAAGAGTAAACGTCCACTTCCGGTCGGCCGATTTTACTCAAATTCTATTAGATTCCTCCGATGGTGATTATAAGTAAGGTTTTATAGTTTCATTCCGATCCGATTAGCTGTTTAGCCGCAAATGTGTTCACAGACACACAGACATTTTTTATTTTTGGGTTTTTTAGGCTCAGGGAACCCTAAAACGCGTATTTCCGCTAAAAACCCGAGATCGAAATTTTTCGCGATCACAATACCTTCCTATAACAGCGTTGCTGTTCGGAAAAAAATATCGAAAAAACTAATTAGTTAGTAGTCAGATGTCAAAAATATAAAAAATAATTTGACACTAGTCAAAAGTTGATACTATCAAAAAACATAATTTCATTCCGATCCGATTAGCCGTTTAGCCGCAAATGTGTTCACAGACACACAGACAGACACACAGACAGACAGACAGACAGACAGACATTTTTTATTTTTGGGTTTTTTAGGCTCAGGGAACCCTAAAACGCGTATTTCCGCTAAAAACCCGAGATCGAAATTTTTCGCGATCACAATACCTTCCTATAACAGCGTTGCTGTTCGGAAGGTAATACAAAAATAATAGCCATAAAAGTTCAAATTTGCACTGACATATTTTTTAAAAAGTTCGGTTTACCTTTGCCTGCTACCTCCTTTGCATCCACTCAGGTGTCCGCCTTGAACGAAAGCCACGTTGTAGTTGTAATTAAGTGGCTCATTAAGCGTTCATTTACTCTCAAATTTATCGTGTTTACTTGACTGAACGCACCTGTGAAAATTTAAACCAACGAACGGCCACCCGATTTTTTTATCTCAGCCGTAATTGTAGATGGGTGCTTTCCAATCGTTTTCATCGAGCCTGTTGTCAAAATATATGCGATTAAAGGCCTCATCCAACAGCAAGCTTTCCGATCGCTCTGAACGTCGCTATACTTGAACTACGTATTATTGCTTCACCCATGTCAAACTGACAGCGGGAAGACAAAGCCAGTTCAAATCGCGATGAACCAGAAGAGGGTTGTAAATTTTTACAAAAATTACGCGCTGTCGGATGTCGAAAAATAAATTAATCTAGTCCGGATTTATCACCCTGATCCATTTTAGAGTCTAAAAAATATGTCAGTGTGGATGCGCTACAGAAGATAAATGATTAAGTATATTATTGATCCACTTAAATACATAATCAACTTAATTATATGCCGCTGTATCGTACCCGAAAAGTTTAAAAGCTGTATAGTTACCCCAATCTTTAAGGATGGAAAATAATGAACAACTATAGGGACCATGCATCTAGACCTTCACGCCAACTAGTGGCTATCATCTGAATTAGTTGGTATCATTTATTAAATTTTAACAGGTGTTTTACTTTTTATTAATTATTAATAAAATATTTTGAGGTTATTTGAATTATATCGACTTCGAGAAAAACTTGCTGGTTGTAATAATACTTACGTCAGAAAGTGGAATTAATGTAAAAGTGAAATTTTATATATTTCCAGATTTGGATCTTTATGGAAAATTGAAAAAATTAAGCAGTGGATAAAAACTGTAAAAAATGTGTACGTCCAATTATAATTAAAATATATAAATACCTCAATGAAAAAAAAAATAGAAACAATAGCTGTGAAGTAAAATATCAAAGAATGACCAAGATTCAAGTTGTGATCCAATAAATATCGACCTTACCAAATCTTGTCAAGGTTTTCATGGACCGTCTACAATTACTACTGACGAAGTTATACATCCTAACTTTATTACTAACTTTAATCGAAAATTGACAAAAAAACAATTTATTAATTACATTAATAAAATTAACAAGTTTATGATTTACAGCAC
>CAXIIO010000811.1:0-73001 GCA_964028335.1 Altica lythri
TGACATTGCCTCCCACAAGTGACTTGCTAGCAGCTACTGCTTCCTTGTCTGTACCAATCTGAATCACATGATTTTTCTCAGGGTTAGTTACCTCTTTGGTTGCAGAAGAGACGGATGCCCCCGGTCCGAAATTTAACTGAGGAGTTGGGTTTGCTTTAAGGCCATCTATGACAGTACCAGGTGGCCACATATTTGCGTCTTTTAGGTGCATATATAAATCCTTCTTCTGTATGCCAACTTTAAAAGCGGAGTCTGCGCTGCCCTTGTCTTTTAACATAGGGAAGCATCGGATAAAATCAGATGTTTTAAGCTTTTCTTTTGCGTACCTACAGAGCTAGTTGGTTTACTGTATAGTGGGGGGGAATATTAAAAACTACAACATAATGCCATTCTCTCAAAATCGCTTTTTGGTCGGAAGGAATTTTATCTTGTGTAGAAGGAGGATAACCATCAGTGTCCTTGTCGGTCTGCGTGGAAATCGTCTTTTTAGCCAGTGGTGGCGGTTTTTCTTTGACACTTAATTTCTTAACCTTAAGAGCCATTTGGTCGATACTCTTGCGCAGCAGCTCGATCTCCTTATAATAGTCTTGCTTGGGGAAATCGTGGATTTGGATCTTAACTAAGTCGTCCTGATTTCCGATAAGTAGCGATGATATATTAAATACTTCTTGATTCATTTTCCTGAGAGAATGAAATATTGAATGCTGGCCACTTACGGATTCACAATTTGTGAGGAGGTTATGAATCTTATCCATTTTTTCATAGAACAATTTCCATTTCGAATCTTGATTGCTTAGCAAGTCTTAGAGCTCGGAGTCACATAAAATCGGATGTTATGGTACTTTTCTCGACTTAGTACCTTAATGGTCGCTTTAGACAGTCCCGTGCATACAGTGTGTGTGTGTGTGTGTGTGTGTGTGTGTGTGTGTGTGTGTGTGTGTGTGTGTGTGTGTGTGTGTGTGTGTGTGTGTGTGGTGTGTGTGTGTGTGTGTGTGTGTGTGTGTGTGTGTGTGTGTGTGTGTGTGTGTGTGTGTGTGTGTGTGTGTGTGTGTGTGTGTGTGTGTGTGTGTGTGTGTGTGTGTGTGTGTGTGTGTATGTGTATGTGTGTGTGTGTATGTGTGTGTGTGTGTGTGTGTGTGTGTGTGCGCGTGTGTGTGTGTGTGTGTGTGTGTGTGTGTGTGTGTGTGTGTGTGTGTGTGTGTGTGTGTGTGTGTGTGTGTGTGTGTTTGTGTGTGTTTTTGTGTTTGTGTGTATTCCATGTTTTGTTATTATAATAAATTGTGTGTTTTTCTTTCATTAAGAACTTAACAACCAACTTTTATTGTAAAACACTATAGGATCAAAAAGGGTTATTATTATTATTTGAAGCACTTTTAATCAAAGACATATTTTAGTGGCGTTACTCGCAATCATTTGTAATCACCTGAAATCACTTGTATTCACCAACAATCACTTGCGATTATTTTTAATCACTTATAATTAATTCACTTGAGATTACTTGCTATTACTTGTAAACAGTTGCATTTAGTTGTGATTACCTGAATTTCCTCAAAATCATTTCTAATTACGGTATAAAGCATAATAATGCGTCCAAAACTTATAAAAATTTGTAACTTGTTAAATAGTCACTTTTTTATCTTTACATAGTAAAAATCACCTAGAATAAATAGACTTGTATCGTTTATTATGATAATATATATTTTCATCCTACTCAGAATGGCGTGCCCCAAGGATCAGTCCTAATTACTACGCTGTTCTTAATTTGCATTAATGAAATCTTTGTTCAATTTTCAATCGAATATGACTTAATAGTTACGTCTACCAGCTGGTCCAGTGTCCAGTGTCAAGCAAGGGAATCAAAGCTTTATATCCGCCGACAACGACTAATTCTACCATCTAAGGATAAAGATCTGTTCTGCGATCGTCACAACGAAAGTAACAATAGCTACATACGGACTCCCACCTGATTGCAGTATACACACTGCGGAACTATGTGCTATTATGAATTCCACGATAACGGATAACTCTGGTCCATCCACTCGATAAAAAATATGTACCCTCAGAATCCAGTTGTCTAGAACATAGGAAATTCCTACCATGGGTTAATCATGAGAGGTACCCTCGTAACATTCATATTAGTACCATCCCACACAGGCATCACTTGAAATGAAACTGCTAATCAAGACGCAAAACGAGCAGGTTGTTCCAGCCTCGAAGTAGAAAATATCCAACTGCACCAATATCTCCAAACCAGAATCAAATCAATGGTACAAAAATCCTAGCGAAGCGGTTGGAGTGGAGAATTCTTAAAATTCCCTCCCCTTTCCAGAAAAGAGAAAATTCTTATAAGAAGATTATGTCCAGTGAGTGCACTTCTGTTTGTAAACATTGCAATACTCGTCGCTCTGTAAAACACCTCCTTACCTAATGTGAACTTTATACATCTTCCGGCAATCACCACAACATCAATGGAAACGTCAAGCAGATACTCAGCACAACCAGAAGTTATAGTGCGGTGTTAAAATTTTTGAAAGACTGTCAGTTATACCACTTAATATGAAAAGAGGAAGTAAATTTTTTGTTGTAATTAATTCAGAACCTTAATTATTTATCCCTATATAATGTTCGATATATAATGTTTGTAAACTTTTTATTAGTGTCAATGGTCTCTAGCACCAGAACACGCACGCTAAGCTTTAATAAAATATATAATTTGCTTTCAAAATTTTCCATAATCTTTGCTATATATATATATATATATATATATATATATATATATATATATATATATATATATATATATATATATATATATAAGGGGAAAAATTAATGGGCATGTACGCAAAAAGGATGATAGGGTCACGAATAGGGAATGGTAACCGCAGACATGCATGTTTCTGGCTCGTTAGCCGTCATCAGTGCGGCATAACCAAGTAAGGTATTGCACTTGGCCAGCAAGAGTGTTGAGTACTTGGGAGCAAAGGATGGTAGGGAAACATGTATTAAATTAATCCCGTACAGTACGAAAAAGTTTGTTGCCCAGCAACGCACTAAAATACAAGAATAGTTTATTTTGCGGCTCGAATTTGATCCGAGAAACTGGACATTTCCAAGCAATTTCAGAAAAAGTACTTTTCCATTGATTTTGTGCGGGGTCCTGTTGGCCTTGGTAATAAATTAGTATAATTTGTATACATGATTTAGAATTATGTAAAAATTTGTGTGAGTTTCGTTGTTTGTGTTTTTCGCTTTTTAATACATGTTTCCCTACCATCCTTTGCTCCCAAGTACTCAACACTCTTGCTGGCCAAGTGCAATACCTTACTTGGTTATGCCGCACTGATGACGGCTAACGAGCCAGAAACATGCATGTCTGCGGTTACCATTCCCTATTCGTGACCCTATCATCCTTTTTGCGTACATGCCCATTAATTTTTCCCCTTTTGTTTGTTATAGGTACGCATACTTGGCACCCCTTTTTTGTTATATATATATATATATATATATATATATATATATATATATATATATATATATATATATATATATATATATGATATGGATTTTTCTTCGTGGTGCATGTTCTTTCAGTGAAATGTTGGAACGTGTTCATGATTTTTAAATCGGTTGTCTTGATTAAGTATTTTTGTGTTTGGATTGTTTTTGTTTAGTTTATAGATTGTTATGTTGTTAGGATGATTATTAGATTAAGGATTTGATTGTCATGATATTAAGTAAAAATTTGTCATTAATGAATGTCATTGAATAAACTAAATTGAATAAAATAATTTGAATTTACATATAAAGAGATTAATAATTAAATAAATAAAAGATAAAAGATAAAATCATACAAAATAGAAAGAAACTGGAGATTGGAAAGTATAGAAAAGCAGAGAGGTCAGAGTTGGAAAATTGTAAAAGAAGAAGGTATAGAGAAAGAGTTGAGCAGCAGAAAGGTATTAAATAGATGGAAAGGCAGTAGCAAGAAGGAGTTGGAAAGTAGTTGGAAGAGGAAGATATAGAGAAAGAGTGGAAAAACGGAGGAAGAAAGAATTAGAAAGATTCAAAAGAAGATAATTTTTTTTATATTTATAATTTCTATAATTTATTTTAGGACAATCAATTTAAAAATTCTTGAATCCACGACCGAGAATTTCATTGAGAAAGGGTGTTCCGGAAGGAGGATCCATTTCAATATATATTCTTCTATTTCGTTTTACCCATATTATATATGCATAAAAGCATGTCAAGGCAAACGACTGATATCCAGAGAGAAATTCCAATAAGTGCACTGTTTAAGTTTTATATCACAATTTTAGTACGCTTCGTTTCATTAAAAACGATCACCTGTTGATGTGTATCCATTATATAGAGGGGAAGATGATAATCATCAGCAATTTAGAAAATTTTATAAACAGTTTGCTTAGGATAAAAGCTATTTGGGGAATAAATGAGTTCATTTTCTTCGATAATCCATAATTAATTTAAATCTTTTTTATTTAAAATAAGCAGATATGTTATCATCTGGTTTTTTTCTGATCACTGAAAGAGTAAAACATGTTGGAGTTTCTATAACAGAAAATCTATAGTGAGGATTTTCCTTATTTTTATTATAGATTTCTTTAAATTAGTTCTTAAGGTTACCGTATGTAAAGTTGTTGTCCTTTATTTAATTATTAATACTGATACAGATCTATAAAATGTAAAAAAAATTATTGGTACAACTATAAAAGAAGAAAGTTTTAAAAATGATTAAAAAATCAGGCTAAAGTTAATCTTAGCTAAACACACTTTCACAGAGCCAGATTTAGAGATCTAAAGGAGTTGAGGCAACAAAAAAAAAACGAGCGCTCTCCAGTGAGTGCAATTCGAGACCATCAAATTTTAGTAAATTTTTAAGATAATTTTTAATTTCCAAACGATACCTCTGAAATTTTGATTTCTAAGAATGTCTCCTTAGCTTGGTTTTTTTCATACTAATTTTTACATAATTCTAAATCATGTATACAAATTATACTAATTTATTACCAAGGCCAACAGGACCCCGCACAAAATCAATGGAAAAGTACTTTTTCTGAAATTGCTTGGAAATGTCCAGTTTCTCGGATCAAATTCGAGCCGCAAAATAAACTATTCTTGTATTTTAGTGCGTTGCTGGGCAACAAACTTTTTCGTACTGTACGGGATTAATTTTTCATTACTGTAAGGGATTAATTTTTCCTTACTGTACGGGAATGATCATCAAATGATCATAAAACGTTTATAAGCAAACTCATATATTGACTTGGATGTATTTGGCAATAAATTTAAAACCACATTAGTAGCGGTGTTTACTAACTCTGAAGGCATTTTGCACCTCTGGACATTATCGTCACTGTCCATTTTAAATATAATTTAAAATATTTTAAGCAATATGTAACTAACCGAACTGACACCAATAAACAATGATTAACAGACAATGTCAACGAAACGGTTTCATAGATAATAAGTTGATAATCAAAAACAGTTATGTATAGGTATATAAAACTTTCTTAATTTACGATTATATTTATTGCGATTTCAGAAAAAATAGTATGTTTATCTCGTAGTAAAAGCACATTCCCGGACTCCAATGTTTGTTGGTCTCGGCTAAACGCCTCGGCCAACAATTTACATTGTCGTCCGGGAATGTATCGCTTTTCCTACTAGATACACAATATACTATTGCGTCAAATTGTCTACACTTTTGTGAATGAATAGTTCGAGGTGAGTAGAACAAATGTCTAGATGGACACCAAGCTCAAAAATGGAAAGTTTTTTAGTTATAGAGGTGTGAAGCTGGACCAAAATAGTGATTTATTGAACAAGTCAAGATTTGATAAGAGTATTTCTGGATCTCACTGTTAGATTTTTCTTAAAAACCCCAGAAAAAGAAAAGAAAGCTTTTCAAAGAAGTAAAATTACAATAAAAAGCCCAGCCCTTGAAGAACCGTACAAAAGAGCTAACATCAGAAAGGAAAAAAATAAATTAAAAAGTATTTGCTACACCTGAAACAATATAGGGAAATGAAAAATATAGAAAAAATAAACTAAGAATGACATCCAACATAATATAAAGTAAGGCTTAAGAGATATGAAAATACAAGTGGAAAAAACTGTAATAAGATAAAAAAAATTAAAATATGAGCTAGCTAAAGCAAGATGTAAAAAAATGCATACTAGAAATAAAGTTATGATCAGAAAAAAATCAAAATTCTAAAAAAATACTTTAGAGGAAATAGTTATTATTCTAACAAGTGCGGAAAGTTATACTTTCCCGCACGCGAACTGCCGATGCCCGAACGACGCGAAGCGGAGTTCGGGCAAGCAGTTAAGTGCGAGAAAGTTAATTTTAAGAGTTAGGATCAATATTTTTTCTACAAGCAAAATCACCTCGAAAATTATTTAGATATTTGAAAAGATGCGATTGTGACAATTAAATCTTTCATAGTGTCAATAAATACATGACTGTAGCTATAGCAACCCTACTTAAACAGGTGAGTTTGTTGTTGCTTTGAGTAAAGTTTACAGGGGTGATTTAATAAATTATGATTTTTTTAAAAACAAACATTTTAAACATCCCTATTTTCATGTAAAATAATCTTAATTTTTTTTACTATTTGTATGTAGTCCAACAAGATAAAGGTAATAATACAATAATTTGTCAAAAAGGTTATCGGAAAACATATTCAATTAATTAAAAAAAAATGCGTGCGGGAAAAATTTTACCCGCACTCCGTGCGGGAAAGAGATATTTTCTGAACTAAAATGCGTGCGGGAAAGTGTTGTTTTACACATGCTTGTAGAAAAATATATTTTTACAGAATCAGAACTAACAAAAAATTAAGAACTATACAGTACCAATAAGTTTCACACAATTTAACACTGAAACACTTTAAATGACCTTGAAATAACCACCGAGTGACCTTGCTGAAAAGGCAAGTGCCGAAACTGGATTCAGAGACTTAGTCGCTTAGTCGCGTGAAAATGTTGACCATTCTACACGAGCGGGTTTTTTTTGGCGCCGTTTTGTCGCGAGTGAAACGAGACCCATTCTACACTGCGCGACTAAATAGCGAGTGCTGCTATGGATCCCGTGCAAGTTGGTTGTGGTGCTGTACACCAATTAACATTGTTGCAGTTATTATTAAACAAACGTCGTAAAGAAAAGGCGATGGTGGGCACACCCTGTCGTTGCGAGCAGGCTAACATTAGGGATTTTTCACACAAACTTTGCAGAACATCGTAGCTATCCTGAGAAGTTTTTTCAGTACTACCGGATGTCTGTAATAGTATTATACGTTACAAGGTCGGTAGGTAACTTATTACAGTACGAGTTAGTTTACGGACAAGGCGACGTAGGAGCCGCGTCTGGAAATAAAAACAAGTACTGTAATAACACCTAACGACCATGTATCGTATTATATTTTATTTCATCCTGTTTTTATAAATTAATAAATTCATAAAAATTTTAAAAACAGTTCGTAACTTGACTAGTTACGTCAAATTACCTTAAGTGTCAGTTAGTGTCAATTTTTTATTTTATAGTTATTATAGTGTTTGTAAATGTCAAAAATTAAAAGTAATTGTCTTCCCTAAAGCAATCAGAGCAGAGTTGCTAGGCAACACATCACATTACAGTACATGATACCGTAATGTTTTACTTACCGGCGCCGAATTGATTATAGGGAAGTTTATTTACTGGACAGGATGAAATAAAAAGTGTGAGGTGTCAAGGGACACCCGGATGGAACGAATTAATTAGTGAAGGAATTAGTAATTTGTAAACACAACAGGAGTGTTTATACATACATAAGCATTTATTATTGTCTGTATAAAATCTCTACTTACCTAACAGTTCGTTTCTTTTAACAAAAGTGTCCATTTATACAATACCAGAGCTTTAGATAACACATCTTTTTAGAATTACTTTTTATAATTTAAAACAGGAATTAACAATTCAATACAAAATTTTAAAATTAAAATATTTGACAGTAACTGACAGTTAAGGTAATTTGACGTAGAGGTACCTAAATAGTCAAGTTACGAACTATTTTTAAAATGTTTATGAATTTATTAATTTATAAAAACAGGATGAAATGAAATATAATACTATAATAGGTAATTATTTTTTTTTCTACAGTATTTTTTTTTTAATGTACATTTTCTTTTAATTTAAAATAGTGTCTTTTTAATTGTAATATATCTATCTATGAGAGAGAGGGAGAGAAAGTTATTTATTTTTTGGTCTGTGAGAGAGAGAAACATGCGTGTGTCGTGTCGTGACAACTTTTGGTATGAATTTTTTTTGGCTAGCTCCTAGCGTCAGTCGTAACTGTTCGTAACGCCCGAAAGGGAACTTCGTTCCAATAAAGTCATTTGACGAACTTCTGGCTGTAGTGGACTTTCAATCTCACAAATAAAGCGTTCTGTGTCAAACATTTCTGCATATGCTAGGAGCCAAAAACACAATCTACGTACTGCACTGCTGTATGGAGTGTGACAAGTCACTAGTCAGTGGTTTCGGCCGGCCAGACGCTTGCAAGTCGCTACGTGTAGAATGACACGCGACAAAGTAGCGCGCGACTTTTACGCAACCTCCGGCGTAAAAGTCGCGCGCTCGCCAACGAACGCGTCCTCACGCGACCACATTGTCGCTCGTGTAGAAGGTCCCATTTAAACTCTGTGGTTCTGTTACGTACGCATTTTACTCGCCACTAAGTAGTCGCGTTTTTGTGGTTCGTGTAGAATGGGCTTAAGAACTGTGTCTTGTTTTCTTCAGTTTTTTTTTTAATCACACTTTGACCTTAAAATTGACGTGATAGAGGTCAACCGACCCCGGATTCGAAATCAGCGACCCCAAAAGCCGAGGGTATCCTAATAACCTATAAGGTTTATTGGAAAAAATCTAATAGTGAAATCTAAAAATACTCAGTATATCAAATGTTGACCTGTTAATGATATGGTTAAAAATTTTTGTTTAAACACAAGTGCTAAAGACATATGAAAATTTACAATTAGTAAAGTAATTGTTTGCTTTATAGCGTCATTATTTGTAATATGACATCTCTCCTTTGCAACAGGTTCATTCAATACAGGTATATTTACGTTCCCGCTCAGGCGGACATCCTAGTGGATACAGGGGAGGGGGTAGCTATAATGGTTGAAAGTTGGCAATTTTTATTGAAAAAAATCGTCATCGAAATATGGATAAAAAAAATTCCATTCGAAGATGTTGATACGACAATTTGAATTCCCGACGGTCGCACACCTAAGTGGATACAAAAGAGTTAAAATGGCTAAAATTTGAGATAAAAATCATCATCGATAATATGCTCGACATTTTTACCACGTAATGTTGGACCCAAATCAAGAATGACGGAGAGCTCGTCTGGATTTCGAATTGTTGTATCAACAACTTCGAATGGAATTTTTTTATCCATATTTCGATGACAATTTTTTTCCATAAAAATTATCAACTTTCAACCATTATAGCTACTGTATCCACTAGGATGTCCGCCTGAGCGGGAACGTAAATACCTGTATTGAATGAACCTGTTGCAAAGGAGAGATGTCATATTACTTACAAATGACGCAATAAAGCAAACAATTACTTTACTAATTGTAAATTTTCATATGTCTTTAGTACTTGTCTTAAAATATTACTTCATTAAAAAAATGGATATTCATTATTAAAATATTTTCGTTCATTTTTGGTTTATTTAAAAAATTTGTTTAAACATTTCTTTATTAAAAAAAAATGGATATTCGTTATTAAAATATTGTCGTTCATTTTTGTTTTATTTAAAAAACCAATTTGAATTAATCACAATCATTTTTTTATTTAATTGGTATCACAATCAATGTTCATTAATCTATTTCTGATGACAAAGGATGCATTTGCCGAAGTTGTAGAAACTTCCATTAAAGAAGTTACCAAAGTTGCGTATTTTATGTGCGAAGTTTGGCAGGTCAACTGTGTAAGAAAGTGAGGAACTATTTTGAACCACCTGAAGCAATTCATCTATATTATGAGACGTTAATTAGGGAACGAAAACTCACATAACTACTTTCGTTGATAAATTGATTTAACTTCAGATGAAAGTAATTAAATTTCGTATTGTACGTTTTAAATAGATATTCTTTCGAACCAGAGTTTGTTTAGGAAAATAGCAAACAAATACATATATATATTTTGCTTTCTCCTTTAGTTTTTTTAGTTAGTTACTACGATAAACCTTGTATGAGAACGATTGATTAAATTACCATACAAGAAAAATTTAGTTCTTTGTAAATTAATTAAAGGGAAAAAACAAATTAAAACACTTACTTGAAGTAGATTAGAAGCGCCAACGAAATCAGCAAGGCCAAGAATGAGAAACTGTAGCCTACTGAGTGAATAATTATCACAATTTTGTGAAACTGTAAGTTAAAAAGTTGCAATTAGTATCAGAATATAAATTAAGTTAAAAAGCTGCTTGCATTACTAACAAGATACAAGTATTCATTTCATACTACCAGGATATTTTACCAAGGTGGATTAATAATGTACAAAAAAATTATATACTTACAGAAAAAGCATCTGTATTGACACAGGTTGTATAGTTGACCCAATTTTTGTTGTAGGGTTCATGAAAATACCAAGTACCATTTTCTTCACATTTGTAATAAACAGTATCTGAAACAAATTTTTAATTAAATATTTGCATGTATATTTTAATTACTGCTTCGCAGTAATTTTAAGATTATATATTCGTGAAAAGAAGTAATACTTTTAATAATTATTTCATATATTTTTGTTTTTTTTTCTTCTTTACATTGCCGCCTTCACCAACGAAGGTTGACGACCACATTTTAAAAACTTATCTTTATTTGGCAACGTGGAATTATTCTTTTACACTCATGTTTGTCTAGACTCAAATACTTCGCAGCCATAACTTTTTCTTTACACGAATTCATTTTTTACAATTTAGAGAAATCTTCGTGTGGGATTAACCCGCCGAGACGAGCACCTACTTTTCTTCGCACTGGTGAGCAAGCAGGAAACCACCCTGGTGTAGGCATAAACATCTGCTCGCTCGCCTAGCCTGCACCCACTTATTCACGTTAGTACTTTTTTTCTTTATTTTTTTTCTCCCAATCGCACTCACTCAACTTTTCTTTTTCCTTCGTCCATCTAACACACTATATCATCATAAGTTGCACAGTGTCCAATGCCCGTCTGACCTAGTGAAGGAATGGCCATCTCATCTGTCACCATTTTGCTAGTTGAAAGACTTTGAAATTATTAGTTGTGTTTGTTCTTAACGTCTATCTTTCTACCACAGTCAGTAGTAGTCCAAACTCGTTACTCGGGAGTTTTCGGGTTTACTAAACAGGAATCACTATGACGAAGTTTACTGAGGCACCTGGTGAAATGAGTTGACATCTTCTCCTGGATATGTATAGATATTCGGTACAAAATCAGTCGAAATTCGTTACTTGGAAGTTTTTGAGGTTGCTGAGTTCGAATATTACTATGGCGATGGTCACCCAGACACCTGATGACCACTGTTGACATCGTCTTTTTAAGTTTTAAAAAAATGCAATACAAAAACAGTACAAACTCGTTACTGCCGAATACCACAACAACGACGGTCACTAAAGCACCTGGTGCCTAGGATAAACCTGACCTACTGAAATTTTATGAAAATTTAATAAAATGTATTCCAAACTTGGTTCTCGGGAGGTTTTGGAGTTGATGAGCACAAATATTACTTTTGCGAAAGTTACCGCGCGAGGTCCCTGCTGACCAGCGTTTGCATCGTTTTCTTGAGTTTCAAAGATTATCCATAAAAAATCAGCTTAAACTCGTTGGGTGTTTTTGGATTTGCTGAACAGGAATATCATGACTTTTATAAATATATAATAATAATAAATAATAAATAATAATAATAATAATAATAATAATAATAATAATAATAATAATAATAATAATAATAATAATAATAATAATAATAATAATAATAATAATAATTAATAATAATAATAATAATCACTGAAATCATTGACAGCTGCCAGCACCCAAGTTACGCAATACAAAACTAAGTTTATTTTTTTATCTATTAGAGTTAATATACTTCTAAACTAGAATACATGGCTGCTATGAGCGGGAGACACCAGATACACTTTTTCAACCCCTCTGCAGTAAAAGTTGTTTAAATTTAAATTTAAAAGATAGGCAACTGAGCGTTTTAAGTTCGGAAGGGATTTTATTATAAACTGTTACAATGCAATATGAAAATGCTCGTTGAAATATACTTTTATGATAACGTGGTATAGATAAAAGACCTCGATGCCGGAGGTTGAGATTATGTACATCTGTTCGGTAGCACAGTCTCCGAGCAAGATATGGTGATTGCTTGAGTAAAATAATTTTGTGATAAAAAAGTGCCCGTCAGCCATATTAAGCCATTTTGCTAATTTTAATGAATATATAACACACTGACGACGACGTTTGCCAAAACAAAAACGTAAACAGGAGTTTTGCACTTTCTAAATTCTCTGTGATGTAGATACTTCTAAACAAGGTCCAAACACAACATCACAAAAGTTAAACTGAGACAAAAATAAAGACTCACAGAATTTTACGCACATAAACTGACATAAAATGACGGTATGGGTATATAATCTTAAGGGAAGAATATGCTTTTCTGATTAAACGGGAAGTATGCTTTCTTACCGCAAATCTGTGTCCAGAAGAAGACCCAGATCCCTTGAATCTGAAGTAAATTCTAATGTACGTCAAGATACAGAAAAAGTGAGATTCCCCTCCAGAAAACGTCTATCCTTCTTTAACCAATACAACATAATGGAAGATTTTACGGGATTTATAGTCAAACAATGTTCAGAAGATGCAGAAACCAAGGACCAAGAACCTCTATTACTCACATCCTGTGCGGTGGCAACATTATTGGTGGATAAAGAATAAAGGAGCTGCGTATCATCAGCATACAGATAATACCTGCAGGAGTTTAAACACGTAAATAATCTGCTAGTGTTAATTGTAAAAAGTAAGGGACCCAGAACGGATCCCTTTGGGAACAGCACTCCTAACTTGCTTCAAATAAGATAATTTATCACATAATTTGACCCTTTGTGCGCTATTAGAAAAATAATTCTTACAAAACAACACTGCCTTGCAAAAAATCCAACATATTTTAATATAACCAGTAACAACTAGTGGCTGATGGTGTCAAAGGCCTTCGAAAACTCAAGTAAGATATGTGCAGTGTTAAGATTTGAATCAAGGCCAGTAACAACATCATCCACGACTGCAGACAGCAGTGGAACACCCATAAAATTGTCTAAGGCGTGACTGAGTATCGGGCAGAATATTGTTTTCTGAAAGATAAGAGCGAACTTGGCTATTAACAATTTTTTCTAAGATTTTGGAAACAACACTTAAAATACTAATAGGTCGTATATCTTTTGGTTCATTACATTTACCACTTTTGGGAATAGGTATAACATGCGAACCCTTCCAAGTAGAAGGAAATACCCCATCAAGAAGACATGTGTTTATTATAGATGTGTTAACATATGCAAAATTATTGGACAGCACAACTTTATCATAAAAATTGATATTTCATTAGAACGTACAGAATTAGATTTAATTCTAGAAATAATTTTAAACATCTCGTCTTCAAACATAAGACGAAAAGAAAATGCTATGTTGGCATTAGCCCATGGGCCACTGCGATAAAAATTAAGTGTTTCTTCGCTTACTTGACGTAGTTTATTTGACACTGAAATGAAATAATCATTAATCAGATCAGGATTCTAAAGATGAACAGGCAGAGGTGAGGCCGATTTACCTACAACGATGATGGTTTTCAGATCTTTCCATACTTTTTTACTATCACACAATTTCCAGACAAATAGTCAAAAAAGGAACGTTTCTCTCTTTCTAAAGCAGATCTCACTAAGTTTCTCAGGCTTCGATAATAATTAAGTGTCCCTGCATTATATATAATTCAGTCTAAACTCGTTATCGGGAGTTGTTAGCGTTGATAAACATAAATATTAGTATGGTGATGGTCACCGAGGTACCTGGTGACGAAAATTAACATCGTCTTCTGGGGTTTCTTAGAAAACCCTAATCTGAGCGTAGTATTTAGAATTCAAAGTTCATAATCACTGGGTTGTCTGCAAATCTAATGGTATTAATTATATTTCACTAAAAATTCTTATCCCTTCTTTTCGTTCTCATAAGGTTTTTCTGAAAATGGAAGATTACTTGCGAGGATGCCTTAAACAACAGTCTAATCCCTATCTCAATCAATGAATTTATTTTTATCTTGTTTACTTTTATTAGTGTTTTCATTATTATAGAACCTTTATGATTTTATTTTGTTTTTACTAAATTAATCTTTTTTGATAATCTATTATAGCTTCGTATACTGAACGGATAAAGGCCTTTCAGAAGTCTATAATACACACATATGCAATCTTCTTATCTTCTCAATATTTGTACAGAAGGATTGCCTTTGCAAATATTACTTCTTTTATACCTATCCCACTTCTGAACCCAAATTGCGTTTCATATATCTGCTTCTCTCTTTTCTTGTATATTCTGCTGTGAATAATTTTTAATGCAATTTTTTAAAGGGTAGCACATATAGTCATTACATGTTCTGGGGTTGTTATTTTTTTATTTTACGTTTGGAATGTTGTCTTTTGTATGTATGTGATTTAGAAGTCTAGTGAATCCCGCTATATTACTATCGCGCTTTTAGCAATCCATTTGAAATTTTATATGGGTCTGCAGCTGTTTTTGGGTTTTATATTCTTTATAGAGGGGTAACCTAATCCTAAGTAAATGGATACAAAAAAAGTTATCTGTATTGATGAAATAAATGTATGTTTGTTTATAGTTTATAAATATTTCTTTTAAAACGATAAAATGTTATGTAAATAGCAAAACTTTAAGAAAACTTTTGATTCTGCTTTCAGACAAACTTTAGTAAGGTCCAAAGTTTAAGTGTTGGTTTAAAAGTTGTATGAATGATCGAATTTGAATTCAGATTGGCATTGCTTAAAAAATCTGACAAGACTGGAATTAGCCGAACAAAGTTTGTTTCAAAGTTTAATAAAAGTTTCCGAAAGAAATGCAGTTTTCAATAAATTGACAAATAAAATTCTTTTAATATTTGGTTCCGGAATATAAAACTAAATATTTTTATAAGTTTAAATTATTCATTAATTATTTTGTATAGATAGAAAGTTACTCATTTTGTCGATTTATCGTTTTGTCTCTTGATCAATCTTACATGTTTTATTGCCATTTCGTCTATCAATACCTAAATGGTGTATTGCCATTATATTGTCTTTCTTTATCTGCAGTACCTGGATGATCGAACTTTGCTCGTGAAACATCCAATGGCTCCTCTACACAATCGAGGATTAGAGACAATTTCCTGCTCCTACAATTATGTAGAAGGCTAATCGTCTTTGGTTGTCGATCATATTGGCCATGATTACGACGACCGGTGAATTATCAGTTTTTTCGAGACACATCAAAGGGAATTCGCAATGTAAAGCGAGTGGCGCCATGTCGCGGCTCGATACTCAACTACTTGCTCAACCAAAACATAACATAACATTCGCGCGTAGAGGGTTGTTGCACAATGATAAAAATGACAAATTATTCAAATAAATGGTTTCTAAATATGTAGTGTTCAATTTTGATACTAAGTCACTTAATAAAAGCGTTATTTTAATAAAACCCACAGATTTGTAAATGTTTTTACCAAAATGTACTGAGAGCAGAGTTAAGACGGCAGTTTTTTCTATGGAAAGAGTTCAGTAAAATAAATTGTGTGGACTGTTTATTTGACGTTATTTTTTGGTGTATTTACCTATATATATATATATATATATATATATATATATATATATATATATATATATGCCGCACTGATGACGGCTAATGAGCCAGAAACATGCATGTCTGCGGCTACCATTCCTGCTCGTGGCCTTATTGATCCTTTTTGCGTACATGCCCAATAATTTTCCCCTTTTGTTTATATTAATACGCGTTTTCTTGGCACTTTGTTTATTTCATATCCTGGGCTTAGAACGACTCAAACACAATGAGTCCGTTTCGCCAACGTTGCGACGCTGGTTGCTAGCCGAAAACCCATTGGCACAGCTGGCCGAAAGCACAAAATGGCGATAGGACTCCTGTGTGAGCTTTCGTTGTTTTTGTGTTTTTATGTTTCTTTGCACATGTTTCCCCAACATCCTTTGCTCACAAGTACCCAACACTTTTGCTAGCCAAGTGCAATACCCTACTTGGTTATGCCGCACTGATGACGGCTAATGAGCCAGAAACATGCATGTCTGCGGTTACCATTCCTACTCGTGGCCTTATTGATCCTTTTTGCGTACATGCCCAATAATTTTCCCCTTTTGTTTATATTAATACGCGTTTTCTTGGCACTTTGTTTATTTCATATCCTGGGCTTAGAACGACTCAAACACAATGAGTCCGTTTCGCCAACGTTGCGACGCTGGTTGCTAGCCGAAAACCCATTGGCACAGCTGGCCGAAAGCACAAAATGGCGATAGGACTCCTGTGTGAGCTTTCGTTGTTTTTGTGTTTTTATGTTTCTTTGCACATGTTTCCCCAACATCCTTTGCTCACAAGTACCCAACACTTTTGCTAGCCAAGTGCAATACCCTACTTGGTTATGCCGCACTGATGACGGCTAATGAGCCAGAAACATGCATGTCTGCGGTTACCATTCCTACTCGTGGCCTTATTGATCCTTTTTGCGTACATGCCCAATAATTTTTCCCTTTTGTTTATATTAATACGCGTTTTCTTGGCACTTTGTTTATTTCATATCCTGGGCTTAGAACGACTCAAACACAATGAGTCCGTTTCGCCAACGTTGCGACGCTGGTTGCTAGCCGAAAACCCATTGGCACAGCTGGCCGAAAGCACAAAATGGCGATAGGACTCCTGTGTGAGCTTTCGTTGTTTTTGTGTTTTTATGGTTCTTTGCACATGTTTCCCCAACATCCTTTGCTCCCAAGTACCCAACACTTTTGCTAGCCAAGTGCAATACCCTACTTGGTTATGCCGCACTGATGACGGCTAATGAGCCAGAAACATGCATGTCTGCGGTTACCATTCCTACTCGTGGCCTTATTGATCCTTTTTGCGTACATGCCCAATAATTTTCCCCTTTTGTTTATATTAATACGCGTTTTCTTGGCACTTTGTTTATTATATATTGTTTATTATATATATATATATATATATATATATATATATATATATATATATATATATATATATATATATATATATATATATATATATATATATATATATTATGACTTCTGTGCGGTTAAATGAGCTTGTTAAAAGTAATCCAGATATTTGGAATCCAAAACGTAAATCTCATAAAGGTAAAAACAGGGTTCGTCATTTATTAACTACAATGTGGTTTCATTACTTCCTTAACAACTGAATTTGTAGTCTGCGTTAATAATTTAAAGACAAAATAAATATTATGTAATTATATACTTATGTATTCGGCTGCAGTACACTGAGCAACCGATTAAACTACGATTGTGTGGATACTCGTACGATGATGATGCCAATCATGGACCATCACACAAATAACCATCAGCGTCGAATGGAGCCATAAAACATAAGAACTTTCTAATCGTATCATGTTAAGTTTTGCATGCATCTTACTTTAGCAACACGTCTGGGACGACCGGTAATCTGATTATTTCCATAAAGATTATTTTATTTATTTATTTATTTCTACGGGAAAAAATCCCTTTATAATAAAACTAACAGAAATATAAACATAAAAAATATAGTACATAAAAGTGCAACCAATATAAAAGAACAAGAAATAAAAAATATAAATAAAATAAGGGACAACACAATAATACTCCCAAGAAACAAAAAAGGGTATATAGCATTGTATATATAATGCATTCTATTTAGCAAGTTCAGGGCGAAATTGACGCATACGTTTTTTTAAATTGGGAAACAGAAGTATTTAAAATATCACAATTAAGGTTATTGCTATTAAATAAACGCATTCATCTTGATATGGGATTAAAAAAGCCATAATTAGTTCTGTGAAGAGGCATCCTGAAGAAGACAACACTACGCGTCGTCCTTGACGGCACATGATTAGGCAATGAGGAAACCAACTTAATATAATTTATTTTACCAGAAACAATTTTATATAGGAATATTAAGTCGTTAATATTCCTACGTATATATAAAAATTCCAAATTTAAAAAACTTAAACAAAAAATAATCACAGTACTTAATTGAAGAGTATAAGTCATTAATAAAAATATTTAATAAAAAGGGACCCAAGTGAAAACCTTGAGGAACACCTGATCAAACTTTAATACTCTTCGACCTAAGGTTAATCAAAGACACACTTAAAGAAATAACAATCTTCAACAACTTTAAAAAACGAAATATTATAATCATGAATCCACAAGCACGACAACTATATTCTTTAATTAAACTACATAAAAATAATTTTCCTATCCGCCCAGTTGTTTCTTTTGTTTCAGCCCCTACAACAAAATTGTCTAATAAACTTTTGAATATCCTAAACTCGCATTGTACATTTAAAAGCAAATTTAGTATAAAAAACTCATATGAATTAATAGATAGAATCAAACATATTTCACTCCCTAATAATGCAAAATTCATTTCTTTTGATGTCCAAAATCTATTTCCTAGCATTCCACCAAAAGAAACCATAGAATTAGTAGATTTATTATTGACAAAGAATAGATTAAATGTAGTTATTAAACAAGATATATTAGCTCTTTTAACGTTATGCTTAGATCAGAATTATTTTCATTTTCGCGCTATGACTGTAGAGGTGATCGCTTGGGAGAGCGAACGTCTCCCTTCAATGGAGAATTAGGTTATCTGGGTCCTGCAGGAAAATCTCCAACATGCAAAGGCTGCATCGGCGAGTGTGTGTCGAATATTTGAGAAAAAAGGAATTGATGTAGCACTTCTGCAGGAGCCATGTCTATACGCAGAAACGGTTTCAGGCTTAAAACGATTAAAACCGCACCATGGTTAGTTGATATACGACACGCAGGCCGTTAAGCACCGTACCTGTATTTTGTTTTCTGAGACAGTAAAGTAAAAGCTAATTCCGGTGCTATGCACTGGTGGTTTTGTTGTAGCTATATCGTCAATATCCACGGGAGAAGGCGCCAGATGGCTAATACTCTGTTAGACGTACTTCCCTGGAGAGGACAAAATCTGCCTACCTGGCTTTCTAATGGTCACTATAATCTATAGCCGGAGAATGCACATAGCGTGGGAATTCACGGACGTCAATCCTAGAGGTGAGTATCAACTACAATTTATACAACGTAATAGCTTACAGGTACTAAGCGGGGGCAAAAAGTCAATGTCTTGCAAGGAAAGTAGAAACCGGCTGTTCGAGTTACTTGAAGAGGCCATTGTAAAGGCTATTAACTCTCGTTAAGAGAGCAGGGCCAGAGAAGGTGCTTTGATCATATTTTATAGGTTTTATGGGTGTTTCAATAGATCTGTAAAGGTCACAATGATACAGGCTAACAGCCAATCCAATGAGTGTCTATCTATCTAAGCCTTTTACGTACAAATTATTTATTAGTATTGTTCTAACATTTTTAACCCTTGTTTTTTATGTGTTGGATGTGATATTTTATTTTTCTATTTCTGGGTCTCAGGATTAAAATAATTTTTAATTTTTGGTCGATGCGATGTTCAGAATGTTAGTTTATAAATCTATAATTATTTATTAGTTTCTGATACCATTCTGTTTATACTGTACTTTCTTGAGTCACAAATTCCTAGAAGACATTAAGATAAATTTTATCTATCCATTTGAATCCATCGTATTAAAGAACTTCAGCGAAGTCATCCGTTGATATAAGTTTCAGTGAAAAAACTACTTGTTATATGTAATTCAGGGTGGTACTTTGACAGAAAATGGATACATTCCGGATATTTTACAACCCAATGTATTGCCCTATGTCCAAAATTATAGTGAATATATTTTTTTTTTCAACAGGATAATGCATGTCATTATGTTGCCACGCAGGTTTGGAATTTTTTCCAAGGAAATCAAATTACAGTTTTGAATTGGCTACCTAATAGTCCGGACTCAAATTATACATACTATCTATGGGAAGAGGTAAGCGAATGAGACAGAGAGAAATGGCAAATACCCTACAACAACTTACACATACTTTGCTTGAAGAATGGGAACAGATACTTTAACAAACAATTTGTCATTTAATCAATAGCATGCTACGTCGGTGTCTCAGCGTAATAAATGCAGAAAGAGGTCATACCTGCTACCGAAACTTAAATTACAATTTCTAAAAAAAAACATTTTGGTTAAAATATTTATTTGTCTCTTACTGAAAATTCTAAAAAATATTTGTTTATTATTATTTTTTGAATAAATTATTTTATTCATATTGTATCTGGTGTTTTTATATTTGATTAATAATATATTTTTATTTACAATAAAGTACTATTTAAATTCTTAACCAGGGTTAAATTATTAATATTGATCCTTATATTTTTTGCTTAGTATATATTGAAGTAAGAGCTAGAATTAAAAGAAACAGTAAACGCGTTTTACTCCGTCTAGTTATTATAAGATGTTCATTCCATTTTTCCGACGGTTGTGTGCCAATCAGGACATTCACCAAACTGCTTAAGCAGCTAACACCGCAACATGGAAGGAAGGTGGTGACTCTGGGGTCGTGTGCACTATATAGACGGCCTGGCATGGGCAGTTTATAACTACAAAATTGCTAGGTTGGTCTTCAAACTTAAAGTGTACTCCGCGGATCAACCGCCACAATTCTAAGGTGTAAGGCAACCGGCCCATGAATGAATGGCCGCTGGGCCATAAGTGGTCGAGAACGTTCTCCTGGGGAAACCAGGCGAAACTTATTTATAAATAGCCTTATTTGGGCATGTGGGACTCTGCCGGAGTGAACCGACAATTTCTAGCTACTCGTGGGAACGAAGAACCATGAAAGAAAGGAAAAACAAAAAAGATTATTAGCGGGAACACCCACCAAACTAAATAACAATAAAGAAGAAGGCAGGACGAAAACAGTCCCTACCTTTAGCCTCTCGGGAGACAGTAATGTTGAACGTGAGCAGGAATGGCACCTGAGACAGCTAGGAAAAATGCTATGGAACACAAATATAGAGAACCTGTCCTCAAGCAAATCCGCAAGTGGACTGAGACCACTATCAGCCCCATCCAGGACCTTAAGAAAAAGAAGACCACCTAAAAAAGAGCAGCTTTATCACTGCTCTTAAGACAGAAAAAGGTTCCATCCTCCCCAAAGGGTCCCCTGAGAATACACTCAGTGCAATTGAGGAAACTTTGATAAAGGAGGCGATAGTAGAAGAAATGGTCGCCGGAGGGAGCACAAGCTTTAATTTGGTGGAATACATTTTAAACTAGGGCTATTCATAGTCGATTGTAAAAGGGAAGGGAAAGGAGTTAACAACATGTAGGGCCTTCCTTTTCAGAAGCAAAGGGCTAACGTTTAAAACGAGGGTCAGAGGACTGACCAATAAATACTTCTCAGCCTGAAAGAAGCGGCTGCAGGACAACCTTTGAGGGCAGCAATAGACAATCTATTCTGTAAATATATAAGAAAAGGGTTTCACCTTGTTCTACTGGTTCGGGAAAAGCAAGGGAAAGCAAACCCAAGGACCAGGAAAAAACTACCAGTGTGGAGAGTGCAAGCGGCTCACCAAGAGGGGCACCGAGCGATGCCGAAAGCAGTTCTTCCACGTCTCTGAACTTCCACGACCATGAGAGAGTCATAGAGGTCGGAGACGTATGGGACAAGGACGTCAACCTCATAGGTGAGCTCGACAGAGACGATACCCTTGTTGGGAGTGAGAAAAGGGTCCTCATTTCTTTAGGAGAAGTGCGGTAGGAGGAAGAAAAAAAATGGGAATAAATATTGCTTAACAAAACGCCTACCTAACTTAAAAATAATACAGGAAGTCGACAAAAAGGGAATTGTTAACTATTTTTAAAGAAAGGTTGATATACAAAACGGGAATATTTCTTATAGACGACAAAAAGATAAACGACCAAGTAGTACCAAATTTTTTTGTTTAAAATTTTCTTAATACCTATATTTAAAAATAAATAATAAGTAATAAACACTAATTACGTATTTTCCTGTTATCGGTGTGATGGAATACAAATCTAATACGAAATGTTCCCTAATATATCATAATGTATAGCAATATCTACTTTAACACACAACCATGATTAACGAGCTTTGAAAACGTATTCCTGCAGCTATGGAGGACATTACTAATAGCCGAAGTGATTAATTTTACAGTAGGATTAGCTAAAAATGACATATCTTTTGAATTTTGAGCGTTAAGTTATTTTCGTTGTTTTAGTTTCTGAACTAGTAATGAAGTTTAAACTGTGATACTTTAAATTCTTTTAAACTCGCAGTGGCATTGATCCGTATTAATCTTTATGCAGCATTTAACTTGCCATAGTCGTTATTGTCGGGGTAATTAGACCATTAAGCCAATCGAAATTGTAAACTGTTAATATTAACGTTTGTGAGAATAATTTCTAATCTGGTATTGATTATTTAAACGTGACCGAACAATCCAATATAACGGTACGATTTTCCTTATTAGTTAATTAATACAATCAAGTTGAATGTAATTAATGTAATTAATTTATTCGGATGTTCTACCAGTTGACAGTTAATGTGTTTAAAATAAACTCTTTTTGTTTTCACAAAGATTTATTCTAGCCTTCAATATTTTGTAACAGTCTAGCTGTGATTATAGGCTGTTTTCTAAAAAAATATTAAAAAGATTTTTTTGGATACAAAACTATTATTTAATCTAACAAGTGTTAATGTGACCAAAAAAGTGTTAATTTCGACATAGGATAACGATTTTACCTCAATATCAATTTATGTGGGAAAAAAATTAACACTCGAGAAGTGCTGACTAAAGTTAAAACTTAAACTAATCTATCTGGATATTTTTTTCCTAGCACAATTCGTTTTATATCTTATAATAACTACAAACTTCTGATAATGACTGCTACGGTTTGAGAATTAAAATGGAAATAAAAACCCAGATTTGCTTACATCTTTTCAAACACCTTACAATTCACACATACAACTTCACTTTACAGAGGGCATTTTACTGTATAGCACATCAGACAATATTTATTAACATATAATATAAACATTTGCATAGTAGGTACAGTAGAAAAATCTGTTTTTTTTTTAACTAAATACATGTTATACCCAATTTTTTGAAATTAAAACTTCTTTGTGTGTGCCTGTTAAAGACAGCAATATAGACATAAATACATGTTTTTTACAAAAAAAGGCTTTTTAAAAGATTGGAAAAACAATTCTAAGGGTATGGACACAACGGGGACCATCGACCCTAGACCATAGTATAATACCCTGGACCTTTGCTCTGACCCAGGCGCACCCGTGGTCACATCGAGGCTTGGAGCATCGTACTTTTGCGCCAGTTAAAGCGTGACCGATCCTCTATAAACATGGATTTTTCGACATCCTCTTCTTCGGACGAGGAAGATGTTATTTTGAATTCAAGTGCTAAAAAGTGGTACCTATATATAGGATCTCAAAAGACGAAAGTGCATCCCTTAAACAGAAAACGTATGTTGTATGGAGAATTTCATCATCTATATCAAGATTTAAGAAAAGATCCGCCGACCATCACTCCGACCATGGCATCGCACCATAGCTCCGCTCACCAAAAAAAAAAAATAAACACATACTATTAGATCTATATGGTTACGTCGGAGCAAAGCGGATAGGTTGGAGCTAAAGTCTGATACTTGGTGCCAGGGTAAAAACTGAGCTTAGTATTTTTTTGACCCTCGACCAGGGTACTCTGTAAAAATATAATGAAAAGTTTCTTTTTTCATTCTCATGTAGTCAAAAAAAGATCCGGATCTTTTCTTAAATCTTGATATAGATGATGAAATTCTCCATACAACATATGTTTTTTGTTTAAGGGATGCACTTTCGTCTTTTGAGATTCTTTATATAGGTACCACTTTTTAGCACGTGAATTCAAAAGAATATCTTCCTCGTCCGAAGAAGAGGGTGTCGAAAAATCCATGTTTATAGAGGATCGTTCACGCTTTAAAACTGGCGCAAAAGGGCGATGCTCCAAGCCTCGATGTGACCACGGGTGCGCCTGGGTCAGGGCAAGGTCCAGGGTTTTATGCTATGGTCTAGGGTCGATGGTCCCCGTTGTGTCCATACCCTAAGGGTTGCAAAATTATGAGTCATTATGATGGATGTTAGTGGTGACATATTTATTGTTGTCACCTTAAAAAAGATTTGAAATAAATTAAACCGTCGGCGAATTTGCATATGTTAGTTATTAAGAGTTCGATTAATAACAAAACTTTAGTTGTGCAAAGAAAATTTTAAGTGATTGTAAGATAATATTCGATATAAATTGATCAACGCCATTTCTGGGTTTACATAGGTATGTACTCCTTACATATATGTTTTATATACCTAGTACTTTTTTCATACTTCTAATAGAAAAAGTCCAAGAAGAGATTAAATAAGGTAAGTGCCGATAATAAGGCCTACGTATGAGATAATGTATGGAAATCAAAACTAATTATCAGAAAAAAACAATTTTAATATTAGCATACAGATGAAGTGCTACTATAAAATATTTGAAAAAATGGTATTTTTTGTAGTAAACAAACAAAATTATACATTTTACAAAACCTTGTCAATGAGCCTTATCATACTATGGTAGGATAATAAGGCCCAATATTTTAACAGACATAGTTAATTAAAATGGGCGTCTAATATTTGGTAATTAAGTTTAAAACTAATTACATTAGCGTTAATTATTGTCACTATTTAAAATTACAACATATTTCTATGTTTAACAGACATTAGGGCACTCAAAATGATCTACTTTATCCTCTGTCAAACGGAAACATTCTTTACGATACTACTTGTCGCATTTTGAACATTTTTTATTCTTCACAATAAGCAAAATAGAGAAGCAGTTTCGCGAGTTTGGTCATGTGAGGCAGATAAAAAACGCCGTTACCAATGCAAATTAGATGTTATGCTTGAGTTTGAGGAAAATCCACGTACATCGAATGAACAGGTATCCACTATATTCAAGTTAGCCACATATCGATAGTAAACATATCAAAAGAAAATAAAATGATACCTACTCAGGAGCTCATGGAAGACGATTTTGATAGAACTTATTTTTGTGATCAAATGATGGATATGTTGGATAACAAGAGAACAATCCACGGAATACCCTCAAAAGGTTAATGTTGGGACAGGGATTGTAGGAAACCATATCATTGGTTCATTTTACATTGAGGCCAATTTGAATGGCGATCATTATTACGTACTTCTTTAAAATAATGTCATTTTAACGTTGGCAACCTGATCTAGGAAACCCTTAAGTTCCAGTGAATACGATATGCTTTCAGCAGAATGAAGCACCACCCCATATACAAATTAATGTGTGTGGTCGATTCAAGTAAACAGTATAGTCTGACAGCTCCGATAATTGTAACCAAAATTTTAACAGTTTAAAACCAAAATCAATTATAGGTAAGCGATACTGTCATATTTTAATGCTAAAAACTTTCATAGTTACAACTTAACAACGCTTAAATCTGTTAAGAAACAACATTAAAATATTGTTATCGATTCCTATCAATATTGAAAGTTAGATGATAACAGTCAAAAAATTAAACAATTGGAAAATGAGAAACAGTTAAGGAAAAAATTATGAAAAATTAGAAAAGAAAACAAGGAAGAATAATGTTATAATTTGTGTTCGTGGATTCGGGATCAGTAATAACAGCAGAAAAACTTAACAATATATTGCTAAACACATCTAAATAACAATTTCTTAAACTAATTTACACAACTTTAATACAGTTACAATTACTAAATAGCGTCGTTAAAATTTCTCGTACAACAATTCGCAATATATCGCCAACTAATACAATCACCACTATTATTTATCGCCAACTATTACCATAACAACAACTGATGTTCCTCCCCGTACAAAGCGGTCCCTTATATACTGAATTAATTCCTTTCTGGAAACATCTACAAAGATCCCACAAAACAATCCTTCTAGAACGAAAGAGTCTCGAAGTTCGAGATCAATTCATCAGATACGCGAAGATTTTCCGTACGGTGAGTTACTTACACCTCATACCACTGACAGGTCCGGCTTGGCTCGGAACAATAATATTGCGTTTTTTGGACTGGATGCAGATTGCAGATAAAAGTACTAATTTGTACAAAGAGAATAAATAAAATTTTTCAAGAGAATATTACCAAATTTTATTAATATAAGATACATTGGGAATCCAGAAAATAAAAATAAACCACAGTAGAATTTGTATTATTCTGGAAAACGCTAGATATACTCAAAAAAGCAAGAATTCTCTAAGGAACAGATGTATCGATGTCCGAGGACCTATCCAATAATAAACAGAAAGAAATAAAGCTGCTTCTTCAACATCATAAAGAACTGAAAAAAAAAGGGAATCTTAGCAATAATGGGGTAACATGCTTATCGTACTTATTGAAAGACCTTGAAAATTGCGACGAAACAACACTTCTGAAATCCCATCCCCACTATAGAATGTCCGGCAATACCTCGATACAATATTTTCCAATCGGTGGATAGGGAGACGAGGATCGATTGAATGGCCAGCGCGAACACCTGATCTTTCATTATCAGATTTTTTTATGGGGATATGTTAAGAGCAATGTGTACAAAACTAAACCTTTAGATTTAAATGACCTAAAAGAACGAATAATGCTTGTAATTAGGTCGGTCACGCCTAACATGTTAAATAATGTCAGATTAGGATTTGAGATTAGGATGTTGCTAAGACATTTAAAGTAAAAATTTATGGCTTTTTTAGTTTTCCACATTTCATTACGTTTTGCATTACTTTTTATTTTTTGATGATATGTTATTGAATTTTGGTAATCACAAGATTTTAATTTATTTAATCTTAATTGTTGCAATAAATAAAAAAACATTTTTAAATAGAGAATTTATCACAAGCTTATACATCCCATTTAAAAAATTGAGGGTTGTACATGTCATTCGAAGGGGGTTGAAGGTAGGGATCGCATTTTTACGTTAAAGAATGTAAAATTATAATTTAAATTTGACGTTATAGAAGACGAAACAATTACCAAACATTCATAGCTTGGTTGTTAAAAAGTTAACGCGTAGAGCCAAAGGTTGCGGGTTCAAGTCCAGCTGGGTGCGACATTTTTTTAATTTCTCCTTAAAGACGTTTAATATATTCTTGTTGGTATAGTTTATAAACTTTCAGAAATTTAAAAAATTGTAAATTTGACGTGTTTTGGGATTTTTTATAAATACATACAGTAACTGTAATAATGGATTTATTTTATTTGACTTTATTTTTTATGTTTTTTTTTAATTATTATTTATTAAATTATGATTTTTTCCATTACTATTAATCCATTTACAAAAGATTATTACAATTATTTATGTATAAAAAATAGAAGTCGAACGGATTTGAACCCACAGGACCTACATTCAAAATAAATCATACTTAAAAAAAACTAGTGTGGCAGTCAGTGGGACTGCCGGCAGAAGTTATACTTCTATGGATTCATAAATTTGTATGCGAATGATTTGGCAAACTCATTATATGATATTCGTGGTAAGCGACCCAAAAAACCTCCTAGTACCGTATGCACACTCTTTTTGTATCGAATTTGCAGAAAATTCCTGAAGACGAGGTCCGTCTTAAGCACCAGGTGTTTCGAACACCATCGCCATTATTATAATCGTATTTAGCGACTCAAAAAACCACCGAGTACCAAGTGTGGACTGATTTCGTGCAGAATTTACATAAAACACCAGGAGAAGAGGTAAATACCCTAGACACCAAGTGCCGCGGAGACTTTCAGAATCGTGATATTCGTGTTCAGCGACTCCAAAAACCCCGAGTATATAAATTGAACCCATTTTCAGCAATACATACCGAGTTGTAAGTTTTCTTTCTATTGTCTGTTCGGAATGTACTTTTCGAATGCAGAAATGCAATTTCCATTTTTACATTATAAAATATAGCGACAAATTTTCTAATACTTTAACGAATCCAATGCAAAAAAAACGCATTCCGATCCATCTTACGTTACAAAATTCGGAGGTTTTGGTGTTTTATTTCCTCGACTATTCGTAAAAACTCTGTTTATGTAGCCAACAACCTCAAAAGCATAGTGCAGGATATACTGCAACGATGTGACGGTATTTTTGACTACAATACAATACTCATTACTGAATATTATTGTTAATATTATTAATATAAAATACTAATAAACTTAATAAACTTACGTGACAGAATTATAAAATAATCTGTCAAATAATCATGTGGTCCGTCACTATGATATTCATACATTAGTTCAGACTGTTTTTTGTATATCTATCCCTTTTCAATGTACTAAATGTTAAAACGGTATTCAAAGGACTTATAGTTATGACTAATAACATGTGATAAATATTTCATCGTTGTTTTTACCGACCAATATACCTTATAAATGTGTCTGTCTCTCTCTTACTCACACCATTACATATGTAATGATTTTTTCCATTTAACTGTACACAAATCTTTTCCACCGAGTGCATGAATAGAAGTATAACTTCAAAAATGGTAACTGATAAAGTCACTGAACCTAAATAACTTTTTGTTAAATGGAAGTGGATATGTGTTAGCGGAGTCATCCGCCAATATAGTAATTTCAATTTTTTAAATAAGTTTTTTTTTTATTATTTCTTTAAATTATGGGATTATCATCTATCCTTGATAAGTATGTAAAATTTCAGCTCAATCAGACACCAGGAAGTAGGACAAATTTAGCTTCCACCTTTACATACAAACATAATTATAAGTATAACTGGACGCACTTGGATAGGAATTATTTTTACGATTTTACCAGGAGAATCTCAGAAGAACGTCATTATATGAACGAACCTAGTAAAATATCTATTTAATGTTACTTTTAACTTCCCAACTCACACCTGTACGCCCATAAAGAGAATTCTTGGAAATTCGAAAAGAGCGTTGACTACGCCTATTCAAGTGGTTTTGGATAAACTATACAAATAAATTTAAATAAAAGCTTGAAAAAAAAAAACTTTTTTAAAAAAATTAAACCGCCTTCAAAAAATTTACTCTAAAAAGCCAGAAATAAAATCTTTATTTCTTAATAAAATTGGAACCAACTAGGCATCTGATTTCGATTTCCTTGAAGTCGGCTCCAATGGTTTATATCTTTGTAACTAACATTCGAAAGCTAGATTTAATACCTAAGATTAAATTAGAGGGTAATTTGCCATTGGAGCCGACTTCAAGGAAATCGAAATCAGATGCCTAGTTGGTTCCAATTTTATTAAGAAATAAAGATTTTATTTCTGGCTTTTTAGAGTAAATTTTTTGAAGGCGGTTTAATTTTTTTTAAAAAGTTTTTATTTTATCATTTTTAGTTGCTATTTGATTCATGATGTACTATTTTCAAAGACTTTCAATAACCGTGCAAGAGGTACTGAGTTTAATCCTCAACAATCCCGATATGTGAGTTTTTGGAGACATAAGTAAATTGTCTTACACCTAAAAACATGAAGCACGCACGGTAAAGGAAAACATCGTGATAAAACGTGGAATAAATTGTCTAAAATCACCAATTTGCAGTAAGCAAGAGAATTGATTAAATGCTTATTCCTTTTCTTTGTGAGAAGAGGTCTTTGGCTTTAGAGTGGGACAGTAATGGGCTAATTATTATGTTTTTATGTTATACATCATTTTTAACAAATTTACTGAACTGCAGAACTTATTCTGTTGATTTTTGTGGTAAATCTTGAAATATCTTCCACATTGGTGACCAGACAATAATCAAATTTCTATGGAACCACACGGACACTCTACTCTTTTGAATACAAAAAGATTTTTTCAAATCGGATTATAAATACCGGAGATATTCCGTAATATATATAAAAAGAATAAGGTCAAACTGAGACCCTTCTCCTTATTTCCTGGAATATCTTTCACATTGATGACCAGACCTTAACCAAATTTTTATGGGACCAATGGGACACTCTACTCTTTTGAATGCAAAAAGAATTTTTAAATCGGATTATAATACCGGAGATATTCGCTGAACTGCTGATTTTTGTGGTATTTCTTGAAATATCTTCTACATTGGTTACCAGACCCTAATCAAAATTCTATGAGACCATACGGACACTCTACTCTTTTGAATGCAGAAAGAATTTTTCAAATCGGATTATAAAAACCGGAGATACTCGGTAACATATATAAAAAAAAATATGGTCAAACTGAGACCCTTCTCCTTATTTTCTGGAATATCTTTCACATTGATGACCAGACCTTAACCAAATTTCTATGGAACCAATGGGACACTCTACTCTTTTGAATGCAAAAAGAATTTATTAAAATCGAATTATAATACCGGAGATATTCGCTGAAATGCTGATTTTTGTGGTATTTCTTGGAATATCTTTCACATTGATAACCGGACCCTAATTAAATTTCTATGGGACCAAACGGACACTCTACTTTTTTGAATGCAAAAAGATTTTTTCAAATCGGATTATAAGTACCGGAGATATTCAGTAACGTATATAAAAAAATATGGTCAAACTGAGACCCTTCTCCTTATTTCCTTGAATATCTTTCACATTGATGACCAGACCTTAACCAAATTTCTATGGGACCAATGGGACACTCTACCCTTTTAAATGCAAAAAGAATTTTTAAAATCGGGTTATAAATACCGGAGATATTCGGTAACATCCATAAAAAAAAAAATAAAAAAAAAAATATGGTCGAATTGATAACCTTCTCCTTTTTTGAAGTCGGTTAAAAACAACAGTCCAGTTAAGATCATCATTACGATAGATCATAGAATTAAAAAATCACAGGACAAACGAGAATTGGATGAAATTTCTGCCTTAAAAAACTAGTGTAAAGAAAAGTTTTAGCTACTGTAAATTATAGTAATCAAAACAGAGCAGTTTCTGTCAATCAATACCCAAATAATTTATGAACGAAATTTAAATGTTATGTTAATGTAGTTTAATTTATTAAAGTGATTTTGTGTCGTCACTACCGAGTTGTGTCCGTTTAAACCGTACGACAACCATGTCTGTGGAAACTTTGGCAGAATTAATTTTCCTGATGTAAGGTAAATGAAGGTTTTCCTTAATAGCATTAGCATTTTGTTTAGAGTTATCATACAGTTTTAGGATAGATTAAATGGAGCGGATTGTTGTTGTTTGAGTTGACCAAAATTGAAATGGATATGAGTAAACAGGAGTTTAAAATACATAAAGAAGATTTTTATAAAATTCCTTTAAAAATTTTTGGTCAGTCACGACAGTAAACGACGTTTTTTTTTTGAAAACTATCAGTATTTATTAAAAGGGTTTAGGATCCTACGAGTATTGGTTTTATAATAGCACTAGCGGACCCGGCGAACTTCGCACCGCCTAACACTAATGTTTTTTTCAATTTTTTTTTTAATTTGTTGTATTTTTTATCATATTTTCTCGTTAGTTACCAGTTTTTACGATTATTTATTGTACTTTATCAGTTAGGTATATTATATGTATATTAACTGCGCCACCTGGCGGTGGCGTCATAGTTCTTAGGTAAGTGAGTTTTGCTCTTTTAAATATATTAGATATCAACTGCGCCACCTTACGGTGGCGTCATAGTACTTAGTTATGTAGGAATTACAGGTGTAAATTTATAACATCTCAACTGCGCCACCTTAGGGTAGCGTCATAATGATTAATTTCGTAATAAACGCGTCCGATCGCTGCAACATTTAAAGTGCAATATGGAAAATCGCGTCCGACGAGCTATTTATAGGCATGCTTCCGCCGCTCCGGCCGGCCAGTACCACCGCAAGCGCTGAATCCCGCAATTTTAAATCTGTAAATATCTTCGAAAATATTCATTTAAAACTTGTGCTGTAAAGGACCATATAGATATACAGGGTGTGTCACGACGAAGGGACAGTAGAAATATCTCGAGATCTACGTCGATTTGATATCTGAAAATTTGTACTTGGCCATTTTTATTGATGGCCTAACTGTCTAAAATAATGTCATTAATCTTACACTTCCGGTTACACCGGAAGTCGCCATCAACTTCGTTATTTTAAATGGAACACCCTGTATATTATTACATTTTCGGACTCCGCATAAAACTCTAGACTAATTTTATGTTAAGTAGTCTATATTTTAAATCGATAGTTTCTAAATTATTCAAATTTTTTCAAAAATTTTGACAGATGCGACTGAAATTTGAAAAATCAATAACTGGACTATTTCACAATCAAAGAAAACAAAAGTTGCCACGCTTGAACGGTAAGTGATGTTCTTTAATTCGATAAACAAATAATTTAGTTTCACAACACAGGGTGTTCTTAAACGGTGTGCCATTTTTCAGAACTTTGAATCAGAATAAGTCAAAATTTTCAAACAGGACACCCTGTATATACTTATGTCGTCTTACGTGAAATTTATTTGTCTTTCAAATTGTATTAGGGTTCCCTATACCTAAAATCAATAGTTTTCACATAAATCAGAAATTATATCCTAGGGGCAGATTTGCACATACAAATCGCAGATTATATGAAACTTAATTTGAGAAAATTTTTTAAAAACATGGCAAATTTTCTAAATTATGAGTTTATGATGCATTTATTATTGTCTTCCTATGACTTCAGTAACTATAAAACACTAAGCTTCCATAAAAAGAGGTAAAAAGGGTCATACGAAAGAGATTATTAAGAATGTCATTAGTGGGAGACGAAACTGTTCGCGATTTTTAGTAATTTCCACAAATAATATTGCATTTAAGAAAACAATAATTTAATATACTTAATCAAATTTAATAAAACACATTAAGGATTACTTTTAATTTAAATGTTCAAATTGCCGACCGTTTGTCGCTAGACATTTGTGAATGCGACGTACCATGCCTTCTGTTACGGCCCTTCGGATCTCATTAGGATCTAAATTCCTAAACGCCTCCCTAACCCTTTGTTTCATGTCTTCTTTGGTGGTGGGAGGAGTAGCATACACTAAGGATTTGATTTTTCCCCAAATGTAGTAGTCCAACGGTGTCAAATCTGGTGATCGCGGAGGCTATCTAAAAGGTCCGTTCAGCGCTATCCAACGATCGTCAAAAGTCTGCATTAGGAACTGATTAACACCATGAGTGCTGTGTACAGGAGCACCATCGTGTTGATACCACGCTGCTCTGTACTCCGCCAATGGTAAAGATTCTAATGCTTCTTGCAAATTATATCTTAGAATATTTTCGTATCCTACTCCATCAAAATTGTTATCATAAATGTGCAAGCACAGAATTCTGTTGTTTTTAATGGAGCAGTACACGTTGAAAGACCAAGAATCTTGGAATCACCTTTCTCTAAACAAATACATATTTTCATCTACCCAGTAATGGGAATTCCGCCGATTAAAGATTCCATTTTTGCAGAATTTCGCTTCGTCACTCCAAATTATTTTTTCTAAGAACCTTTCATCTTCTTGAGTCTTCATCAGCAAAAACTCACAGAAATTTAGTCGTTTCAAAAAGTCTTCTGGTGTTAAATGATGCACCAAATTAATCGAAAACGGGTTATACTTAAATTTTTTCAAGACTCTCTCAATAGTTTTGAATGCGAAACCCAAATCTCTTTGAGCATCTCGTAGAGAAGCATTAGGATCGGCAGGGAAGTATCCCAGTATTGTAATCGTAATGTCTTCATCGTTTAATATGGGTTTGTTCTTTTCAATTTTTGATTTAAATGATCCATAGTTAGTTAGATTTTTTATAACTGATCGTATTAGGGCGTGGGACGTCTGGGTATCTTTCGGTAAATGTCTCACACGTTCTGGTCAAATTTTTGTGACAACTACCGTATATCAACACTAAATTTAAGTAATTTTCGTTAGTATATGATTTTAAAAATAGTTGGTAACTTAGTTTTGTAACATAGAGTGACGACCAAAAAATGACACCTTATAATAATCACAATGCGAATTGACGGATTGTTAGCGCCTTTTTTTCATGGCCAACTTTTTGAAATCAAGTACATAATTTCAATAGGTAATAATCTCTTTCGTAAGACCCCTTTTACCTATTTTAATGCAAGCTTAGTGTTTTATAGTTACTGAAGTCATAGGAAGACAATAATAAATGCATCATAAACTCATAATTTAGAAAATTTGCTATGTTTTTAAAAAAAATTCTCAAATTAACTGTCATATAATCTGCGATTTGTATGTGCAAATCTACCCCTAGGATATAATTTCAGATTTATGTGAAAACTATTGATTTTAGGTATAGGGAACCCTAATACAATTTGAAAGCCAAACAAATTTCACGTAAGACGACGTAATTATATACAGGGTGTCCTATTTGAAAATTTTGACTTATTTTGATTCAAAGTTCTGAAAAATGGCACACCGTTTAAGAACACCCTGTGTTGTGAAACTAAATTATTTGTTTATTGAATTAAAGAACAGCACTTACCGTTCAAGCGTAGCAACTTTTGTTTCCTTTGAGTGTGAAATAGTCCAGTTATTGATTTTTCAAAATTCAGTCGCATCTGTCAAAATTTTTGAAAAAATTTAAATAACTCAAAAACTATCAATTTAAAATATAGACTACTTTACATAAAATTAGTCTAGAATTTTATGCGAAATCCGAAAATGTAATAATATACAGGGTATTCCATTTAAAATAACGAAGTTGATGGCGACTTCCGGTATAACCGGAAGTGTAAGATTAATGACATTATTTTAGGCAGATAGGCCGTCAATGAAAATGGCCAAGTACAAATTTTCAGATTTCAAATCGAGATAGATCTCGAGATATTTCTACTGTCCCTTCGTCGTGACACATCCTGTATATTAAATCAACAATGTATTTAAGCTATTTAGTTGGATAAGGATTAATGCTGTATTGGTTAAAATCGCTTCGAAAATTAGCCATTATTTGTTGTAAAAAGTAAATAACAAAAAAATGTTATTGTGGGATATCCATAAGAGATAGACATATACCATCGTGGAGTTTTCTGTAGACATTTTCAATCTGTACAAATAACTACTACATTATTTTAATAAATCTCGTAGGGTTCAGCCTGCGTTTGCAATGTAAGCGGAGAAAAATTGATAATTAACGACATCAAATCAGAAACCTCAAACATAACAGTATTTTTCCACTATTTAATGGATTTTATTATACATGTAAACCTTGCTCTTGAATCACTCTATCTATTAAAAAAAACCGCATCAAAATCCGTTGTGTAGTTTTAAAGATTTAATCATACAAAGGGAAATAGGGACAGAAAAAGCGACTTTGTTTTATACTATGTATTGATTGATATGAAGAAGATCATAAAGAGGAATACAAGAGGAAAGCTTGCTTATTTAAATAGCGACAAAGTTAACTAGAATTTGTTTTTAAATTCATAGACTTAATAACTCATGAATAATTTTACATAGATGTTAATTAATCAAACATAGACGTAGGTATAAATTTTCATAAACAACATGGGCGTTAAAAAATTATTTGAATAAGACGATTACTTGATGTATAAACATCGTACAAAAAAATTTATGGGCACTTAGAAGTTTTATTATGATAAGAGTTCCTTTTCTCTTTTTAATACCCTCTCTCGTTGAATCAGATTTGATAGTTTTATGTCTTTTTTGCCATAAAATTTAATTGTAATATAAAACTTGTATTGCAAGTGTTTATAAAACGACACTATATTTGAACTAATTTAATTATTATTTCTTTAAGATCTTTAAAATTTACAAACTAAACAGAAAATGATATTAAGTTTAAATTGGAAAAATATTTGACCGACAGGAATCAAACCTGTGATCTCCATCTATCGCCGATCCTAGCAGTTCGTCGGTGATTTTGATCATATCTTGATCTAACTAAACTCGTCTATAAAATCTATTTAATTCCTTTCTAAACACATTTATGAAGTTAATCAAAACGTCTAAATCAATTGTTTATGTGACCGGTCTTATATTTTTATTTGGCTATGGATGGAAACCCTACACTTTTCTGCCTTGTCTAATAATTTTAATCTCTTCTGGATCTGGAAATTTGGGGAGGGGCGAGCTAGTGCTTAGCCAGCACTGAGGCCACATATGACCCATTGTGCATCCTCCCGTATGTAGGGATATCCTCACCTCAGGCTGTCACCAGGCCTAGTGATTTAAAATAGGTAATGAGGCTCCCGAGGGGGATCTCCCTGACACCGGCTGGTGTAAGCCAATACTCGCCCAACACAGATCTTCTGATTTCAGAAAAAGCAGAGCAGTCATACATAATGTGTTCTACTGTTTCCTCTTCTTGTTCGCAGCCTCTGCATAGCGGCGATTCTGTTAATTTCATCCTAAAGAGATGTTGTCGCAATTGGCAGTGACCTGTCAAGATTCCCACAGCTGTTTGGAGATTTTGTCTGGTCAATGCCTTAAATTTTTTTGCTGTTTCCTCGCCAGGATGGGGTTATAACTCTCTGGCCAGTCTACAGTTCGTAGTTTCATCCCAGCACTGTATAAAGTTTTGGTGAGAGTGCTGTTTGATAAGGTCCACGACTGCGGACAATGTTAGCTTGGTAGATGGGCGAGGGCAAACATATTTGTAGCCCGCAGCCCTCCTTTCTAAATTGTTCGCAATGCGGTTGCCTTTAGAGTTCCCATGTCCTTTGATCCAGCTAAAGGTGACCACGTTATTCTGGCTGGCCTCAGTTAGAGATTGGTGACATTCTAGTACTAAACTTGAAGTGAAACGTGGTCTATTCAAGGTCAGTAGTGCTTGTCGGCAGTCTGTGTATATATTTATATCCCTGCCTGTGACATTCCTATTGATTAATTCTTTTGCAGCTATGGTTACGCCTGTGAGTTCTGATTGAACCACACTTGACAAGCCACCCATAGCCCATTTTATTTTTAGGTTTAAGGATCTAGAGTAAATTCCACATCCCACACCTTGCTTTGTTTTTGATCCATCCGTATATACGCTCAGAGCGTTCACTACGTTGGGGTCTGCTGTCTTGTTTGTTAATATATTGGAGGGTTTGTCAAAGAAAAATCTTGGTGTGACGGCATCCGTGTCTGCCTGTCATCCATGGTCATCAATGCGACCTTCCTAACAAATATGTTAAGGGGGGTGAGACCGAGTATGACTTCCATTACGCTGGTCGGTGTGCTTCGCATGGCTCCTGTTACGAGAAGGCATGCTGATTTTTGGATTTGGTTTAATTTTTTGATAGCTGTCGTTTGTTTCACTTTAGGCCACCAATCTCTTTTCCTGTCTTAAATTTTTATTCTTTTTTTATATCCTGTCTTAGATTTTAAATTGGATATTTGAAAAAATACCTCTTTCATTAACGAAACATCAAACTACTGTCATATAACTGAATAACTGCTACTATTCTCTAAACATCTGAGATCTATACAACTTGTTATATATTACCATATGGTCTTTTACTTTTTAGCAAGTTAAATATTTAATTTGTATATGTTACTATTATCGTAATATACACGTTTTTATTGCATAACAGTAGTGAATAATCTATTTTAAACCCCTGACAGTCAAGCCCGTCTTAAGAAGGTGTGTTTGTCCCATTCAGATTTACTACCCAGTAGGTACTTAGGAGATGACGAATTGTTCTTTATGTATACAAGTTATGAGATTATGAGATTATTGAAGTTATACTTCTATTCGTGCACTCGGCGGAAAAGATTTGTGTAGAGTTAAATGGGAAAAATCATTACATATGTAATGGTGTGAGTAAGAGAGAGACAGAAACACATATATGGTATATTGGTCGGTACAAACAAAGATGAAATATTTACTATAGTCCATTTCATCGTTTTTGGCCGATTTGATATTAGAAACCACTGAAATAAGATTAAACTGTCATCCAAGTTACCAATGGCGGAGAGTTTTTTTTCTAAATTAGGTCGTAAGTTTCTGAATCTATCAGTGTGGTATGACATCTACAAAAATATGACATTAATAATTATTAAATTCAACCCTTCAACAACGAGCCGTACATGACGGTTACTAGGAGTGTGAATTAAGTCAAGACTTCCGTATTGAATACTTTTTATCTAGGTACCGGTAAAACAAGATGCAGTTACGTAAGTGTTGTATTAAAAAACAAACGTCCTCATTTAAATTTCTAAGTTGCCTGTATCTGAGAGAGATGTAACTCTAAATTTACTACGAGTATGATTTCTGTCATCGGCCAAAATCGGTGAAATGGACTATATATGTTATTAGTCAAACTATAAGTCCTTTGAATACCGTTTAAACATTCAGTATATTGAAAAGAGATAGATATACAAAAAACAGTCTGAGCTAATGTTTTGAATATCATAGTGACGTATAAAATTGTGTTTGACAACTTATTTTATAATTCTGTCACGTGAGTTAACATATTAAGTTTAGTATTTTATATTAATAATAATATTCAGTAACGAGTACTGTATTGTAGTCTATGGTACCTACCATCACATGGTTTCAGTATATCCAGCACTAATGCTTTTGACGTTGTTGGCTACATAAACAGAGTTTTTACGAATAGTCTAGAAAATAAAGCACTAAAATCAGCAAAACCTCCGAAATTTGTAACGTAAAATGGATCGGAATGCGTTTTTTTTGCATTGAGTTTGTTAGAATATCAGGAAATTTGTCGCTATTTTTCATAATGTAAAAATGGGAAATTGCATTTTGCATTCGAAAAGCGAACAGACAATAGATAGAAAAATTACAACTCGGTAAGTATTGCTGAAAATGGGTTCAATTTATGTACTCGGCGTTTTTGGGGTCGCTGAACACGAATATCATAATGCCGAAACTCTCTGCGGCACTTGGTGCCCAGGGTGCATGGTATTTACCTCTTCTCCTGAGGTTTTATGCAAATTCTATATAAAATCAGTGCACACTTCGTACCCGGGTGTTTTTTGAGTCGCTGAATATGAATATAATGATGACGATGGTCGCCGAGACACCTGATGCAAATTCGATACAAAATGAATGTGCACTCGGTACTAGGAGGTTTTTAAGGTCGCTGAACACGAATATGATATTCCTGTTTAGCGACCTCATAATGATTTTGCTAAATCCTCCGCATACAAATTCATTAATCCGAGAGCGTGCATAGAAGTATAACTTCTGCCGGCAGTCCCACTGACTGCCTCACACGTTTTTTTTTTGTTTGTTTTTCAATGTTATTTAGAAGATTTTGGTGTCATATCTGTAAACCACAAAATTTTGCGTAAGTATTATATATAGTTGAAATCAGAAAAAAATTATCTTTACGTTTCGGTTACTTATTTATTTTTATTTATAAAAAATTACAAACATAAATTTGTTAAATTTAAACAATACATTGTAAAATCGGGAGTGCATACAACCATATGCGGTTAGGGTCGGCGAAAAGGTCTTTTATTGGCTTCCCACTAGGCCTAGGTAAGGGTTGACGCGAAAGACTCTTTAACCTTTTTTTTGCTATTATTTTATAGTTGACCCGGCGAACTTTGTACCACCTAACAATAAATTATTTCTTTTTCAGATTTTTCGTTTTTATTTTTTCTCTTTTTTTCGATTAATTACCACGTTATTTTTGTCGATTTTATCGTATTTTCTTGTTTGTTTTCGGGTTTTCACTTTTGTTCGTTGCCTATTGTAATTTTTCCAGATTTTGTCTTTTTGAAGTTATACTTCTATTCGTACACCCTGTAGGAAAAGATTGTGTAGAGTTAAATGGGAAAAATCATTACATATGTAATGGTGTGAGTAAGAGAGAGACAGAAACCCTTATAAGGTATATTGGTCGGTAAAAACAAAGATAAAATATATACCACATGTTATTAGTCATAACTATAAGTCCTTTGAATACTGTTTAAAGATTCAGTACATTGAAAAGGGATAGATATACAAAAACGAATTCTTAAAGGGCTCGATGTCAGGAAGGCTTCTGGTCCAGATGAAATTCCTATTATAGTGCTCAAGGAATGCGCTGATGAGCTAACACCAATATTTTGTAGACTTTTTAACCTATCCTACAAAAAAGGAATATTTGCATCCTGCTGGAAGAAGGCAAGAGTTCAGCCTATACCAAAGAAAGGCAAGAAAACCTTGCCAAACAACTATCGACCTGTCGCATTGCTTTCAGTTATATCAAAAGTGATGGAGAAAGCTATTAACCAACAACTTCTAAAATACCTAGAGGGCCATAATATTATCACCGATCATCAGTACGGCTTTCGTAAGTTCAAATCAACAGGAGACCTCCTAGCCTATGTCACCCATCTTTGGAGCAACGCAGTCGAACATCATGGGGAGTCCCGGGCTATTGCACTAGACATTTCTAAAGCCTTTGATCGTGTCTGACACGAGGGGCTCCTAAGTAAACTGCGATCCTACGGTATGCCCGGTCGATTCTGTTCATGGCTTTCTAGCTTTCTTTAGGACCGTTCTCTGCAAGTAGCGATTGACGGGTTTCTCTCGGACACCTTTACCATCAATGCTGGTGTTCCTCAAGGGTCCATATTATCCCCAACCCTCTTCTTACTATACATTAACGACCTTCTAGCGAAGACAGAAAATCCAGTTTATAGCTTTGCTGACGACAGCACACTTATCTCATCGTTTACTTTGAACTCTCGAACATCGGCTGCTGACGCACATCTTCGCAGACAGCATAAAGTATCTTGACTCAATAAAGACCTGGAAGAAATTTTGTCTTGGGGTGACAGTAACCAAGTCGAATTTAACGCTAAAAAAACCCAGGCAGCAGTTTTCTCTAAGAAGGTTAACTTTGCAGAACCAAAAATAGTCATGGCAGGACATGCAATTCCACTGGCTTCGTCTATTAACTTACTGGGTGTCAATCTGGGAGGAAATATGTCTTGGCATAATCACGTTGTAACAATCGCCAAGACAGCTTTTTAGAAACTCGGTGTACTTTTCCGTACCAAAAAGCTGTATACACCACAACAACTTTTGACACTCTACAAAGCCCAGATTCGACCATCACTGGCATACTGCTCTCATGTCTGGAGTTCTGCACCGAAGCATACCCTTCGGTTGTTGGATTCCATCCAAAGGAGAGCCATTCGTCTGATCGGTGACCACGAGCTAACCAAGAACCTCGACAGCTTAGAACATCGAAGACAGGTTGGTAATTTGACCCTCTTTTACAAATATTTCCATGGCAAGTGTTCTACTGAAATTGCCCGCTTGATTCCACCTAGAGCAATTCATAGCAGAAATATACGACGAACCACTTCCGCCCATCCCTATGTGGTTCAACTTAATACTCCTCGATCATCATTGTTTAAGAACTCTTTCTTCTGGAGGACATCCTCTTTGTGAAACGGGCTTTCTGAGGCCGTATTTCCCACCGAACATAACCTCCAACGATTCAAGACCAACGTGAATCGCTTTCTTCGCACACGCACCGCTCCTAGAGCGCCTTAAAGGATTTTTCCTGCAGTGCTTGTGCTTGACCCTAAAAAAAACAGTCTGAACTAATGTATAAATATCTTAGTGACGGACCACATGATTATTTGACAGATTATTTTATAATTCTGTCACGTAAGTATACATATAAAGTTTAGTATTTTATATTAATAATAATATTCAGTAATTCAGTATTGTATTGTAGTCTAAAGTACCGTCACATGGTTGCAGTATATTTTGCTCCGTGCTTTTAAGGTTGTTGGATACATAAACAGAGTTTTTACCAATAGTGGAGGAAATAAAGCACCAAAACCTCCGAAGTATCAGGAAATTTGTTGCTATATTTTATAATGTCAAAATAGAAATTGCATTTCTGCATTCGAAAAGTACATTCAGACAATAGAGAGAAAACTTACAACTCGATAAGTATTGCTGAAAATGGGTTTTTTGGAGTCGCTGAACACTAATATCACGATTCCAAAAGTCTCCGCGGCACTTGGTGTCTAGGGTATTTACCTCTTCTCCTGTAAATTCTGTACGAAATCAGTGCAAACTTGGTACTTGGTGGTTTTTTTGAGTCGCTAAATACGATTATAATAAAAGCGATGGTGTTCGAAACACCTGTTGCTTAAGACGGACTTCGTCTCCAGGAATTTTATGCAGATTCGATACAAAAACAGTTTACACACGGTACTAGGAGGTTTTTGGAGTCGCTTACCATGAGTATCATATATTGAGTTTGCTAACTCATTCGCATACAAATTTATGAATCCATGCGCGTGCATAGAAGTATAACTTCTGCCGGCAGTCCCACTGACTGCCACACTAGTTTTTTTTTAATTTTTATTTATTTACTGTTCTTGTAATTATTTTCGGTTTTCTTTTGTCTGTTTTTCAATTAGTTTTTATTTAAATTTAGTTTCTCGGTTATATTTTTCCCTTTTTTGATTTCCTACATTTTTCTTGATTTTTCTTATTTTGCTTTAGGTAGTTTTATTTTATTTTTTCCGGTTCCTTTTTTTTGTTTTTTAATACTATTTTTTAATTTTATCGTTTTTTCGCAATTATTGCTAGTTCTTTACTTTTTTATTTCAATTTTTTAATTTTTTTTTGCTTTTCGTTTTTTTTTATTTATCTACTTATTTTCAATTTTTTCGGTTTTTACCAGTTGGTTCAATTGCTTTTTTTTTTACTTTTTATTACGGCTTTTTAATGCCTAGTTTGATGTTTAGTAACCTACTTTTTTTTTTCATTTTTTAAGATTTTGCGTTGTTTCCCATATATTATACTAGCTGCCCGCCCCGGCTTTGCACGGGGATTAAAGAAAAATAACAAAAGCCATTAAATTTATTGGGTCAACGCTTCCCTGTAAACGATATTACATGTTGTTTTATTTTCTGGTAGCAAAATAAATTGATTTTCAGGTGCTCCGACCCGCCTTAGGTGGTTGGCCATGAGGAAAACCGATCCCTACTAATTGGAAGGTTTGACCTTGAGACTTATTATTAATAAAAAAGCGAAAGATGTTTTGATACGAAATTAAAGCGGTTTAAATGGATTTGGTAGATCAGTTGGGATCATCAGTATCCTCAGTGTATGAGCTAGTTGACCAGCTGGTGGTTCAGTTATAATGGTTGCTACAACTTAATTGTCCTTTAATTTCTTTATAAGTAGCCTTGTCCAATTGCACATGCTAAATTCGTGATATCTGTCGTGATTATAAAATAAGTTATTTTGATAAGGATTAATACCAAGATAAAAACTTTTAAAAAATTAAAAAATAGTTATTGTGACGTAACTATAACAGTTAGACATATGCTGTCGCGGCATTTTTTGTAGATATTTATATATTCTTCAAAATCATAGTACATTATTTTATTCTATAATCAATAGTATTCTCAGCGCACGCGATGTAAGGATTTTAAGGTCATTTTTGGTTACATTAATGGCGTTTTAGTAAGGATCCCTAATTTTTTGAAAATAAAACATAGCCTATGTCACTCGGGAATAGTGTAGCTTGCCAACGGTGAAAGAATTTTTGAAATCGGTCCAGTAGTTTCGGAGCCTATTCATTTCAAACAAACAAACAAACAAACAAACAAACAAAAAATCAAACCTTTCCTCTTTATAATATTAGTATAGATTGTAATACCTATTATTCTATCGGAATGAAAACAGATCCAAATTATCTTTCTTATTGTATTACAAGTTGTACTCGCAACGTCGTTCGCGTGGCGTGTGATTGTTGTATAAAAATTTCTTACCCCACCCCGTTTAAGGAATGGGAGAGAAGTTTTTATACACCAGATGTTAAGTTGAAAGAAGACAAATACATCTGTGAAAACCGCATTCGAATCGGATCAGTAGTTTTCATGTAATGCGCGCACAAACATACAGACAGATAGACAAAAAAATCTAATCACATTTTTGGGTTCTATTTCGATGTACCCACGACGTCGTTCGCGTGGCGTGTTGATTTTTGTATAAAAATTTCTTTCCTCACCCCGTTAAATGGGTGGGGGGAGAAATTTCTATACACCAGATGTTAAGTTGAAAGAAGACAAATACGTCTTTGAAAACCGCATTCGAATAGGATCAGTAGTATTCATGTGATGCACGCACAAACATATACATTTCTACAGTTTTATTATATGTATAGATTTAGAAATCAAAAAATAATCTAGTTTTTAAACGATGGTATAGATTTTTTCGATATATGTATTAACTTACTCCGCCATCTATTTAGAAATTCATAGACCTCAATAAGAAATACAATTTTTGCATTAGGAAATTAAATTGCCGTTTTTAAATAATTAGTATTTTTCTTTAACGAAGCGTGTATTTTAAATTATATAAATTGCTAGCTGAGCGCTTTCGGCCTAAACACTGGCCATCATCAGAGCTAAAAGTCCTATGTTAATCAATACCCCAGAGGATAAAATGAAAAAAAAAATATAAATTATAGCCTAGATGTTGACGAGGATTAATAGCTATATAACAAAAAAAAGTTTCATTAAAATCAATTTAGTAGTTTTTGCGTTAAAGCCAGACAGACAACAGAGATTCTCTTTGACAGGTTTATTGTATGTATAGATTATTTTGTGTATTAGATAAATCGTTTAAAATATGATTATAAGAAAAGAATTCATTTGGAAGATTTGTCTGATGAGAGATTGTTTGACATAATCTATTCTGTGAAAATCAATGAAAAAGTTTATAGCAGTATTGTTGGGGATTCAAACAATCTTGAAAATAATATCGAACCCAAAAAGCCTTATAGTTTAGCTGAGCTGTCAGATAATAATACACAACACATTGACAAATGCATTTAGAAAATAATTGAAGCATTTGTCACTAAATATCAGCGAGATCAATCAACCAACAGCTTTTTGAACATTAAGTTTAAGATGATGTTGCAATTATCGAAGCAGTGAAAAACGCACACCAGATACAGGAGCAACATCAAATATTGTTCATCACAAACTCTTTTTACTATTATGTACCAAATTCTATATTTTGACAATTTTTACACGTCACACGTCACTTATATTATATTTTAGTCTATTTACGTGCCTGACGTGTACATAGTTTAGGCACTGTAAGAGTTATCTGATTGTTAGTTTTTATAATGCAATAAAATGATAATTTCATTCACATAATAATGATAATTCATACTTGTTTTTGAAGTTATACTTCTATTCGTACACTCTGTAGAAAAAGATTGTGTAGAGTTAAATGGGAAAAATCATTACATATGTAATGGTGTGAGTAAGAGAGAGACAGAAACACTTATAAGGTATATTGGTCGGTAAAAACAAAGATAAATAGTATATTATGTTACTAGGAGTAGAAGGCCAACATTATTGTTGAGCCCAGATTCTTGCACTGCCGAGGCGCTAGCCGAGGCTGTGCAAACTGGGCGAAACATATAATGGGCCTTCTGCTCCGAGTAACATATACTATTTTTTCTTCAAGCGTAATAATAATATGCATTTTATAAAAAATATAGAAGGCTTTGTTTATATCTCAACTATTTAATTAATACAAACGAAAAATTACATAAAGTGTTACCTATTTATTAACAGTAATATTAAATGTGCAGTTTTGTATACTGCAGTTGTTTAAATTTAAGCCACTGCCACCGCTTTCAGCTTCGACATTTACAATTTTGTCATTGGTATACATCATATTATTAGTAAGTTGATTGTCGATTATTATGTCAGCGATTCCAGAACTATTACTTGGTTGTTCTTGCCAATTAAGTATTTTTTGTGCAGTTTGTGTTTTACTGGAAATGGAATCCTCTAAGTACCCTTCAGCAACACTGGTGGATTTCCATCCACCATGCCGCTTTAAAGCGGTAATATCACCTCCGTTGTCAACTAAAATAGTTGCGGAAGTCCTCCGAAGGCAATGTCCTGTATATTCATGAGGATTTGTTAATTTCAAAAACGTAGCAACGTCTTTTGGTACGTTTGATATTTTGTGGATACCCATTACCACACGTTGACATTTACCATTCTGGTATTTAATAAAAAATCGCTGCAGGCCAATATCATCCGGACGAAGAGCCGTATACTGTCTTACCAAATTCAAATAAAAATCGCCAATTATAGTAAACGACCGTTGTTTTTTGTTTTTTGTGTTTATGATTTTAACCAAAATTAAATTTCCCAAATCTTGGATTTCGCTAGACTTTAAATTAACAAGTTCATCGCATCTAAGGGCTCCTGTGACTCCAAATATTAATATAACCTAAAACAAACGTTGAAATAAATAAAAAAAAAAGCTGGTAGCACCGGGATTAGAACCGCTGACCTTTGCGACCGAAGACAAAAGCTCTGCCACTGAGCTACCGTCATTAAATGTTATAAGTAGGAAATGAGGTAATATTTGCTGTCAAGTTAAATATTGATCTGCTAGTAGATATCACTGTCAACGGTTTAATAAACGTAATAATGATTAAAAAGAAATAAGAAAGTACCTACCTTTGTTGCTAAATAAACATTATTTGGTGCATCCTTGAGAAATTTATCAAATTGATCTTGTGTTAATACTTTTGATTTTTTCGGTGTATAATTTTCCCCTTGGCGCTTTATAAATGCAATTAATTTGCTATATTTTTCTATTTTAACATTATGTTTAATGTTTAATTGACTTTTAATCATTGAATACTGTGCCCATAGAGTAGAACTTTTAAACTTTCTGGACAAATTCGTGAAGTATGCAAGCATAACGTTTTCCGTGTATTGCTGTACATTATATTCATTGCACCATTTTAGAAATTTTTCGTATGCAAAATCATACAGTTTACGCGACTTCGTTGGAATTAGAGTTTCAATACTGGAATTAGCTATTTCAACTAATTCCGGAGGCGTACATTGCAATTCTTGAGACATTTTTCACAAAATTTTCAAAACAGACAAACGTCAAATTAAATAAGTTTAAAAATGACAGTTCCTACCTACTTGATTACAACGCCCCATTATTTTATTAGTACAATAATGAAAATTCATTTTTGTACTAGTAAAATAATGGGATATTTCTACGGTCTGTGTTGCAAAAAGTAATATAGTTATTATTATACGCTTGAAGAAAAAATATTTATCACATGTTATTAGTCATAACTATAAGTGCTTTGAATACCGTTTCAACATTAAGTACATTGAAAAGAGAGAGATATACAAAAAACAGTCTGAACTAATGTATAAATATCATAGTGACGGACCACATGATTATTTGACAGATTATTTTATAATTCTGTCACGTAAGTGAAGTAAAGTTTAGCATTTTATATTAATAATAATATTCAGTCATGAGTATTGTATTGTAGTCCAAAGTACCATCACATGGTTGCATTTTGCATTATATCCTGCACTATGCTTTTAAGGTTGTTGGCTACATAAACAGAGTTTTTACGAATAGTCGAGAAAATAAACTAAAACCTCTGAATTTTGTAACGTAAGATTGATCGGAATGCGTTTTTTTTGCATTGGATTCGTTAAAGTATCAGGAAATTTGTCGCTATATTTTATAATGTAAAAATGGGAAATTGCATTTCTGCATTCGAAAAGTGCATTCCGAACAGACAATAGAGAGAAAACTTACAATGCGGGAAGTATTGCTGAAAATGGGTTCAATTTATAAACTCGGGGTTTTTGGGGTCGCTGTACACGAATATCACGATTCCGAAAGTCTCCGCGGCACTTGGGACCTAGGGTATTTACCTCTTCTCCTAGGGTTTAATGTAAATTCTGTACGAAATCAGTGCACACCAGGTACTCGGTGGTTTTTTGAGTCGCTAACTAGAATTATACTAATGACGATGGTCTTCGAAACAACTGGTGCTTAAGATGGACCTCGTCTCCAGGAATATTATGCAAATTAGATACAAAAAGAGTGTGCACTCGGTTTTTGAGGTCGCTAACCACGAATATCATATAATGATTTTGCTAAATTATTCGCATACAAATTTATGAATCCGGGGGTTTGCATAGAAGTATAACTTCTGCCGGAAGTCCCACTGACTGCCACACTCATTTTTTTTTGCAGCCAATAGTAAATTACCGGCTGATAATGATATAAAAAAAGGAGATTTTCTACAAAATACATGACCTACATCTATGGAATCGATGGAACTAACCACGTTGTTATGGAAAGATAACAAATGTGTTCGACTCTTTTCGACATATGATAATATTGAGTTTTTTACAAGAAACAATCCAGATTAACAAAAAGCATCTGGATATGTTAGAAAGATGAAGATATTCAAAGAAACAGATAGTCTTCAAATCATCCGAGATTATATAGCTCGTATGGGTGGAGTGGATTTGTTGGAAAGTATTCTGTATACCATTTTCTGGAAATGGCCACCGCAAGTGCATAAATTTTAATAATAATTCCAGTAAGATTTTCGAAAAGTAAAAGCTTCTATAGCATTCAAATTCTGTCACGAATTAGTTGGTTGCTGAGCTTATTTCCTTAAAAGAAAAAAAATATAGGTCGATCATTATCAGTTCGATAAACCTAGTTCATCTGCTGTTCGTAAAAGAGCTGTTCATCATGTAGCTGATGTTGGTTTTGATGTGAAGACTATTTTTTAATTTGGGTGAATCGGAAAGTTAAAAAAACTGTAAAAAACACGTCTCTGTTAAATGCGGCCTCCATTTATGCGGTTCCGTTAAAAAATTGTTTTTGGGATTACTCCCAACAAAAATAATATACCTTTTTTGTTGTCAATATTTTCTTATTCAGAAATGTATTTTTTTTATATTATATTTCTTTTTGCATACCAAAATTTAGTTAGTTTTGTCATATAAACCGGCAAGAAATTCTCGAGACAGTCTACTATTTCCGACCTGTCATTTATTTTGGGCAAAATTTTTAAATGAAAAGGTTTTTGTTTATAAGTTAAAAATTTTTTACGATCTAGCGTGTTCGAGGGTTAATATTAATTTTTTATATAAATATAGCGGTATACTTAGGGACTGTGTCTAAATTAATTTAACAGCTACAACACAAACAAAATTGATCTTAGTGTTTAATCTTTACTTAAGTTCAGCTGTGTGTTGAATAAAACTTTATTTTATCCTTCCTGTCTCTTGGAAGTATCCGGAAACACTATAAACTATCCATTAGTATTCCTGAACCGCTTCCTGACCACTTACGAACGAAGTAGTGGCATTCCGGTCCAATGCATTCATTAAAATAAAACCACTAATGAATGTTTCAAAGTTGAAAAATGAACTTTCATTAATATTATAGCAACGAACTACACAAACCGTTGTAATTTTTGTTAAGACTTAAAAAGTCACAAGGGGGAATTTATATCACCAGCAGTAAATGAAATCTTGCATCTTAACTGCTTACTTTGATAATAGTTAAAGTTACTTCACAATAATGAAGGAAATTCCTTGTAAAGGTATAAAACAGAAACAAATAATACGAGAGGGATTTCAAGAAGTTAAAGCCAACATTTATTTGTAAAGTTTACCTTTGTGCAATTTAAATATTTAAGGAAAAAAGTACAAATTAAACGTTCCTTGGTTTAAAAAACTGTTTTTTAATTTGCAGAATTTACCCAATTAATTAATTTATAAAAAAATAATGGACTGATGTCAAAAATTGGACGGTAAGTTCAAGGTGTAAAGATTTAAGAATATTTTGGCCTTCACAGAGTTTTCTGAAAAAAAGTAAAAAAGTTTAAAGATCATTTTTGTAAAGTAATTAGTGGTAACGCGTGTCATCATGAGTTGTTCCCAAGTTATATTATATTCTCTTGCTTCTGCATGCTATGTAGCCACAACGAAACTTGAGGTTATAGTCTTCGGCCCTATTCCAGCCAAGTTAGGCTTATTGTACTTCTTTCATTGTTTTATGTCACCACTCTAGAATTTTGTTACCCTCAACCAGTTTTTATATGTCTGATCTCTTTTTCCAGATGTCTTCTCCAATTTGTGGCGTTATTTTGTTGTCATCAACTAACAAAAATGCTCAGGTTTTCTGATAACCTGTAGAAGCCCATCCTTGCCGCTTCCTTCAAGATAATGTAAATAGAAGTAAGACAGGACTTTTATTGTTGCTGTTAAGTACCTTTTAGAGCTCCAGTTATGCCAAGGCAAGCAAGTCTTTGAACGAGCTTAATAATGGCACTTTTTTGTTGGCCATCATACCAAAGAAGCGTATGTGACTATTGGTTCAACCACCCTGTTATAAATATAGTATAACATGTCTGGTTTTTAACCTCACGTGTTACCGTAAGTGCGTTTGGCCAACATGAAAGTGGTATTCACCCTCTGAGTTACGTATTTAATGGAGCTTCCAGGTGATTTTTGAGTCTAATATCATCTGAAAATACTTAACCTCTCTCACCAATTGTATATTTAAAACTTTAAACTTTAGAGGGCTTACGTTCAGCCATACAGGCAAGGTCCAGTCCGTGACTGCATTCAGTGTCTGTTATTGTAGAATTAATTTTGCCATGAGCTAGGATGACCAGGTCGTCCGCATAACTCACCACACGGTGTCTTTCATTCATAAGTATCACTATCAGCTCGTCCATAACCAGATTCTATAGAAGGGGTTATAAAATTTTCTCCTAAGGGTTACCCGTTACCCTTACTCACAATTTGTCTTCTATCAATATTAATCCAATCAAATATTTTTTAGCATGCAGTCTATTAACCTGCAGCTTGTATCTTTTATGCCTTTTAGACGAATACATCTTGTGATTGCATCAAAAGAAGTCTTATCAAAAGCTCCCTCTATGTCGAAAAAGGCGTCCAACATCATTTCCTTGTTCTCCAGAACATACTCTACTCTTTTGTACTAGAGGATATAGAGCTTTTTATGTAAATAATAGGCAAATTGGTCTTGGTGAATTGCCAATATTCATATTTTTACAAAGTAATGATTAGTAACGTGTCTCATCTCGATTTGTTACCATTGCTAAATTATATTATGTTCTCTAGCGTTTGCCTGTAGAGTGTAACTTCAATGAAACTTAACGTTTACTTTAAAATGAAGGAAAAGAACTAAATTACAAAAAAAAATCACTATAAGCTATTACGCTATATCAAATTTTGCTTTGATTTGTAGTATTTAGATTCTCTGTTTTTAGGAAATAGGGTGCCAAGTACATTCTTCACAAATCAAAGCCAATCTTGATTCAACTAATTTATTAATTAACAATTTCAGTGAAATACATATGGTTAAATTCGTCAAAATTTTGGTTTGCATGATTTCGTATTTATAGAACCAACCGGGAAAATTTTGTCATATAGATAGCATTAGTGGTTCTTATCGCTATTAATGTATAAAATAAATAATTAGGTTTACATTTATAGACAACCTTAACAAAAATAAAAAATAAAATGATGTTTAATTCTTTACAAGTGTATTTGTAATATTTGCCCAGATGCATACCAAACAGTTTTGCTTTTTTCTGTAATTCCTTTTTAAAATTGTTGTTTGTATGATTATACAAAGAAAGCAGCTAATTACTAGCAAATATTAATTTGAAAATAAGTGGTTGATTGCCTGACCCGAAATTTCCAGTCAATAAATAATAATTAGAATCGTTTCAAAAGATATTTTGCAATACATTTCCTTTTTATTAAAACTGATATTATTTAATATTGAGTAAATTTTTCTTTGTTAATTGTGCAGGTAGACAATTATTCTGGGGTAGAACAAAAAAAAAGGAATAGTAGATTGTGATTAATGGAACAATACATTTTGATTTTCCTGTGGTTATAGTCAACTTTTTAATTAAATATCATTAATGATCTACTAGAAGCCACTAATAACCCGATACATGGTTTTGCAACCTACACTGTAGCAAAGCGCTCAACCGTCCCATACCTCTAGATAATCTGGAACACTATAGAAGATCCACAACGGCTTCTCTCAATCAAGATTTGAGAATTGTAGACGAGTGGGGAAGAAAGAATCTTGTTAATTTCAACGCTTCCAAGACAAAGACAAAATGACTATCCAACGATAAGCAAACATGCGACTCATCCATTACAATCAACGATCAGACACTGGTAGCGGGCGACTCCATTACGGTGGTTGGTATAACGATCTCCCAGAATTTACAATGGAACAAGGGAACAATGGAACAAACATATTGAATCCATAGCAACTGCAGCAGGAAAGAAATTAGGCTTTCTGTTTAGAGCAGGGAATAGTATATTCTGTAACAAGGTTAGAATGAAAATTCGATACGAGTGGAAAATTCCGAACGCAAGCGTAGCGAGCTAGAGGAACCACGAGTAAATCGAATTTTTATTCTAGTCGTGTAACAGACTGTATTTTCTCCACGACCATGTAATAATTCTGTTTATTTAAATTAAAATTTGTAGCAAAACAATTAGAACGTCGCACTGACAAACTGAGTGACAGTTTTGAAATTCATGGTAATCTATGTTTTTGTTGAGCATAATTACAGAATGTTATTCCGTTACTAGTTATAGAATAGAAATACATGCAAAACACATAAGAAGCAAGTGTTTCAGAATGAATATTCTATCTCAAGAGTGAGAATGAACACTTTCTATTATTAAAAATGAAGTCGGAATTATTACATTCATTAATGGTCGTGGAGAAATATTTTTCTCCATCCAACTTAGTTACTCTTTACAAAGCCCAAATACGACCTAATCTTGAATACTGCTCGCATGTATGGGGTTCGGCGGCTTCGTCAAGGCTCTTAGTTCTTGATGCAATACAGAGAAGAGTAGTTCAACTAATAAACGACATAAGTATCACCAAAAACCTAACCTCATTATCCCACCGAAGAGCAATGTCTGATCTTTCCTTGTTTTACCGATATATAAATGGATTTTGCTCACAAGAACTCCGCTCTATAATGCCTCCACTGGTCAGACCAGCCAGAGCAACGCGACGTGCTAACTCCATGCACCCTTATACTGTTCAATGCTAGACATCGAAAACGGATCAATTCGATCGTTCTTTTATCCCCAGGGTCTCCAGATTGTGGAACTCCTTACCTTCCCACGTCATCCCCACTCGTCCTAACTTGCAGGCCTTTAAATCCCAATTTAATAAATTGTCTCTTCTGCCCCAATAGATTTGTATTTAGGTCTATACCTACGAGGACATCCTTAATAAAAAAAATATATATATTTTTTAATATGTCAACAAAATTAATACAATACAATACCTCTATGCATCAATTTTATCAATGAACAGACTTCCATTAAAACCAACAGAAGGCAAAAAGTAATAAAACAAAACTTTGTTGCAAAATATTATAGTTTACTGCAGATAAAACTGCACAGAATTTTTACAACTATGGTCATGAAATGTAAACCCTTCATTATTACGTTTTATGACGCATTTCCAATATTGTTATTTATTCACATGTAGAATAAATACCTTATTAGAATTAACATTGATCGTTGTTTTAATAAAAAAGTGGTTTTCAATGTAAAACTTTGTTGTTTTAACCTTCCTTTAGATAACTATAGATAAGATATGTTAAACAGACGTATTTAGTTTTTTTAATAATTTTTTATTGGTGCATGTAATTCTAATAAAGATTGTTCGGATTCTTTCGCTTTATTTTTCTGTTTTTTTCTATTCGATACATTTTTGTTCGTAGGCTATTATTATTTCAAAACACAAACATTTTTTTTTAATAACTACTTTCGTTACTATCAGTAGATTGAAGTTTAAAGTAACTATTTTAAAAGTTAAAAAACTTCTACTGCTGTATTTGTCATATTGAATTTTGTAAAGGGAGCAATACTTCAAAATATAAAACAATGAGAGGATACCGACTTATATATATATATATATATAGGTATATATATATATATATATATATATATATATATATATATATATATATATATTATAAAATATATAACTTGCTATATAATTAATTATAAGTATATATGCTATAATTAAAATTTTACTATTGAATTTCAAACTTCAATAAAAACTCTTAATCAAGGTAAATGAAATTTATATATGATTTCGAACATTATTTCAATATAGCCCGCAATAATCCTATCTCAGGGTAGAGTTCAAAACTTTAGAAAATTACTATTATTGAATTTAATTTTAACTTTGTTCTAAATATAATTTTTATATTAATTTAATTTAAAATCCTTTTTTTGGAACGCCTATGGTAACACTTGACGTGCTGATTATTGATTTTTTACTTTGAAATTATAACCTTAAAATTTCTAATTTAAAATTTAGTGTTAGTGAAATTGTAAAAAGTTTCTATGAAATACTTGAATGAAAATGAGAAATTCTGGATATTTAAAAGTACAGTGATTTTCAAAATTGTCTTAAAATTAAAATGATTAATTTAAAATCCTTTTTTTGGAACGCCTATGGTAACACTTGACGTGCTGATTATTGATTTTTTACTTTGAAATTATAACCTTAAAATTTCCAATTTAAAATTTAGTGTTAGTGAAATTGTAAAAAGTTTCTATGAAATACTTGAATGAAAATGAGAAATTCTGGATATTTAAAAGTACAGTGATTTTCAAAATTGTCTTAAAATTAAAATGAAAATGAGTTTAATTTATACAACAAGAGAAATAAAACACAGTTTATTAAATAATGTGATAAAATACCGTCTTAATGCTGCTCACTCTTTGGTACCAATCTTTTCACATCCATGAAACTGCTTTAAACCATTTAAATGTGGATTTTTCTTCAATCTTGGGACAAATCTGCTGATTTCACAAACTGGTAAGTAATTAAATAAATACTTTTCTTCTTAACTCATTGATTTCTCTTCTCTACTTATTAATTTCTCTTCTCTGTAGCGATTCAATCTTCTTAAAACGATTCCTCTACGTATCAACTTTTCAAACTATTAAAAATGCTTTTTATTATATTCTTCCTTCAGCTAATAAACACGTAGGACTGCTTCTTCTCAACTTCTGTTACTATAATATCTCTTCAAAATCTCTTTTTATTCAATTTATCATGAAAAAACTCAATTTTTACTACAGAACATTTATTAACATCCGTCCCCTTACAAGGCTTCAAGGAAAGAGAGCGAATCTCCAACAAACAAATTAACAATTGAATTCCTTAACAACCCAACAATCTTATAAATTTTTTTTACAAACAAACTTGATTACATTCAAACAAACAAATTATACCTATTAGATTTGTTATTCTAATTCTAACAATTCCCATTATGATCATACTTACTAGATTTCTTACTAAAATTTCACAATTCCTACTATGATTTAATACTAATTTATTTTTCAGAATTTCTCATTTTTTTATTAATTTTACAAATAACAAATGTGAATATTATGGATATGAAAATTCATATGCAGTCCTTTAAAAGTAAGTATTTGATACTTTATTCAACTAATTAAATTATTTTAAACCAAATGTATCTTTAATGTTTAATTTTTATTTATTTTTTTAAAATTTTTTAGGAATGAAGATAATAATTTTTAATATACTGAAAATTGAAATATAAATTATGCAAATACCAATGCATTGTACTCTTCCCTGGTCTCAAGAATATACTTTTTAATTATTGTTATATTTAATTTAACCCATTAGATATCATCTCAATATATATATATATATATATATATATATATATATATATATATATATGGTGTTACCGTAATAACTTGCCGCTAAACCCGAATAAATGTAAAGTTATTCCCTACATCTTAAAAACGAATATTTTATTATACGATTACTCAATAGATAGCGTTGTTCTTCAGCGACCGGAAACATTTATAGTTTATCCAAAAGCACTTGAATAGGCGTGGTCAACGCTCTTTTCGAATTTTCAAGAATTCTCTTCATGGGCGTACAGGTGTGAGTCGGGAAGTTAAAAACAACATTAAATAGATATTTTGCTAGGTTCGTTCATATAATGACGTTCTTTTGAGTTTCCCCTGGTAAAATCGTAAAAACAATTCCTATCCAAGTGTGTCTAGTTATACTATACGTATCTTGGCGTCACGTTTGACACTGCATTATCATTTAATAAGCACATCGATAATGTTGTATCCTCCTCATCTCGCATGTACGGGTTAATTGCACGTAGCTCTAGTGATTTTAAGAAGACTGCCACCTTAAAAACTCTGTTTTATGCTTTTATAAGATCAAAGCTTGAATATGCGTCAGTTGTGTGGAGTCCATATTATCAATATCATATAGATCGAATAGAAGCAATTCAAAGACGATTTTTAAAACTGCTAACTCTGAAAATTGATAGCATTTATCCATCAATAGGCATACCTCACACTGAGCTATTAGAAAGGCATAAATTTTGCAGTCTCGAAAGAAGGCGTGATTATTATAGTGTAGTGTTAACTTACAAAATCATTAATAGTCTTATTGGCTAACCGAAATTATTGAATAATTTTAATATTTCCGTTCCCAGAATTTCTACCAGACAACCTAATACTTTTTATGTCAATTCAGCTCGCACAAATATACTGGAGAATTCTCTGCTTCATATAATGTGTAAAAAGGCGAACAATGTTAGCCAGGATTTAGATATATTTTATTGTAAGCTATCGAATATAAAATCTTATTTCTTATCTTAGTTATTTAAATTGGTTAATAAATTAATTAATTAGTTAATTATAGATTATTTTGTATCTGTTTAAATGTCATGATGTAAATACATGTAAACTCTGTCAATTCCTGCTCTGTAATTGGGTTTAAAACCTGTAGAGTATTGTATTGTAAATAAATAAATAAATAAATAAATAAATAAATAATTAAATAAATAAATAAATATATATATATATATATATATATATATATATATGTAGTAGATGATACAAAAGTATCTAGTGCCGTGCTGTCAATAATAAATCCAGTTTTCAACTGGATTGGTGTTTGGTTAGATTTTCTAACTTAAGACACCGGTAGACGCTGCGAAATAGGAGTATAAGGATTTTAATCTGCCCATACAGGGGCAAAACCAACTACAGACACGTGTTTCGCTCTTTTTATGAGCTCATCAGTGCAGTATAGGTTATATCTCTTCAGTCACTAATGAAGAGACATCCCCCGTATGAATCGACCAAATCCTTATAGATGTACACTTGCGAAAGTAGAAACCATTCGCAAGTGGCCCCATCTTTATTCCAAAAATGGAACTAAGAAGTCGCTTTGCGTCTTAAAAGTACCTTCGGCAAGGTAATAACAGAGCGTTTGTGACAGTCTTATATAACAATATGTAGTAGATGATACAAAAGTATCTAGTGCCGTGCTGTCAATAATAAATCCAGTTTTCAACTGGATTGATGTTTGCTTAGATTTTCTAACTCAAGACACCGGTAGACGCTGCGAAATAGGAGTATCTATAAATAAATTTATTTGTCCTACACGAGAAATAATATTTAATGTCAATAAAAAAAAAATTTTAATTATATGATTGTCAAAAATTATAGATATGAATAATCTTTCTTATATTTTGCTGGTTTTCTGTTTCAAATTAATCTCAACGTAGTAAGTATAATAATATACATTTATATTTTTCTGTTTTCCATTATGTTCCATTTTGTTTATTTGTAGATTTCTTGAAAAAGAAATCAAATAAATTTCGAAAGCTTGGAAGTTATATAAGAGTTTTTCTTAGTTAATGACTGCAATCCCCAAAAAAAAAAAAAAAAAAATTACAAATTATTTATAATATTTGATCAGTCAAGATATATCATTTTTTTATATATATATATATATATGTTATGATGTAGTGTTTCACGGATGGTAGAATGAACAGTAGTGGTGTTCCGGGTTTCAATCCGTTGGTTGTTTGTGTCTTCACGACGTTTCGCCAACATCTCAGCTGGCATTTTCAAGTGATGCTTCCTTTGCGGCTGCTCAACTCCAAGTTGAGCAGCCGCAAAGGAAGCATCACTTGAAAATGCCAGCTGAGATGTTGGCGAAACGTCGTGAAGACACAAACAACCAGCGGATTGAAACCCGGAACACCACTACTGTTCATATATATATATATATATATATATATATATATATATATATATATATATATATATATATATATATATACGAAGACGAAGTCTTTGCTGACACAATAATATGAAAAAGTCTATTGGGTATGCAGCAATAATGAAACAGAGTACTCTTTCAAGTGTTTATTCCGAGCTTTCGGCCAATATTACAGCCATCTTCAGGGATCTACAATATTAATCGTGAGCGTACATTTTATTAAAATAGTAAAAAATATAAAAAACTTACAACTTGGGGAGGTTGTATCAATAACGATGTTAGTAAAAATATTACATGTAAGTATCTGAATCCGGTTACACTAATTGTACTTGATTTACACTTGGTCATAATTAGATTATTACAACTACCAATTCTATTGTCTATATTACCAACTACTGGTACAAAGCTGAGAAAACCAAGACTAAGTCTCAACACCACAAAAAAACAGATAATCTGTATTAACACAAAACAAGATTTAAGCATCCGTATCAGGAAACGAACTTTGAAAATTTTTTTTTATTTCGGAAATATTAAACGTTACTTCAAACTATGGTGCATGAGTAAGCAAAAATTAAGTGAAAGATGACATTAGCCATGACAATCTCCAGTAGTACCAACTACATTAAAAGAGGGGTAGGCAATTTTTAGAGATTAGGATTGGCAAAAAAAAAAATAATTGTTTCATATATATATATAACCTCTACCCAAGAATAAAAAGAAACATATATAAGTTTTCCTGTATACGACTAATATGTTCGGTAGCTTCACAAAACAAGCAATTGTTTTAAACAGAAATCGGCAAGAGAAGACGTATTTTAAATCATTTTTTTATTATTTTCTTAAAAGTCCACACAAAAAATGTAAAAATTGAATTAAAGTAATTTAGCTGAGTCTAGTATTGTGTATGGTCTTCTTTACTTTTTATTATTGCATTTATTCGCCTTAGTATATTGGAGATCACATTTCTTAAAACTTCCCATATGTGCTCTATGGCATTTAAGTCCGGACTGTTGGCTGGCCATTCCATTAACTCAAGACAATTGCATTTAGGTAGTTAATCACTAACCTAGTTATATGGGGACAAGCATTATCTTGAACGCATACACAATTCGGTCCCACGATGGGAACAAACGGCATATCATATATAACAACATTTTTTTCGTGATAAGAATCCACATTCATGGATCTCATGCGGATAGGAACCATTAAAACAGATTCTTCCTTAAAACAACATAGTGCCTTCACCAAATAGAATTTTGGGAACAATATTGCAGCTAGAAAGTTTCTCTTTAGGCATTCACCAAACATGCTCACGTCCATCCGAAAATTTTAAGTTGATCCGATTCTCATCTGAGAACAAATCTCGCTTCTAATCGGTTTGATGGTTACGACCGAAACGTAGTCTTGCAACTTTGTGTTCCTGGTTAACAAATGATTTTTCGCCGGTCTTCTACTGTTTAATCCAGCTTCATGTAAACAGTTCGAGACGATCTCAGTACATTGCGAGCAATAGCCGACATATTTCGTAACATTGTACTGTCCTGACATACGCAGAAAGCGCTCATCTCTTGCCTTTGTAGATCTTTTGCGTTCTTGTCCAGGTCTGCGATTGTAAGATCCTGTCTGAATAAACCGTTTAACCGTAGGACTTATAGTGGAACGATTTCTTCCTAACGAATTAGCAACATAAGGTATGGAGTATCCTTTTGCGAGTAAAAATGATGCCTTTACCGCGTCCTCTACTGATAAATCTCTGCCAGATTCATTTTCTAAGACTAAAACAACCACTACTAACAACACAATACCTTCTAGTAAATGAAGTCTTTTAAAGACCCATCACTATTTGTAAAAATTAGCAACCTTTATCATGATCATTATTTTAAAATTTAAATCAAAAAAGTGTTGGTGCTTTAATTTTGTCCATGATATAGAAGCAAGTTGTTGATCCACAACATCATACTGTGTGACAGATCTGAGGATGTAGTCAAGGAGGCCAAAGGGTAAGTAATAAAACTCTTTGTTTATAATCGAGCTTTCAAAACCTTATAATTCTTCGTCCGGTTTCAATATCAGTCTGAAAATAAAAAGCTCCATCCTTACTTTTGCCAAAAAGAATTGAAAGACAGCCCTTTTAAAAATTGGGCACGAACATTTTATTTGTAAACTTCGCTTTGTGGTATGGTCGGGCTATTCCTCTACGTGGTCCGTATAGAATCCAAAGCAAGTTGATATACCTAATTTAATTTTCGTTAAAATTTAAGCCAATGAATTTTGTGCAAAACTTTTAGAACATATACGTTAGTTTTAAATTTTCCATGACCTAGGTTGACCAGATCATCCGCATAAATCACTAATTGGTGTCTTTTACTGTTAAGTCTCATTATCAGGTCTTTACATTTTTCAAAATGATATAAAAAAAGTCCTGATAACTAATTATCTTATGTGGTATACAGAGTGGCACAAAATGAAATGGGTGGTAGTATGGCCCAAAATATGCAGAAAAGTCTTAATAAACATATGTCCGCAAATTAACAATTTCGTGTTTTTGTTATCACATTGGGATTATTTTTTTTCATTCTCAAAATCTTGCTTTTCTAATTAAACTCGACCGATGTTTTACATAGATATTACTTGTAGCTATTATTTAGTTGTTGGTGAATAATTTTACAAATTTTTGCTATGCCTGTTTACAGTATTATCGAATTAACTGATATGCATTTTATGTATGGTCGTGCAAATGGTAATACGACGGAAGCGCTACGTTTGTACGTAGACGCTTTCCCTAATCGCCACATGCCTTCAGTTCATGTGTTTGAAAGACTGCACCAAAGGTTGCGTGATACACGGACATTTCGGAAACAGTCCCATAATTCCGGGAGACCAAGGTCGGTGTCCACCCCTGAGACAAAAAAGCAATTAAGATGCGAGTAGATGAGAATTCAGAATTTAGTTTGCGGAGAATATCAGGGGAGGTAGAAATTGGGGCTCCACGAGCAGCAGCTTTACCCGTACAACGACCAACGAGAGCATGCTCTGAATCCACTTGATCATCAGGCACGTTTGGAGTTTTGCTACTGGTTTCTAGAAAATCATGCTGAGGACCCCAAATTAATTGCAGACATTCTTTTTACTAATGAGGTAGGGTTTACACAAAATGGAGTTTTTATTTTCCATAATTTGAATGTGGGGGCCGAAAAAAATATCCTTAGTATTGTGGAATCCAGTCATCAATTACGTTTTTCGTTGAACACTTGGATAGGTATTTTGGGCGACCGGTTACTAGGTCCGATTGTACTACCTAACCGATTAACGAAAGCTGATTACTTAACTTTTTGCAGAACACACTGGGTGATCTTTTAGACGATGTTCCTTTAATACCAAGATATCAAAGGTGGTTCCAGCACGGTGAAGCTCTGGCTCATTTTTCAATTACCGTAAGAGAGCATTTAGACGAATCTTTTGGAAAAACCCCCTTGACTTTTTCCTTTGGGTACACTTAAAATTTTCGTGAATAACCTCGAGGATCTGCAGCAAAGAGTAGCTGGGATGTAATCGAATCCAAGCCAATGAAGGTATTTTGGAAAGAGTTCGACAGTCCCTGCGACGGAGATGTCGTAATTTTTTGTTGTTGTTATTTTAATAATTTGTTTTTATTTAATAATATTTTAATTATTTTTCATCTTTACCATTTTGATAGAAATACGGTTTTAAACGGGATTATATAACATTGATAAGCAAATGTAATATACTCACTTGCTGCCTCAAATCCAGGTATAAAATCTGGACAAGACTGGTTGGCTACGGATCCAGCAGGAGTTACAGGCCAACAAGACCATCCATCAAAAAATTCCGGGCAATATAGACCTAAAAAAATAATAATTGATAATTAGTTTCCAATAAAAACAACGAAAAAAAAAACAAAGAAAAAATTTATTTGCATTATAATGTTCAATCTCGTCTAGTAATGATTAAATCTTGATTTTGATCTCGGTTTGATATAAACTCACCGGCACGAAAAACGGGCAGTTTAAAATTTTAAGCAAATTTAAAGTTTGATAACATTTTTGACCGATTTTAATGATGTTTTCAACAATTTGTTGTTAAATTACTTGCGTTTTTAACCTACTTTTGAAGTAAAAAGAAAAGTTCTTTTATATCATTTCATACGAGCAAAAACAAAAAGTGTTTTTTTTTGCTTATGTTTGAAACACTTTGTAGAGTCATTTAACAGGGAACTAAATTTATAAAGTATGTAATCGTCAAGATTTTACTTTTCTCGACAGTTTGTTTTTTGTTTCAACTCGATATCTTAATTTTTGTTGGAAATACACAGTCTTAAAAGAATCGTTAACAATATACAGTATTTTTTATTTCCAGCTGTCCTTTATAGACCGGGAGATAGTGACAGATTTTCAGACGCGATTTAGGCCAGTATGCCTTTTTCAGTACATTATACTATTGACAATTCGATGATAATAATCAATTAATGGAAGTGTCATCGTGTGTTCTTCATCTATAAAAAAGTTAACAAATTTGTTTAGAAATTAATCATTTTTATATGATTTTACTCAAGCTGCCATTTATGCTAAAATAAAATTCGATCAAAGTATTACTTGAATGGCCATTGGCATACCGTTAGTGTGGACCTAGCAGGTGGGCATGCCCAGGTAGATATGCTTTCTAAAATATGCTTTATCCGTGTTCGGAAACAGGCTGCCAATGTAGAATATACTTGATATTACTATACAATTGCTACAGGTAAGATGGCATACCCTTTGTGCATGTCCGTGTATATCTTATATGGTAGTAATTTTGCGATGTTAAACGATAAGTTTCCGTCATTTTACCCAAGTCCAAATTGATACCATAAAATATATGTATCCTCAAATGTCAACATTGAAAATGGCATACGATTCAAACAGGTTTGACATAATAAATAATGAAGATCAATTTGTAAAATAAAGAGACAATTATCTGTGTTTTTATTCAGTATGACATTTCATTGTTGATGCAATTATTACCTAACAAATCAAAATAATTAATGGCATACAAGTTGTGCGAGCTTTACTGGTGTAATTTCGTGAAAAACATTGCGAAGTTATAGAAAAAATTACCGTGCTTTAGGTCAGTATGCCTTTTGTTCTATACATTAGGTTGATTATTAACTTGCAATAAACAACTATGGCAGACAATTATGCGAGTTCATCATATGAAAAATTTATATGAAAAACATATGACCGCACATTTTATGACGTAGCAACGCTCATTCCTCTAATCCCAACAGTGATGATCCCTGCAATTTGGCTGGAGCATCGAAGAAAACGGTACATACACGTTCCGTTGGTTTGAAGGAGATGAGGTGCCACACTTCGTCCAGGAAATCTTTCTAACACCCGACGAAACTATAGGTAATATATAAGCATGATGATTTCTTATTATTTACATCAGTTATTAAAATTCATTAAATTGTTTGATATTATTATTTATAGTGTCACATACGATAATAGGGTAGTTTAATTGTTTTATATTTCATTGTAATATTTTGTATTATTTTTTATTGTAATCATTCAGGTCAAAGTCAGTACGTTAGATTTCAAGGCGACCTTATATAGTTTAATTATTATTCTCACGTAGCGTATGAATTGGCTATAACAGAGCGTCGTTGAGGTCGCACTCGAGGAGTTCGGTGTCTGAGGTTGTCTGTAAGGGTCACCCTTGGGGTGTCCCTAAAACAGACCCTTGGGTCTGGGCCGTTGTGACTCTTGAGGTATTTTCGTGAGTAAATGTGACATGCCACCATGTAGTTATTTGGTAAGATTAGTATAGTTAGTGAGTTATTCGTTATTCATTGTTTGTTTCTTGTTAATATATTTGTTGTTTGTTTCCTGTTGTTTATCTTATCTTCCCCTTGGTTAATTTTCTGTCTTTAGCAGGATACCTGACCAGGGGGTAGATAACCACGACCTGGGTGGGAAGTGCCTTCAGTTAGCTACCCCTCATCCCAAAACACTAAGGCACACTTCCCCAATCCCCCCCAGGTGTGACAATAGATCCAGAAAATGATTGCCAGCATGATACCGTCATCCAATCTTCGGACGATGAAGATGATGAGTATGATGATGACAACGGTTATGATAATGGAGGGAAGGATACTAAGGACCAAACTCATATAGATGGTGATGACGAGGAAGAAGATAATGAAAGCGATAAAGACTATAATACGGAAGTAGACTTTACTGATGAATAAAAAAATTAAAAGTAATATGTATGTGAGTAATAAATTTAATTTATATGGAATAAATGACTTTATTGTGCCTAATCGTACCTCAATTTGCTGGAATAAGCATTTATTTGCCCTAAATATAGATTTAATAACATTTAATGAATCCCAAAAAATACAATTTTCGCGGTAATAAAATAAATAATTATATTAGTGTATAATAAAATGATCTGTGGAAGAAAAAAGAAGAGTTGTAACAAATAAATAGTATATAGAATTTATAAATTCGAAGCTGAAATAAACGCAGCATAAATGATTTTTTCCATAATGAAAATTTTGTTTTTTGAAAGCCGCAGACCAGTCTAATCAGTATGCCCGTTATTATTTGATCCAAATATACCGCGATTCAATATTTTACAAAAAGGTATACTGTTTACAAAGGAAGAAAATCGTCCATTTCATTTGCACTAATCCTTCTCCGTATTCACATACTATTTCATAATTTCAGAACTTCGGACGTTATCAAACGATATGCCATTTTTTGTAGCACCCAAATATATCTCAAATATGTTAAAAACAAAGTGGCATACAGATTAAACACACGGAAATTTTCCGTACCATTTCGCAAATTTTTTCGCGTATGCCTACATCAGTTAACCGCCCAATTGCAATGCCAACTTAATATACGTCAAACGCTATCATGAACTGCATAAAACCAAAATGGCATACTGATTTTAATGACGGAAACTTATCGTTTAACATTGCAAAATTACTACCATATGAGATATACACGGACATGCACAAAGGGTATGCCATCTTACCTGTAGCAATTGTATAGTAATATCAAGTATATTCTACATTGGCAGCCTGTTTCCGAACACGGATAAAGCATATTTTAGAAAGCATATCTACCTGAGCATGCCCACCTGCTAGGTTCACACTAACGGTATGCCAATGGCCATTCAAGTAATACTTTGATCGAATTTTATTTTAGCATAAATGGCAGCTTGAGTAAAATCATATAAAAATGATTAATTTCTAAACAAATTTGTTAACTTTTTTATAGATGAAGAACACACGATGACACTTCCATTAATTGATTATTATCATCGAATTGTCAATAGTATAAGGTACTGAAAAAGGCATACTGGCCTAAATCGCGTCTGAAAATCTGTCACTATCTCCCGGTCTATTACAAAAAATCTTATAATAATAACCAAAACAATTCTGAAATATTGTTGTTTTTGCTAATGTCATTTAAAAAATATAATTATTGTTTGTTGTCAGTTACTTGGGCAAAGATGCCAGAAAATGCCAAAGTTAGTTTGCCCACAGATTTGGGTGTTCACGAAGAACAATGCAGTGTGTTTTCACTCGTTTTTTTTTAAACATCTCATGAAGAAGAAGTCCAGGAACAGACCCTGGTATGAGGACTCCCAATCGAGATGATCGTTTTATTGTAAATTTATCAGTAAGAAATCGTCATTTACCAGCAGTACAAATACGTACGCAATAACAGCATGTAAGAGTCGTAATATTTATTTGTGACACAAGGACGGAAAATGACATTTTGCAAGAGCGAGTAAAGTTGTGTAGTCGAGGTGCGTAGTACCGAGGCGAAACAATACGAGCACTTGCAAAACATTTTCCGGACGTGTAACACCCACTATTTTTTGGTGCGACACATTTGTAATATTTTCAAAAGTTCAAAAACTTTTTACTTTGTGACATTCAAGATTAGGTGTTTATTGACATCTATTGCACGATTAAAAGAATTAGTAATAAGGAATGATTTTTTGATAATCGATTTCAAGATCCTTAATTTTTATACATACTTTAACTGTGCTAATAAGCAGCACAGTAAAAATAATTATATTAAAAATATTAATATTAATATCTACTAATATATATGTCAGATGTAAAATAAAAGTTGTGAGAGAAATTAGAATCCTGCTTACCTTAAGAAAAAGTTATTAGTTTAGTATATTATAAGCTGTATTTAAATAAATATAATGTTACGAGCCAAGCCGGACCTGTCAGTGGAGTGAGGTGTACGTAAGTCACCGTACGGAGAATCTTTGAGTCTCTGCGTAACTGATGGATTGATCTCGAACTTCGAGAATCTTCCGTGCTAGAAGAATTGGGATCTGTGTAGATGGTTCTAAAAGGATTAATTTTATATATAAGGACCGGTTGGACGGAGAGGACATAACAGTAGTTGTGATAGCGATAGTCGGTGATAAATAATAGCGGTATTAGTTGGCGATAAATAGAATTAATTGTATTTGTAGTAGCTGGCGATAAAGTGCGAATTGTTATACGAGACATTTTAACGACGCTATTTAGTAATTGTAATAAAGTTGTGTGAATTAGTTAAAGAAAATTGTTATTTAGTTGTCTTTACAATTAATTGTTAAGTTTATCTGCTGTTGTCACTTATTCCGAATCCACGAAGGCAAAATTATAACAATAATTATTCATTATGTATTTGAGATGACTCATAGCGCCATCTCTTTAGATAATCTAAAAGGTGCTTTACCAGACTGAAGTAATTACTAGTACTTATTGTTTCTGGACGGAGGACCAAAAACGTAAGTGAACAAAATGTTAGACAAAGATTAAATGCAGCAAATCTAAACTCTGATCTGCCACAGGACCAGAACTTACTAGAAATTACCAGGTCCCCTGAGATCACCAAAATGACCCTAAAAATAATTGGAGGCATATGTTATTTACCGACGAATCAAGATATTGTTTAAGATCTCCAGATGATCGAGAAAGGGTATAGCGTCCAACAAGTGAGCGTTGTGCTGAATGTACATTTAGTCCAAGAGTAAGCTTTCAAGGAGATTCAGTTATGGTTTTTGTCGGCATTTTTATGGAGCGGCACAGATTTATATCAATTCTGTAAGGTACATAAATGAAATGTTAGAAGGTTATGTTGTTCCACACGTAACGTTGGTAGGAGCTAATTTTCTTAAAATGCACGATAACTCTCGTCCTTATATAGCTTTGATAGTGAAGAAATAATTAAAAAATGGTAATATCGAATAGATGGGATGGCCACCGGATAGTTAAGATCTAAATCATATCGAACACGTCTAGGGTATGCTTGGTAGACGAATTCGAAGCCTGGAATCTGTACCCGGAACTCTAGAAGAATTGTGACAAGCATTCCTGGAGCATTGAGCAGCTATTCCTTAGAAGTTTAGTAAAAACTATGCCGAGAAGAATAAATGCAATCCAATCCATCCAATTTAGTGGGTGTAACACCCAGTATTAATTTTGACTTCGTGTTTTATTATTTTGTGTTATTGTGGCAGTAGGTTTACCGAGAAAAAAGAAGCTATGTTTTCATATTTAAGAGAATATTTGGCAAATAATATGAAATATTTGCACTTGTTTTTAAACGAGGATTGTGCTGTGATAAAATTCTTTATTTTTGAAGATTTATCAGCAACAGAAATTCATACCAAAATGGTGAAAGTGTTAAAGTAATCTGCTCCTTTATTTCCAACTATTCTTGACGGGTTTTAGAGCTTAAACGTCGTCGTATAAGCGTCGAAGATGAACCAAGTAGTGGACGTCCAACAAGTGCAACAACACCAGAAATCATTCAGCAAGTCTATGATATTGCTTGTAAAGTTCCAAGTTTGACTAAACGTGAAATTGCTGATACCACAGACATCTCAGATGAACGTGTAGTCCATATTTAACAAGAATAGTTACATATGAAAAAGCTGTTCGGAAAGTTAGTATCGCATTCGTTAACAATTCAACAAAACCTGAACCGAAAACAAAGTTATTGTTTAATTAAGTTAGGTTTGATTTTATAATTCAAATTAAATTACTTTCAAATGTTAGCGTTGTTTTGAAGATTGTGTATCACCAATAAAAATTAATTCTTAAAATTGAAACAACAAACAATCTATCGAAAAGAGAGGAGTCTTGACGCTATTTTTTAAATTTCAACAGGCCTTGGAGGCCTAAGGCTAAAACGATTAGTAAAATTTTTAGTCTTTTTATGCATCCTTTTACCACTTTTTTCCATTCACTTCTATCCAATGTTTTTTCTTTCCATTTCTCAATGTTACTTCTTTGCAAGTCTTCATACACGTTGGCTTCTTCTAATTCGTTGTTATTTCTCCTTCTTCACTGATCATCTATTTCCACACCTCCATATATGGATCTTAGTATTCTTCTTTTCCATCTGTCTAAAAGGTTTATTTGTAATTTGTTGAGCACCCATGTTTCGCTGGCAGATGTAGCTGTGGGCCTGATAACTGCCTGTAGATTCTTGTTTTTACTTTTCTTGACACGTGTTTGGATGTCATTAGGTTTCGTAGTGCTTCATACTTTTTGTTTGCTTTGGCTATTCTTGTCTTTATCTCTTGCTCCTCATGTTTCTATCTATTTGAACACCCAGGTAATTAACCTCTTTAGCTCTTTTGAACATGTATGTTTTTTCTCCGTCTATTTGTAATATGTTGTCTTCTTTTTCGATTTCACCCATAACCTTGTATTTTGTTTTCTCTTCATTTATTGCAAGTCCAAGTTTTCTTACTTCTTTTATTATATTCTTACCTGTTGTTAACAGTGTTAAGTCGCCTGCGAATGCTATACATTGGGGCCCATTTCTAAATATTGTCTCCTGCATGTTTATCCTGCTTTTTCTAATTATTTCTTGCAATACCAGTTTGAACAAAGCTTTTGATAGTTGAAAGTCTTGACGCTTACATACTTTTAAAATTTCGTACCTTCTTAAATGACTCGACAGAGTGTTTTAAATTTAGACAAAAAAAACATTTTGTTTTTACTCGTATAAAATGGGATAACAGGACTATCCTTGTTTACTTAAAAAGTAGGTTATAAGGGAGAATAATTTACCTACAATTTTTTTAAAAATCATTAAAATCTACCAAAAACTAGAAAAGTTATGAAACTTGGTAAAAATTTCGTAGTGTCCGCTGCTGAATGTATTTATACGAAAATACTAAAAAACGCAGCAGTTAATTCATCACAATGCCGTGGAGGGCTTATTATAGACGTAATTTACGTCTATGCTTATTACACATGTACACAAGCACGTACGCATGAATAGCTAGTATTAATTTTCGTTATTTTCTTTTAAATATTGTATTTAGTTGTTAATTTAAATTGGATTTATTTATTTATTTTACAGAAGGATGCGAATATTATTAGTACGGACGCAAGTACGTTTTCGTTGACATTATAAGCTCATGGCTTTCCCAATTACTTGGAATCACTTAAGTCCACTTCCAATTACTTGTGATTATGTACTTGAAATCAATGTGATCACTTGAAATCGCTTGTGATCACTTATAATTACGCTCTTAATTATTTGACCAGATATGCGTATAGCGTTATGTACTATGACGGTCGTGGTAGGGATTATACAACAGTAAAAAAACTGTAAGTAGTGTTTAAGGATCTATAAATTTTTTATATACCTTATTAAACAACACTCACTAAGAATCAAACAGGCTGATCTCAAGTGCAAAAATGGATGTGATTAGTATGGAAATGCGGACTGGGAAGTTTACTGCTCATAATGTAACCTCAATCCTATAAAAAAAACAGACAAAAATAGACTGTCTTAATCCCACACGCAAGTTTCTGGATTCACAAAGTTTAAGAAGAAAGAACGACAACAGACTAATAAAAAGAATAAATACTTTTTTTCGTATTACAGGTTCCGCAAAAACCAAAAAATACATTGATGTAATGAGATAAGCTATACTTATAGCTAAATTTACTTCAGTAAAGTCAGTGGGTAAAAAGCAAAGATTTTTAAAGATTTTTTTAAGTGCATGCAGACCCGTTTCTAATAAAATAGCTAATGAATTAGGGGTGAAAACCATTAAAGCACATTATTAGGTTAAAAGAGAAAATGTAAGTTTTATTTACCAAAATGTGCAGGTTGGTTAAAAAGTTTTGAAAGTAAAAATAAACCGGTAAACCGGTTCTTTTTCACAAATTTTTTATCCAACTGGTCCAAAAGGTTGCAGAGTTAATTGTTAAAAATCTGACAGCAGACTTCCTATATAAACCAGGAGAGCTAGAGTCATCGATAATATGGATGGTAATTTTCCCAGTCGATTTTCCGATGGGCAGACACTTGAGTGGATAAAAAGGAAGTGGCGGACAAGGGTAAGGAGGGACAAAAAATCGTCATCTTAAGGTTCCTAAATCCAAAATGGAGAACAGTTTGGTGGATACATGGATGTGTTAACCGGGGCGATTTTGACTTTACTTTTTTTTTAGGAAATGAATAAAAATGTTTTGCCCAAATTTTTGCCATCTCTTGCCTTGTCCGTTACCTCCATTGTGCCCACCCAGCTGTCCGCCATTTTGGATTTAGGCTTTTCAACATAACGTGGTACAAATGGCGGGTTTATTATTGATAATGATTTTTTTGCGTAAAATTTGACCCTCTTTTCTCTTGTCCGCCATCTCCTTTGTATACACCCAGCTGTCAGCCATATTAGATTTAGGCTCCTCAAGGGCCCAACATTACGTGGTAAAAATGGCGGACTTATGATCTTGTGTGCCACCTCATTTGTATTCATTCAGATGTCCACCCGTCGAGATTTTAAATTGTATCAACATTTTCGTCTGGATAAATTTTTATCAACAAATTATTGATTACGACAATTTCCCAAAAAATTAGCAACTTTCACACCTTATAGCTACCCCCTGTATCCACTTGGGTTTCCGCCTTAGCAGGAACGTAAATTGTATTGAATGAACATGTCGCAAGGAAAAATGCCATATTACAGATGACGGTGAAATTCGGGCTCTAGCTCTTGTTATTACTTTAAGGGCTTTCTGAGAGAATTATTCTAGTTAGAAACAGTACTCAAAGTTTAAAAAAAGATATGCAAAAATAGAAGCTTAGTTATCCAGATTTTGAAGTAAAAAATTCAAAACGTATTCTGTGATAAAAATTGACTGACTTGCGAGTTGTTAATAAATCTTGATAAATTGCATAAAATTAAACATTTCACCGACGAGCCAGTGAATTCTAGTCTTCCACATGGTGCTAGAGAACAATTGTTGTTTCAATCTGTTTAAGTTAAAATTTAATGTTAATAATATTCCGTCTCAATGTTATGTTTGAACTTACAGAAACATAAAAATCGTTTATTGGTGAATAAAATTATGGAAATTGCGAAATTAAAATTTTATTTCTGGAGTAGTAAAATTGAAGTAATTAGCCTCAGGTTTTCCATATGCCCGTTTTCATTGCAAGCACACGAGGAATGTATTTTCAGATAGATTCGAATTTCATATACGAAAAATATTATTATTCTAACGGTAATGTCATCATACTTCGTTAAGAATTTCACGACTGATTTAAATGTGAACTGACGAAACCAAAGCAATGCTAACCAGGCCCGTATCCAGAAATTCGTTTCGGGGGGGGCTCAAAGACGAAAATCATTAAAAAATTTGGACCTACTTTAATTAATTCAGAGTAAAGCGAATGGCACATTAAAACTTGAATTATTATGTGACGTTTAATCTATTATTATTTACAGTGCAATAAAAAGATGCAGTACAAGGTGTAAAATAAATAGCTACTATGTTTGAAAGTAGTTCAAGAATTTTTAATGTTAAACAAAGAATACATGTTAATAATAAAAGTGAAATCAGTACTACATTTTTAATAGAACATACACATTACAAAAGTAATTTTCTCGATTTTTTCTTCGCCAAGCGATCAAGCACTTCCTCTGGATCAATAACAATATCCCAGTGAATTGACATCATTGCCAGTGCATTTAGCCTGTCATGGCCCATCACACTACGAGGTAGAGCTTTTATCCTCTTCATTGTAGAAAATGATCTTTCCACGTTGGCTGTTGTGACTGGAAGAGTAGCCAGTACCTTGAGAAGAAGATTTATCGCGCGAAAAAATGTACCGTCACAATATTCCAACAGCTTCAAAATTTCGGTCGATGGGTCAATTGATGATATTTTGGCACACCTTAACTTGTACTCAGCTTGAACTGCGGACAGTGGCATTTCGTCTTGAAAATATGGACCTAATGTTTCCAGTTCATTCATTTTTTTCTCGGAAGCATATTCTGGGAGCAATAGTTGAAAACTCGATAGAATATCCTCGTTTTTGACAAATCTATCAGTCAAATTTTGAATCAAAGCGTCGATACAGGGAATGAATATAGTGACTCTGAAATACTCTTCATTCGATGCCGTTTGTGGGTTTGCACGAGATTTCTGTCGTGATGTAACTCTTGGAGCTTGAAGATCAGAGTCAAAAAGGTCCGCAGAGAATTTCGACGCCACTTCAAAAATTTCTCTGAAAGTGTCGTTTGCGGTTTCCCGCATTTGTCGGAGTGAATTCAATACTTCATTTGTATATTTTACAGCGGAAACGAAATCTGCAGATTTATTTTGGAGAAAAATCGACAGTGGAAGGGTCAAACTGAACAGTTTTTCACAAACAACAAGGCTCACTAAAAATTTACTTTTTTGACCTGCTGCATGAAGAATTGATGCCGTTGAAGATATGGTCC
>CAXIIO010000812.1:0-49789 GCA_964028335.1 Altica lythri
TAACATCAATAACATCAATAGCATCAATAACATCAATAACATCAACAGCATCAATAGCATCAATAGCATCAATAACATCAATAGCATCAATAGCATCAATAGCATCAATAACATCAATAGCATCAATAGCATCAATAGCATCAATAACATCAATAGCATCAATAGCATCAATAGCATCAATACCATCAATAGCATCAATAACATCAATAGCATAATAACATCAATAGCATCAATAACATCAATAGCATCAATAACATCAATAACATTAATAGCATCAATAGCATCAATAGCATCAATAACATCAATAGCATCAATAACATCAATAGCATCAATAGCATCAATAACATCAATAGCATCAATAACATCAATAACATCAACAGCATCAATAGCATCAATAGCATCAATAACATCAATAGCATCAATAGCATCAATAGCATCAATAACATCAATAGCATCAATAGCATCAATAGCATCAATAACATCAATAGCATCAATAGCATCAATAGCATCAATACCATCAATAGCATCAATAACATCAATAGCATAATAACATCAATAGCATCAATAACATCAATAGCATCAATAACATCAATAACATTAATAGCATCAATAGCATCAATAGCATCAATAACATCAATAGCATCAATAACATCAATAGCATCAATAGCATCAATAACATCAATAGCATCAATAACATCAATAGCATCAATAGCATCAATAACATCAATAGCATCAATAGCATCAATAGCATCAATACCATCAATAGCATCAATAGCATCAATAGCATCAATAGCATCAATAACATCAATAGCATCAATACCATCAATAGCATCAATAACATCAATAGCATCAATAGCATCAATAGCATCAATAGCATCAATAGCATCAATACCATCAATAGCATCAATAACATCAATAGCATCAATAACATCAATAGCATCAATAACATCAATAGCATCAATAACATCAATAACATTAATAGCATCAATAGCATCAATAACATCAATAACATCAATAGCATCAATAGCATCAATAGCATCAATAACATCAATAGCATCAATAGCATCAATAACATCAATAACATCAATAGCATCAATAGCATCAATAGCATCAATAACATTAATAGCATCAATAACATCAATAGCATCAATAACATCAATAACATCAATAACATCAATAACATCAATATCATCAATAACATTAATATCATCAATAGCATTAATATCATCAATAGCATCAATAGCATCAAAAACATCAATAGCATCAACAGCATTAATAACATCAATAGCATTAATAGCATCAATAGCATCAATAGCATCAATAACATCAATAGCATCAATAACATCAATAGCATCAATAGCATCAATAACATCAATAGCATCAATAACATCAATAGCATCAATAGCATCAATAGCATCAATAGCATCAATAACATCAATAACATCAATAACATCAATAACATCAATAGCATCAATAACATCAATAACATCAATAACATTAATAGCATCAATAACATCAATAGCATCAATAACATCATTAGCATCAATAACATCAATAGCATCAATAGCATCAATAGCATCAATAACATCAATAACATCAATAGCATCAATAACATCAATAACATCAATAACATCAATAGCATCAATAACATCAATAACATCAACAGCATCAATAGCATCAATAGCATCAATAACATCAATAGCATCAATAGCATCAATAGCATCAATAACATCAATAGCATCAATAGCATCAATAGCATCAATAGCATCAATAACATCAATAGCATCAATAGCATCAATAGCATCAATACCATCAATAGCATCAATAACATCAATAGCATAATAACATCAATACCATCAATAACATCAATAGCATCAATAACATCAATAACATTAATAGCATCAATAGCATCAATAGCATCAATAACATCAATAGCATCAATAGCATCAATAGCATCAATAACATCAATAACATCAATAGCATCAATAACATCAATAACATCAATAACATCAATAACATCAATAGCATCAATAACATCAATAACATCAACAGCATCAATAGCATCAATAGCATCAATAACATCAATAGCATCAATAGCATCAATAGCATCAATAACATCAATAGCATCAATAGCATCAATAGCATCAATAACATCAATAGCATCAATAGCATCAATAGCATCAATACCATCAATAGCATCAATAACATCAATAGCATAATAACATCAATAACATCAATAGCATCAATAGCATCAATAGCATCAATAACATCAATAGCATCAATAGCATCAATAGCATCAATACCATCAATAGCATCAATAACATCAATAGCATAATAACATCAATAGCATCAATAACATCAATAGCATCAATAACATCAATAACATTAATAGCATCAATAGCATCAATAGCATCAATAACATCAATAGCATCAATAACATCAATAGCATCAATAGCATCAATAGCATCAATAACATCAATAGCATCAATAGCATCAATAGCATCAATACCATCAATAGCATCAATAACATCAATAGCATAATAACATCAATAGCATCAATAACATCAATAGCATCAATAACATCAATAACATTAATAGCATCAATAGCATCAATAGCATCAATAACATCAATAGCATCAATAACATCAATAGCATCAATAGCATCAATAGCATCAATAACATCAATAGCATCAATAACATCAATAGCATCAATAGCATCAATAGCATCAATAACATCAATAGCATCAATAGCATCAATAGCATCAATACCATCAATAGCATCAATAACATCAATAGCATCAATAACATCAATAGCATCAATAACATCAATAGCATCAATAACATCAATAACATTAATAGCATCAATAGCATCAATAGCATCAATAACATCAATAGCATCAATAACATCAATAGCATCAATAGCATCAATAACATCAATAGCATCAATAACATCAATAGCATCAATAGCATCAATAGCATCAATAGCATCAATAACATCAATAACATCAATAGCATCAATAACATCAATAACATCAATAACATCAATAGCATCAATAACATCAATAACATCAACAGCATCAATAGCATCAATAGCATCAATAACATCAATAGCATCAATAGCATCAATAGCATCAATAACATCAATAGCATCAATAGCATCAATAACATCAATAGCATCAATAACATCAATAACATCAACAGCATCAATAGCATCAATAGCATCAATAACATCAATAGCATCAATAGCATCAATAGCATCAATAACATCAATAGCATCAATAGCATCAATAGCATCAATAACATCAATAGCATCAATACCATCAATAGCATCAATAACATCAATAGCATCAATAGCATCAATAGCATCAATAGCATCAATAGCATCAATACCATCAATAGCATCAATAACATCAATAGCATCAATAACATCAATAGCATCAATAACATCAATAGCATCAATAACATCAATAACATTAATAGCATCAATAGCATCAATAACATCAATAACATCAATAGCATCAATAGCATCAATAGCATCAATAACATCAATAGCATCAATAGCATCAATAACATCAATAACATCAATAGCATCAATAGCATCAATAGCATCAATAACATTAATAGCATCAATAACATCAATAGCATCAATAACATCAATAACATCAATAACATCAATAACATCAATATCATCAATAACATTAATAGCATCAATAGCATTAATATCATCAATAGCATCAATAGCATCAAAAACATCAATAGCATCAACAGCATTAATAGCATCAATAGCATCAATAGCATCAATAACATCAATAGCATCAATAACATCAATAGCATCAATAGCATCAATAACATCAATAGCATCAATAACATCAATAGCATCAATAGCATCAATAGCATCAATAGCATCAATAACATCAATAACATCAATAACATCAATAACATCAAAAGCATCAATAACATCAATAACATCAATAACATTAATAGCATCAATAACATCAATAGCATCAATAACATCATTAGCATCAATAACATCAATAGCATCAATAGCATCAATAGCATCAATAACATCAATAACATCAATAGCATCAATAACATCAATAACATCAATAACATCAATAGCATCAATAACATCAATAACATCAACAGCATCAATAGCATCAATAGCATCAATAACATCAATAGCATCAATAGCATCAATAGCATCAATAACATCAATAGCATCAATAGCATCAATAGCATCAATAACATCAATAGCATCAATAGCATCAATAGCATCAATACCATCAATAGCATCAATAACATCAATAGCATAATAACATCAATAGCATCAATAACATCAATAGCATCAATAACATCAATAACATTAATAGCATCAATAGCATCAATAGCATCAATAACATCAATAGCATCAATAACATCAATAGCATCAATAGCATCAATAACATCAATAGCATCAATAACATCAATAGCATCAATAGCATCAATAGCATCAATAACATCAATAGCATCAATAGCATCAATAGCATCAATACCATCAATAGCATCAATAACATCAATAGCATCAATAACATCAATAGCATCAATAACATCAATAGCATCAATAACATCAATAACATTAATAGCATCAATAGCATCAATAACATCAATAACATCAATAGCATCAATAGCATCAATAGCATCAATAACATCAATAGCATCAATAGCATCAATAACATCAATAACATCAATAGCATCAATAGCATCAATAGCATCAATAACATTAATAGCATCAATAACATCAATAGCATCAATAACATCAATAACATCAATAACATCAATAACATTAATAACATCAATAACATTAATAGCATCAATAGCATTAATATCATCAATAGCATCAATAGCATCAAAAACATCAATAGCATCAACAGCATTAATAACATCAATAGCATTAATAGCATCAATAGCATCAATAACATCAATAGCATCAATAGCATCAATAACATCAATAGCATCAATAACATCAATAGCATCAATAGCATCAATAACATCAATAGCATCAATAACATCAATAGCATCAATAGCATCAATAGCATCAATAACATCAATAGCATCAATAGCATCAATAGCATCAATACCATCAATAGCATCAATAACATCAATAGCATCAATAACATCAATAGCATCAATAACATCAATAGCATCAATAACATCAATAACATTAATAGCATCAATAGCATCAATAGCATCAATAACATCAATAGCATCAATAACATCAATAGCATCAATAGCATCAATAACATCAATAGCATCAATAACATCAATAGCATCAATAGCATCAATAGCATCAATAGCATCAATAACATCAATAACATCAATAGCATCAATAACATCAATAACATCAATAACATCAATAGCATCAATAACATCAATAACATCAACAGCATCAATAGCATCAATAGCATCAATAACATCAATAGCATAATAACATCAATAGCATCAATAACATCAATAGCATCAATAACATCAATAACATTAATAACATCAATAGCATCAATAACATCAATAACATCAATAACATCAATAGCATCAATAACATCAATAACATCAACAGCATCAATAGCATCAATAGCATCAATAACATCAATAGCATCAATAGCATCAATAGCATCAATAACATCAATAGCATCAATAGCATCAATAACATCAATAGCATCAATAACATCAATAACATCAACAGCATCAATAGCATCAATAGCATCAATAACATCAATAGCATCAATAGCATCAATAGCATCAATAACATCAATAGCATCAATAGCATCAATAGCATCAATAACATCAATAGCATCAATACCATCAATAGCATCAATAACATCAATAGCATCAATAGCATCAATAGCATCAATAGCATCAATACCATCAATAGCATCAATAACATCAATAGCATCAATAACATCAATAGCATCAATAACATCAATAGCATCAATAACATCAATAACATTAATAGCATCAATAGCATAAATAACATCAATAACATCAATAGCATCAATAGCATCAATAGCATCAATAACATCAATAGCATCAATAGCATCAATAACATCAATAACATCAATAGCATCAATAGCATCAATAGCATCAATAACATTAATAGCATCAATAACATCAATAGCATCAATAACATCAATAACATCAATAACATCAATAACATCAACATCATCAATAACATTAATAGCATCAATAGCATTAATATCATCAATAGCATCAATAGCATCAAAAACATCAATAGCATCAACAGCATTAATAACATCAATAGCATTAATAGCATCAATAGCATCAATAGCATCAATAACATCAATAGCATCAATAACATCAATAGCATCAATAGCATCAATAACATCAATAACATTAATAGCATCAATAGCATCAATAACATCAATAACATCAATAGCATCAATAGCATCAATAACATCAATAGCATCAATAACATCAATAGCATCAATAGCATCAATAACATCAATAGCATCAATAACATCAATAGCATCAATAGCATCAATAACATCAATAACATCAATAGCATCAATAACATCAATAACATCAATAACATCAATAGCATCAATAACATCAATAACATCAACAGCATCAATAGCATCAATAGCATCAATAACATCAATAGCATAATAACATCAATAGCATCAATAACATCAATAGCATCAATAACATCAATAACATTAATAACATCAATAGCATCAATAACATCAATAACATCAATAACATCAATAGCATCAATAACATCAATAACATCAACAGCATCAATAGCATCAATAGCATCAATAACATCAATAGCATCAATAGCATCAATAGCATCAATAACATCAATAGCATCAATAGCATCAATAACATCAATAGCATCAATAACATCAATAACATCAATAACATCAACAGCATCAATAGCATCAATAGCATCAATAACATCAATAGCATCAATAGCATCAATAGCATCAATAACATCAATAGCATCAATAGCATCAATAGCATCAATAACATCAATAGCATCAATACCATCAATAGCATCAATAACATCAATAGCATCAATAGCATCAATAGCATCAATAGCATCAATACCATCAATAGCATCAATAACATCAATAGCATCAATAACATCAATAGCATCAATAACATCAATAGCATCAATAACATCAATAACATTAATAGCATCAATAGCATAAATAACATCACTAACATCAAAAGCATCAATAGCATCAATAGCATCAATAACATCAATAGCATCAATAGCATCAATAACATCAATAACATCAATAGCATCAATAGCATCAATAGCATCAATAACATTAATAGCATCAATAACATCAATAGCATCAATAACATCAATAACATCAATAACATCAATAACATCAACATCATCAATAACATTAATAGCATCAATAGCATTAATATCATCAATAGCATCAATAACATCAATAACATCAATAACATCAATAGCATCAATAACATCAATAAGATCAACAGCATCAATAGCATCAATAGCATCAATAACATCAATAGCATAATAACATCAATAGCATCAATAACATCAATAGCATCAATAACATCAATAACATTAATAACATCAATAGCATCAATAACATCAATAACATCAATAACATCAATAGCATCAATAACATCAATAACATCAACAGCATCAATAGCATCAATAGCATCAATAACATCAATAGCATCAATAGCATCAATAGCATCAATAACATCAATAGCATCAATAGCATCAATAACATCAATAGCATCAATAACATCAATAACATCAACAGCATCAATAGCATCAATAGCATCAATAACATCAATAGCATCAATAGCATCAATAGCATCAATAACATCAATAGCATCAATAGCATCAATAGCATCAATAACATCAATAGCATCAATACCATCAATAGCATCAATAACATCAATAGCATCAATAGCATCAATAGCATCAATAGCATCAATACCATCAATAGCATCAATAACATCAATAGCATCAATAACATCAATAGCATCAATAACATCAATAGCATCAATAACATCAATAACATTAATAGCATCAATAGCATAAATAACATCAATAACATCAATAGCATCAATAGCATCAATAGCATCAATAACATCAATAGCATCAATAGCATCAATAACATCAATAACATCAATAGCATCAATAGCATCAATAGCATCAATAACATTAATAGCATCAATAACATCAATAGCATCAATAACATCAATAACATCAATAACATCAATAACATCAACATCATCAATAACATTAATAGCATCAATAGCATTAATATCATCAATAGCATCAATAGCATCAAAAACATCAATAGCATCAACAGCATTAATAACATCAATAGCATTAATAGCATCAATAGCATCAATAGCATCAATAACATCAATAGCATCAATAACATCAATAGCATCAATAGCATCAATAACATCAATAGCATCAATAACATCAATAGCATCAATAGCATCAATAGCATCAATAGCATCAATAACATCAATAACATCAATAACATCAATAACATCAATAGCATCAATAACATCAATAACATCAATAACATTAATAGCATCAATAACATCAATAGCATCAATAACATCATTAGCATCAATAACATCAATAGCATCAATAGCATCAATAGCATCAATAACATCAATAACATCAATAACATCAATAACATCAATAACATCAATAGCATCAATAACATCAATAACATCAACAGCATCAATAGCATCAATAGCATCAATAACATCAATAGCATCAATAGCATCAATAGCATCAATAACATCAATAGCATCAATAACATCATTAGCATCAATAACATCAATAGCATCAATAGCATCAATAGCATCAATAACATCAATAACATCAATAGCATCAATAACATCAATAACATCAATAACATCAATAGCATCAATAACATCAATAACATCAACAGCATCAATAGCATCAATAGCATCAATAACATCAATAGCATCAATAGCATCAATAGCATCAATAACATCAATAGCATCAATAGCATCAATAGCATCAATAACATCAATAGCATCAATAGCATCAATAGCATCAATACCATCAATAGCATCAATAACATCAATAGCATAATAACATCAATAACATCAATAGCATCAATAGCATCAATAGCATCAATAACATCAATAGCATCAATAGCATCAATAGCATCAATACCATCAATAGCATCAATAACATCAATAGCATAATAACATCAATAGCATCAATAACATCAATAACATTAATAGCATCAATAGCATCAATAGCATCAATAACATCAATAGCATCAATAACATCAATAGCATCAATAGCATCAATAGCATCAATAACATCAATAGCATCAATAGCATCAATAGCATCAATACCATCAATAGCATCAATAACATCAATAGCATAATAACATCAATAGCATCAATAACATCAATAGCATCAATAACATCAATAACATTAATAGCATCAATAGCATCCATAGCATCAATAACATCAATAGCATCAATAACATCAATAGCATCAATAGCATCAATAACATCAATAGCATCAATAACATCAATAGCATCAATAGCATCAATAGCATCAATAGCATCAATAACATCAATAGCATCAATAGCATCAATAGCATCAATACCATCAATAGCATCAATAACATCAATAGCATCAATAACATCAATAGCATCAATAACATCAATAGCATCAATAACATCAATAACATTAATAGCATCAATAGCATCAATAGCATCAATAACATCAATAGCATCAATAACATCAATAGCATCAATAGCATCAATAACATTAATAGCATCAATAACATCAATAGCATCAATAGCATCAATAGCATCAATAGCATCAATAACATCAATAACATCAATAGCATCAATAACATCAATAACATCAATAACATCAATAGCATCAATAACATCAATAACATCAACAGCATCAATAGCATCAATAGCATCAATAACATCAATAGCATCAATAGCATCAATAGCATCAATAACATCAATAGCATCAATAGCATCAATAACATCAATAGCATCAATAACATCAATAACATCAACAGCATCAATAGCATCAATAGCATCAATAACATCAATAGCATCAATAGCATCAATAGCATCAATAACATCAATAGCATCAATAGCATCAATAGCATCAATAACATCAATAGCATCAATACCATCAATAGCATCAATAACATCAATAGCATCAATAGCATCAATAGCATCAATAGCATCAATAGCATCAATACCATCAATAGCATCAATAACATCAATAGCATCAATAACATCAATAGCATCAATAACATCAATAGCATCAATAACATCAATAACATTAATAGCATCAATAGCATCAATAACATCAATAACATCAATAGCATCAATAGCATCAATAGCATTAATAACATCAATAGCATCAATAGCATCAATAACATCAATAACATCAATAGCATCAATAGCATCAATAGCATCAATAACATTAATAGCATCAATAACATCAATAGCATCAATAACATCAATAACATCAATAACATCAATAACATCAATATCATCAATAACATTAATAGCATCAATAGCATTAATATCATCAATAGCATCAATAGCATCAAAAACATCAATAGCATCAACAGCATTAATAACATCAATAGCATTAATAGCATCAATAGCATCAATAGCATCAATAACATCAATAGCATCAATAACATCAATAGCATCAATAGCATCAATAACATCAATAGCATCAATAACATCAATAGCATCAATAGCATCAATAGCATCAATAGCGTCAATAACATCAATAACATCAATAACATCAATAACATCAATAGCATCAATAACATCAATAACATCAATAACATTAATAGCATCAATAACATCAATAGCATCAATAACATCATTAGCATCAATAACATCAATAGCATCAATAGCATCAATAGCATCAATAACATCAATAACATCAATAGCATCAATAACATCAATAACATCAATAACATCAATAGCATCAATAACATCAATAACATCAACAGCATCAATAGCATCAATAGCATCAATAACATCAATAGCATCAATAGCATCAATAGCATCAATAACATCAATAGCATCAATAGCATCAATAGCATCAATAACATCAATAGCATCAATAGCATCAATAGCATCAATACCATCAATAGCATCAATAACATCAATAGCATAATAACATCAATAGCATCAATAACATCAATAGCATCAATAACATCAATAACATTAATAGCATCAATAGCATCAATAGCATCAATAACATCAATAGCATCAATAACATCAATAGCATCAATAGCATCAATAACATCAATAGCATCAATAACATCAATAGCATCAATAGCATCAATAGCATCAATAACATCAATAGCATCAATAGCATCAATAGCATCAATACCATCAATAGCATCAATAACATCAATAGCATCAATAACATCAATAGCATCAATAACATCAATAGCATCAATAACATCAATAACATTAATAGCATCAATAGCATCAATAACATCAATAACATCAATAGCATCAATAGCATCAATAGCATCAATAACATCAATAGCATCAATAGCATCAATAACATCAATAACATCAATAGCATCAATAGCATCAATAGCATCAATAACATTAATAGCATCAATAACATCAATAGCATCAATAACATCAATAACATCAATAACATCAATAACATCAATATCATCAATAACATTAATAGCATCAATAGCATTAATATCATCAATAGCATCAATAGCATCAAAAACATCAATGGCATCAACAGCATTAATAACATCAATAGCATTAATAGCATCAATAGCATCAATAACATCAATAGCATCAATAGCATCAATAACATCAATAGCATCAATAACATCAATAGCATCAATAGCATCAATAACATCAATAGCATCAATAACATCAATAGCATCAATAGCATCAATAGCATCAATAACATCAATAGCATCAATAGCATCAATAGCATCAATACCATCAATAGCATCAATAACATCAATAGCATCAATAACATCAATAGCATCAATAACATCAATAGCATCAATAACATCAATAACATTAATAGCATCAATAGCATCAATAGCATCAATAACATCAATAGCATCAATAACATCAATAGCATCAATAGCATCAATAACATCAATAGCATCAATAACATCAATAGCATCAATAGCATCAATAGCATCAATAGCATCAATAACATCAATAACATCAATAGCATCAATAACATCAATAACATCAATAACATCAATAGCATCAATAACATCAATAACATCAACAGCATCAATAGCATCAATAGCATCAATAACATCAATAGCATAATAACATCAATAGCATCAATAACATCAATAGCATCAATAACATCAATAACATTAATAGCATCAATAGCATCAATAGCATCAATAACATCAATAGCATCAATAACATCAATAGCATCAATAGCATCAATAACATCAATAGCATCAATAGCATCAATAGCATCAATACCATCAATAGCATCAATAACATCAATAGCATCAATAACATCAATAGCATCAATAACATCAATAGCATCAATAACATCAATAACATTAATAGCATCAATAGCATCAATAGCATCAATAACATCAATAGCATCAATAACATCAATAGCATCAATAGCATCAATAACATCAATAGCATCAATAACATCAATAGCATCAATAGCATCAATAGCATCAATAGCATCAATAACATTAATAACATCAATAGCATCAATAACATCAATAACATCAATAACATCAATAGCATCAATAACATCAATAACATCAACAGCATCAATAGCATCAATAGCATCAATAACATCAATAGCATCAATAGCATCAATAGCATCAATAACATCAATAGCATCAATAGCATCAATAACATCAATAGCATCAATAACATCAATAACATCAACAGCATCAATAGCATCAATAGCATCAATAACATCAATAGCATCAATAGCATCAATAGCATCAATAACATCAATAGCATCAATAGCATCAATAGCATCAATAACATCAATAGCATCAATACCATCAATAGCATCAATAACATCAATAGCATCAATAGCATCAATAGCATCAATAACATCAATAGCATCAATAGCATCAATAGCATCAATACCATCAATAGCATCAATAACATCAATAGCATAATAACATCAATAGCATCAATAACATCAATAGCATCAATAACATCAATAACATTAATAGCATCAATAGCATCCATAGCATCAATAACATCAATAGCATCAATAACATCAATAGCATCAATAGCATCAATAACATCAATAGCATCAATAGCATCAATAGCATCAATACCATCAATAGCATCAATAACATCAATAGCATAATAACATCAATAGCATCAATAACATCAATAACATTAATAGCATCAATAGCATCAATAGCATCAATAACATCAATAGCATCAATAACATCAATAGCATCAATAGCATCAATAGCATCAATAACATCAATAGCATCAATAGCATCAATAGCATCAATACCATCAATAGCATCAATAACATCAATAGCATAATAACATCAATAGCATCAATAACATCAATAGCATCAATAGCATCAATAACATCAATAGCATCAATAGCATCAATAGCATCAATACCATCAATAGCATCAATAACATCAATAGCATAATAACATCAATAGCATCAATAACATCAATAACATTAATAGCATCAATAGCATCAATAGCATCAATAACATCAATAGCATCAATAACATCAATAGCATCAATAGCATCAATAGCATCAATAACATCAATAGCATCAATAGCATCAATAGCATCAATACCATCAATAGCATCAATAACATCAATAGCATAATAACATCAATAGCATCAATAACATCAATAGCATCAATAACATCAATAACATTAATAGCATCAATAGCATCCATAGCATCAATAACATCAATAGCATCAATAACATCAATAGCATCAATAGCATCAATAACATCAATAGCATCAATAACATCAATAGCATCAATAGCATCAATAGCATCAATAGCATCAATAACATCAATAGCATCAATAGCATCAATAGCATCAATACCATCAATAGCATCAATAACATCAATAGCATCAATAACATCAATAGCATCAATAACATCAATAGCATCAATAACATCAATAACATTAATAGCATCAATAGCATCAATAGCATCAATAACATCAATAGCATCAATAACATCAATAGCATCAATAGCATCAATAACATTAATAGCATCAATAACATCAATAGCATCAATAGCATCAATAGCATCAATAGCATCAATAACATCAATAACATCAATAGCATCAATAACATCAATAACATCAATAACATCAATAGCATCAATAACATCAATAACATCAACAGCATCAATAGCATCAATAGCATCAATAACATCAATAGCATCAATAGCATCAATAGCATCAATAACATCAATAGCATCAATAGCATCAATAACATCAATAGCATCAATAACATCAATAACATCAACAGCATCAATAGCATCAATAGCATCAATAACATCAATAGCATCAATAGCATCAATAGCATCAATAACATCAATAGCATCAATAGCATCAATAGCATCAATAACATCAATAGCATCAATACCATCAATAGCATCAATAACATCAATAGCATCAATAGCATCAATAGCATCAATAGCATCAATAGCATCAATACCATCAATAGCATCAATAACATCAATAGCATCAATAACATCAATAGCATCAATAACATCAATAGCATCAATAACATCAATAACATTAATAGCATCAATAGCATCAATAACATCAATAACATCAATAGCATCAATAGCATCAATAGCATTAATAACATCAATAGCATCAATAGCATCAATAACATCAATAACATCAATAGCATCAATAGCATCAATAGCATCAATAACATTAATAGCATCAATAACATCAATAGCATCAATAACATCAATAACATCAATAACATCAATAACATCAATATCATCAATAACATTAATAGCATCAATAGCATTAATATCATCAATAGCATCAATAGCATCAAAAACATCAATAGCATCAACAGCATTAATAACATCAATAGCATTAATAGCATCAATAGCATCAATAGCATCAATAACATCAATAGCATCAATAACATCAATAGCATCAATAGCATCAATAACATCAATAGCATCAATAACATCAATAGCATCAATAGCATCAATAGCATCAATAGCGTCAATAACATCAATAACATCAATAACATCAATAACATCAATAGCATCAATAACATCAATAACATCAATAACATTAATAGCATCAATAACATCAATAGCATCAATAACATCATTAGCATCAATAACATCAATAGCATCAATAGCATCAATAGCATCAATAACATCAATAACATCAATAGCATCAATAACATCAATAACATCAATAACATCAATAGCATCAATAACATCAATAACATCAACAGCATCAATAGCATCAATAGCATCAATAACATCAATAGCATCAATAGCATCAATAGCATCAATAACATCAATAGCATCAATAGCATCAATAGCATCAATAACATCAATAGCATCAATAGCATCAATAGCATCAATACCATCAATAGCATCAATAACATCAATAGCATAATAACATCAATAGCATCAATAACATCAATAGCATCAATAACATCAATAACATTAATAGCATCAATAGCATCAATAGCATCAATAACATCAATAGCATCAATAACATCAATAGCATCAATAGCATCAATAACATCAATAGCATCAATAACATCAATAGCATCAATAGCATCAATAGCATCAATAACATCAATAGCATCAATAGCATCAATAGCATCAATACCATCAATAGCATCAATAACATCAATAGCATCAATAACATCAATAGCATCAATAACATCAATAGCATCAATAACATCAATAACATTAATAGCATCAATAGCATCAATAACATCAATAACATCAATAGCATCAATAGCATCAATAGCATCAATAACATCAATAGCATCAATAGCATCAATAACATCAATAACATCAATAGCATCAATAGCATCAATAGCATCAATAACATTAATAGCATCAATAACATCAATAGCATCAATAACATCAATAACATCAATAACATCAATAACATCAATATCATCAATAACATTAATAGCATCAATAGCATTAATATCATCAATAGCATCAATAGCATCAAAAACATCAATAGCATCAACAGCATTAATAACATCAATAGCATTAATAGCATCAATAGCATCAATAACATCAATAGCATCAATAGCATCAATAACATCAATAGCATCAATAACATCAATAGCATCAATAGCATCAATAACATCAATAGCATCAATAACATCAATAGCATCAATAGCATCAATAGCATCAATAACATCAATAGCATCAATAGCATCAATAGCATCAATACCATCAATAGCATCAATAACATCAATAGCATCAATAACATCAATAGCATCAATAACATCAATAGCATCAATAACATCAATAACATTAATAGCATCAATAGCATCAATAGCATCAATAACATCAATAGCATCAATAACATCAATAGCATCAATAGCATCAATAACATCAATAGCATCAATAACATCAATAGCATCAATAGCATCAATAGCATCAATAGCATCAATAACATCAATAACATCAATAGCATCAATAACATCAATAACATCAATAACATCAATAGCATCAATAACATCAATAACATCAACAGCATCAATAGCATCAATAGCATCAATAACATCAATAGCATAATAACATCAATAGCATCAATAACATCAATAGCATCAATAACATCAATAACATTAATAGCATCAATAGCATCAATAGCATCAATAACATCAATAGCATCAATAACATCAATAGCATCAATAGCATCAATAACATCAATAGCATCAATAGCATCAATAGCATCAATACCATCAATAGCATCAATAACATCAATAGCATCAATAACATCAATAGCATCAATAACATCAATAGCATCAATAACATCAATAACATTAATAGCATCAATAGCATCAATAGCATCAATAACATCAATAGCATCAATAACATCAATAGCATCAATAGCATCAATAACATCAATAGCATCAATAACATCAATAGCATCAATAGCATCAATAGCATCAATAGCATCAATAACATTAATAACATCAATAGCATCAATAACATCAATAACATCAATAACATCAATAGCATCAATAACATCAATAACATCAACAGCATCAATAGCATCAATAGCATCAATAACATCAATAGCATCAATAGCATCAATAGCATCAATAACATCAATAGCATCAATAGCATCAATAACATCAATAGCATCAATAACATCAATAACATCAACAGCATCAATAGCATCAATAGCATCAATAACATCAATAGCATCAATAGCATCAATAGCATCAATAACATCAATAGCATCAATAGCATCAATAGCATCAATAACATCAATAGCATCAATACCATCAATAGCATCAATAACATCAATAGCATCAATAGCATCAATAGCATCAATAGCATCAATAGCATCAATACCATCAATAGCATCAATAACATCAATAGCATCAATAACATCAATAGCATCAATAACATCAATAGCATCAATAACATCAATAACATTAATAGCATCAATAGCATCAATAACATCAATAACATCAATAGCATCAATAGCATCAATAGCATCAATAACATCAATAGCATCAATAGCATCAATAACATCAATAACATCAATAGCATCAATAGCATCAATAGCATCAATAACATTAATAGCATCAATAACATCAATAGCATCAATAACATCAATAACATCAATAACATCAATAACATCAATAACATCAATATCATCAATAACATTAATAGCATCAATAGCATTAATATCATCAATAGCATCAATAGCATCAAAAACATCAATAGCATCAACAGCATTAATAACATCAATAGCATTAATAGCATCAATAGCATCAATAGCATCAATAACATCAATAGCATCAATAACATCAATAACATCAATAGCATCAATAACATCAATAGCATCAATAACATCAATAGCATCAATAGCATCAATAGCATCAATAGCATCAATAACATCAATAACATCAATAACATCAATAACATCAATAGCATCAATAACATCAATAACATCAATAACATTAATAGCATCAATAACATCAATAGCATCAATAACATCATTAGCATCAATAACATCAATAGCATCAATAGCATCAATAGCATCAATAACATCAATAACATCAATAGCATCAATAACATCAATAGCATCAATAACATCAATAACATCAACAGCATCAATAGCATCAATAGCATCAATAACATCAATAGCATCAATAGCATCAATAGCATCAATAACATCAATAGCATCAATAGCATCAATAGCATCAATAACATCAATAGCATCAATAGCATCAATAGCATCAATACCATCAATAGCATCAATAACATCAATAGCATAATAACATCAATAGCATCAATAACATCAATAGCATCAATAACATCAATAACATTAATAGCATCAATAGCATCAATAGCATCAATAACATCAATAGCATCAATAACATCAATAGCATCAATAGCATCAATAACATCAATAGCATCAATAACATCAATAGCATCAATAGCATCAATAGCATCAATAACATCAATAGCATCAATAGCATCAATAGCATCAATACCATCAATAGCATCAATAACATCAATAGCATCAATAACATCAATAGCATCAATAACATCAATAGCATCAATAACATCAATAACATTAATAGCATCAATAGCATCAATAACATCAATAACATCAATAGCATCAATAGCATCAATAGCATCAATAACATCAATAGCATCAATAGCATCAATAACATCAATAACATCAATAGCATCAATAGCATCAATAGCATCAATAACATTAATAGCATCAATAACATCAATAGCATCAATAACATCAATAACATCAATAACATCAATAACATCAATATCATCAATAACATTAATAGCATCAATAGCATTAATATCATCAATAGCATTAATAGCATCAATAGCATCAATAGCATCAATAACATCAATAGCATCAATAGCATCAATAGCATCAATAACATCAATAGCATCAATAGCATCAATAGCATCAATACCATCAATAGCATCAATAACATCAATAGCATAATAACATCAATAGCATCAATAACATCAATAGCATCAATAACATCAATAACATTAATAGCATCAATAGCATCAATAGCATCAATAACATCAATAGCATCAATAACATCAATAGCATCAATAGCATCAATAACATCAATAGCATCAATAACATCAATAGCATCAATAGCATCAATAGCATCAATAGCATCAATAACATTAATAGCATTAATAGCATCAATAACATCAATAACATCAATAACATTAATAGCATCAATAACATCAATAGCATCAATAACATCATTAGCATCAATAACATCAATAGCATCAATAGCATCAATAGCATCAATAACATCAATAACATCAATAGCATCAATAACATCAATAGCATCAATAACATCAATAGCATCAATAGCATCAATAGCATCAATAGCATCAATAACATTAATAGCATTAATAGCATCAATAACATCAATAACATCAATAACATTAATAGCATCAATAACATCAATAGCATCAATAACATCATTAGCATCAATAACATCATTAGCATCAATAGCATCAATAGCATCAATAACATCAATAGCATCAATAACATCAATAGCATCAATAGCATCAATAGCATCAATAACATCAATAGCATCAATAGCATCAATAGCATCAATACCATCAATAGCATCAATAACATCAATAGCATAATAACATCAATAGCATCAATAACATCAATAGCATCAATAACATCAATAACATTAATAGCATCAATAGCATCAATAGCATCAATAACATCAATAGCATCAATAACATCAATAGCATCAATAGCATCAATAACATCAATAGCATCAATAACATCAATAGCATCAATAGCATCAATAGCATCAATAACATCAATAGCATCAATAGCATCAATAGCATCAATACCATCAATAGCATCAATAACATCAATAGCATCAATAACATCAATAGCATCAATAACATCAATAGCATCAATAACATCAATAACATTAATAGCATCAATAGCATCAATAGCATCAATAACATCAATAGCATCAATAACATCAATAGCATCAATAGCATCAATAACATCAATAGCATCAATAACATCAATAGCATCAATAGCATCAATAGCATCAATAGCATCAATAACATCAATAACATCAATAACATCAATAACATCAATAACATCAATAGCATCAATAACATCAATAACATCAATAACATTAATAGCATCAATAACATTAATAGCATCAATAACATCATTAGCATCAATAACATCAATAGCATCAATAGCATTAATAGCATCAATAACATCAATAACATCAATTGCATCAATAACATCAATAACATCAATAACATCAATAGCATCAATAACATCAATAACATCAACAGCATCAATAGCATCAATAGCATCAATAACATCAATAGCATCAATAGCATCAATAGCATCAATAACATCAATAGCATCAATAGCATCAATAGCATCAATAACATCAATAGCATCAATAGCATCAATAGCATCAATACCATCAATAGCATCAATAACATCAATAGCATAATAACATCAATAACATCAATAGCATCAATAGCATCAATAGCATCAATAACATCAATAGCATCAATAGCATCAATAGCATCAATACCATCAATAGCATCAATAACATCAATAGCATAATAACATCAATAGCATCAATAACATCAATAGCATCAATAACATCAATAACATTAATAGCATCAATAGCATCAATAGCATCAATAACATCAATAGCATCAATAACATCAATAGCATCAATAGCATCAATAGCATCAATAACATCAATAGCATCAATAGCATCAATAGCATCAATACCATCAATAGCATCAATAACATCAATAGCATAATAACATCAATAGCATCAATAACATCAATAGCATCAATAACATCAATAACATTAATAGCATCAATAGCATCAATAGCATCAATAACATCAATAGCATCAATAACATCAATAGCATCAATAACATCAATAGCATCAATAGCATCAATAACATCAATAGCATCAATAACATCAATAGCATCAATAGCATCAATAGCATCAATAACATCAATAGCATCAATAGCATCAATAGCATCAATACCATCAATAGCATCAATAACATCAATAGCATCAATAACATCAATAGCATCAATAACATCAATAGCATCAATAACATCAATAACATTAATAGCATCAATAGCATCAATAGCATCAATAACATCAATAGCATCAATAACATCAATAGCATCAATAGCATCAATAACATCAATAGCATCAATAACATCAATAGCATCAATAGCATCAATAGCATCAATAGCATCAATAACATCAATAACATCAATAGCATCAATAACATCAATAACATCAATAACATCAATAGCATCAATAACATCAATAACATCAACAGCATCAATAGCATCAATAGCATCAATAACATCAATAGCATCAATAGCATCAATAGCATCAATAACATCAATAGCATCAATAGCATCAATAACATCAATAGCATCAATAACATCAATAACATCAACAGCATCAATAGCATCAATAGCATCAATAACATCAATAGCATCAATAGCATCAATAGCATCAATAACATCAATAGCATCAATAGCATCAATAGCATCAATAACATCAATAGCATCAATACCATCAATAGCATCAATAACATCAATAGCATCAATAGCATCAATAGCATCAATAGCATCAATAGCATCAATAGCATCAATACCATCAATTGCATCAATAACATCAATAGCATCAATAACATCAATAGCATCAATAACATCAATAGCATCAATAACATCAATAACATTAATAGCATCAATAGCATCAATAACATCAATAACATCAATAGCATCAATAGCATCAATAGCATCAATAACATCAATAGCATCAATAGCATCAATAACATCAATAACATCAATAGCATCAATAGCATCAATAGCATCAATAACATTAATAGCATCAATAACATCAATAGCATCAATAACATCAATAACATCAATAACATCAATAACATCAATATCATCAATAACATTAATAGCATCAATAGCATTAATATCATCAATAGCATCAATAGCATCAAAAACATCAATAGCATCAACAGCATTAATAACATCAATAGCAGTAATAGCATCAATAGCATCAATAGCATCAATAACATCAATAGCATCAATAACATCAATAGCATCAATAGCATCAATAACATCAATAGCATCAATAACATCAATAGCATCAATAACATCAATAGCATCAATAGCATCAATAGCATCAATAGCATCAATAACATCAATAACATCAATAACATCAATAACATCAATAGCATCAATAACATCAATAACATCAATAACATTAATAGCATCAATAACATCAATAGCATCAATAACATCATTAGCATCAATAACATCAATAGCATCAATAGCATCAATAGCATCAATAACATCAATAACATCAATAGCATCAATAACATCAATAACATCAATAACATCAATAGCATCAATAACATCAATAACATCAACAGCATCAATAGCATCAATAGCATCAATAACATCAATAGCATCAATAGCATCAAAAGCATCAATAACATCAATAGCATCAATAGCATCAATAGCATCAATAACATCAATAGCATCAATAGCATCAATAGCATCAATACCATCAATAGCATCAATAACATCAATAGCATAATAACATCAATAGCATCAATAACATCAATAGCATCAATAACATCAATAACATTAATAGCATCAATAGCATCAATAGCATCAATAACATCAATAGCATCAATAACATCAATAGCATCAATAGCATCAATAACATCAATAGCATCAATAACATCAATAGCATCAATAACATCAATAGCATAATAACATCAATAGCATCAATAACATCAATAGCATCAATAACATCAATAACATTAATAGCATCAATAGCATCAATAGCATCAATAACATCAATAGCATCAATAACATCAATAGCATCAATAGCATCAATAACATCAATAGCATCAATAACATCAATAGCATCAATAACATCAATAACATTAATAGCATCAATAGCATTAATAGCATCAATAGCATCAATACCATCAATAGCATCAATAACATCAATAGCATCAATAACATCAATAGCATCAATAACATCAATAGCATCAATAACATCAATAACATTAATAGCATCAATAGCATCAATAACATCAATAACATCAATAGCATCAATAGCATCAATAGCATCAATAACATCAATAGCATTAATAGCATCAATAACATCAATAACATCAATAGCATCAATAGCATCAATAGCATCAATAACATTAATAGCATCAATAACATCAATAGCATCAATAACATCAATAACATCAATAACATCAATAACATCAATATCATCAATAACATTAATAGCATCAATAGCATTAATATCATCAATAGCATCAATAGCATCAAAAACATCAATAGCATCAACAGCATTAATAACATCAATAGCATTAATAGCATCAATAGCATCAATAGCATCAATAACATCAATAGCATCAATAACATCAATAGCATCAATAGCATCAATAACATCAATAGCATCAATAACATCAATAGCATCAATAGCATCAATAGCATCAATAGCATCAATAACATCAATAACATCAATAACATCAATAACATCAATAGCATCAATAACATCAATAACATCAATAACATTAATAGCATCAATAACATCAATAGCATCAATAACATCATTAGCATCAATAACATCAATAGCATCAATAGCATCAATAGCATCAATAACATCAATAACATCAATAGCATCAATAACATCAATAACATCAATAACATCAATAGCATCAATAACATCAATAACATCAACAGCATCAATAGCATCAATAGCATCAATAACATCAATAGCATCAATAGCATCAATAGCATCAATACCATCAATAGCATCAATAACATCAATAGCATAATAACATCAATAGCATCAATAACATCAATAGCATCAATAACATCAATAACATTAATAGCATCAATAGCATCAATAGCATCAATAACATCAATAGCATCAATAACATCAATAGCATCAATAGCATCAATAACATCAATAGCATCAATAACATCAATAGCATCAATAGCATCAATAGCATCAATAACATCAATAGCATCAATAGCATCAATAGCATCAATACCATCAATAGCATCAATAACATCAATAGCATCAATAACATCAATAGCATCAATAACATCAATAGCATCAATAACATCAATAACATTAATAGCATCAATAGCATCAATAACATCAATAACATCAATAGCATCAATAGCATCAATAGCATCAATAACATCAATAGCATCAATAGCATCAATAACATCAATAACATCAATAGCATCAATAGCATCAATAGCATCAATAACATTAATAGCATCAATAACATCAATAGCATCAATAACATCAATAACATCAATAACATCAATAACATCAATATCATCAATAACATTAATAGCATCAATAGCATTAATATCATCAATAGCATCAATAGCATCAAAAACATCAATAGCATCAACAGCATTAATAACATCAATAGCATTAATAGCATCAATAGCATCAATAACATCAATAGCATCAATAGCATCAATAGCATCAATAACATCAATAACATCAATAGCATCAATAGCATCAATAACATCAATAGCATCAATAACATCAATAACATCAATAACATCAATAACATCAATAGCATCAATAACATCAATAGCATCAATAGCATCAATAGCATCAATAACATCAATAGCATCAATAGCATCAATAGCATCAATAACATCAATAGCATCAATAACATCAATAGCATCAATAACATCAATAACATCAATAACATCAATAACATCAATAACATCAATAACATCAATAACATCAAGAACATCAATAACATCAATAACATCAGTAACATCAATAACATCAATAACATCAATAACATCAATAACATCAATAACATCAATAACATCAATAACATCAATATCATCAATAACATCAATAGCATCAATAACATCAATAGCATCAATAACATCAATAACATCAATAACATCAATAACATCAATAACATCAATAACATCAATAACATCAATAGCATCAATAACATCAATAACATCAATAGCATCAATAGCATCAATAGCATCAATAACATCAATAGCATCAATAACATCAATAGCATCAATAACATCAATAGCATCAATAGCATCAATAGCATCAATAACATCAATAACATCAATAGCATCAATAGCATCAATAGCATCAATAACATCAATAACATCAGTAACATCAATAACATCAATAACATCAATAACATCAATAACATCAATAACATCAATAACATCAATAACATCAATAACATCAATAACATCAATAACATCAATAACATCAATAACATCAATAGCATCAATAACATCAATAACATCAATAACATCAATAGCATCAATAACATCAATAGCATCAATAACATCAATAGCATCAATAACATCAATAGCATCAATAGCATCAATAGCATCAATAACATCAATAGCATCAATAGCATCAATAACATCAATAACATCAATAACATCAATAACATCAATAACATCAATAGCATCAATAACATCAATAACATCAATAACATTAATAGCATCAATAACATCAATAGCATCAATAACATCATTAGCATCAATAACATCAATAGCATCAATAGCATCAATAGCATCAATAACATCAATAACATCAATAGCATCAATAACATCAATAACATCAATAACATCAATAGCATCAATAACATCAATAACATCAACAGCATCAATAGCATCAATAGCATCAATAACATCAATAGCATCAATAACATCAATAGCATCAATAGCATCAATAACATCAATAGCATCAATAACATCAATAGCATCAATAGCATCAATAGCATCAATAGCATCAATAACATCAATAACATCAATAACATCAATAACATCAATAGCATCAATAACATCAATAACATCAATAACATTAATAGCATCAATAACATCAATAGCATCAATAACATCATTAGCATCAATAACATCAATAGCATCAATAGCATCAATAGCATCAATAACATCAATAACATCAATAGCATCAATAACATCAATAACATCAATAACATCAATAGCATCAATAACATCAATAACATCAACAGCATCAATAGCATCAATAGCATCAATAACATCAATAGCATCAATAGCATCAATAGCATCAATAACATCAATAGCATCAATAACATCATTAGCATCAATAACATCAATAGCATCAATAGCATCAATAGCATCAATACCATCAATAACATCAATAGCATCAATAACATCAATAACATCAATAACATCAATAGCATCAATAACATCAATAACATCAACAGCATCAATAGCATCAATAGCATCAATAACATCAATAGCATCAATAGCATCAATAGCATCAATAACATCAATAGCATCAATAGCATCAATAGCATCAATAACATCAATAGCATCAATAGCATCAATAGCATCAATACCATCAATAGCATCAATAACATCAATAGCATAATAACATCAATAACATCAATAGCATCAATAGCATCAATAGCATCAATAACATCAATAGCATCAATAGCATCAATAGCATCAATACCATCAATAGCATCAATAACATCAATAGCATAATAACATCAATAGCATAATAACATCAATAGCATCAATAACATCAATAACATTAATAGCATCAATAGCATCAATAGCATCAATAACATCAATAGCATCAATAACATCAATAGCATCAATAGCATCAATAGCATCAATAACATCAATAGCATCAATAGCATCAATAGCATCAATACCATCAATAGCATCAATAACATCAATAGCATAATAACATCAATAGCATCAATAACATCAATAGCATCAATAACATCAATAACATTAATAGCATCAATAGCATCCATAGCATCAATAACATCAATAGCATCAATAACATCAATAGCATCAATAGCATCAATAACATCAATAGCATCAATAACATCAATAGCATCAATAGCATCAATAGCATCAATAGCATCAATAACATCAATAGCATCAATAGCATCAATAGCATCAATACCATCAATAGCATCAATAACATCAATAGCATCAATAACATCAATAGCATCAATAACATCAATAGCATCAATAACATCAATAACATTAATAGCATCAATAGCATCAATAGCATCAATAACATCAATAGCATCAATAACATCAATAGCATCAATAGCATCAATAACATCAATAGCATCAATAACATCAATAGCATCAATAGCATCAATAGCATCAATAGCATCAATAACATCAATAACATCAATAGCATCAATAACATCAATAACATCAATAACATCAATAGCATCAATAACATCAATAACATCAACAGCATCAATAGCATCAATAGCATCAATAACATCAATAGCATCAATAGCATCAATAGCATCAATAACATCAATAGCATCAATAGCATCAATAACATCAATAGCATCAATAACATCAATAACATCAACAGCATCAATAGCATCAATAGCATCAATAACATCAATAGCATCAATAGCATCAATAGCATCAATAACATCAATAGCATCAATAGCATCAATAGCATCAATAACATCAATAGCATCAATACCATCAATAGCATCAATAACATCAATAGCATCAATAGCATCAATAGCATCAATAGCATCAATAGCATCAATACCATCAATAGCATCAATAACATCAATAGCATCAATAACATCAATAGCATCAATAACATCAATAGCATCAATAACATCAATAACATTAATAGCATCAATAGCATCAATAACATCAATAACATCAATAGCATCAATAGCATCAATAGCATCAATAACATCAATAGCATCAATAGCATCAATAACATCAATAACATCAATAGCATCAATAGCATCAATAGCATCAATAACATTAATAGCATCAATAACATCAATAGCATCAATAACATCAATAACATCAATAACATCAATAACATCAATATCATCAATAACATTAATAGCATCAATAGCATTAATATCATCAATAGCATCAATAGCATCAAAAACATCAATAGCATCAACAGCATTAATAACATCAATAGCATTAATAGCATCAATAGCATCAATAGCATCAATAACATCAATAGCATCAATAACATCAATAGCATCAATAGCATCAATAACATCAATAGCATCAATAACATCAATAGCATCAATAGCATCAATAGCATCAATAGCATCAATAACATCAATAACATCAATAACATCAATAACATCAATAGCATCAATAACATCAATAACATCAATAACATTAATAGCATCAATAACATCAATAGCATCAATAACATCATTAGCATCAATAACATCAATAGCATCAATAGCATCAATAGCATCAATAACATCAATAACATCAATAGCATCAATAACATCAATAACATCAATAACATCAATAGCATCAATAACATCAATAACATCAACAGCATCAATAGCATCAATAGCATCAATAACATCAATAGCATCAATAGCATCAATAGCATCAATAACATCAATAGCATCAATAGCATCAATAGCATCAATAACATCAATAGCATCAATAGCATCAATAGCATCAATACCATCAATAGCATCAATAACATCAATAGCATAATAACATCAATAGCATCAATAACATCAATAGCATCAATAACATCAATAACATTAATAGCATCAATAGCATCAATAGCATCAATAACATCAATAGCATCAATAACATCAATAGCATCAATAGCATCAATAACATCAATAGCATCAATAACATCAATAGCATCAATAGCATCAATAGCATCAATAACATCAATAGCATCAATAGCATCAATAGCATCAATACCATCAATAGCATCAATAACATCAATAGCATCAATAACATCAATAGCATCAATAACATCAATAGCATCAATAACATCAATAACATTAATAGCATCAATAGCATCAATAACATCAATAACATCAATAGCATCAATAGCATCAATAGCATCAATAACATCAATAGCATCAATAGCATCAATAACATCAATAACATCAATAGCATCAATAGCATCAATAGCATCAATAACATTAATAGCATCAATAACATCAATAGCATCAATAACATCAATAACATCAATAACATCAATAACATCAATATCATCAATAACATTAATAGCATCAATAGCATTAATATCATCAATAGCATCCATAGCATCAAAAACATCAATAGCATCAACAGCATTAATAACATCAATAGCATTAATAGCATCAATAGCATCAATAACATCAATAGCATCAATAGCATCAATAACATCAATAGCATCAATAACATCAATAGCATCAATAGCATCAATAACATCAATAGCATCAATAACATCAATAGCATCAATAGCATCAATAGCATCAATAACATCAATAGCATCAATAGCATCAATAGCATCAATACCATCAATAGCATCAATAACATCAATAGCATCAATAACATCAATAGCATCAATAACATCAATAGCATCAATAACATCAATAACATTAATAGCATCAATAGCATCAATAGCATCAATAACATCAATAGCATCAATAACATCAATAGCATCAATAGCATCAATAACATCAATAGCATCAATAACATCAATAGCATCAATAGCATCAATAGCATCAATAGCATCAATAACATCAATAACATCAATAGCATCAATAACATCAATAACATCAATAACATCAATAGCATCAATAACATCAATAACATCAACAGCATCAATAGCATCAATAGCATCAATAACATCAATAGCATAATAACATCAATAGCATCAATAACATCAATAGCATCAATAACATCAATAACATTAATAGCATCAATAGCATCAATAGCATCAATAACATCAATAGCATCAATAACATCAATAGCATCAATAGCATCAATAACATCAATAGCATCAATAGCATCAATAGCATCAATACCATCAATAGCATCAATAACATCAATAGCATCAATAACATCAATAGCATCAATAACATCAATAGCATCAATAACATCAATAACATTAATAGCATCAATAGCATCAATAGCATCAATAACATCAATAGCATCAATAACATCAATAGCATCAATAGCATCAATAACATCAATAGCATCAATAACATCAATAGCATCAATAGCATCAATAGCATCAATAGCATCAATAACATCAATAACATCAATAGCATCAATAACATCAATAACATCAATAACATCAATAGCATCAATAACATCAATAACATCAACAGCATCAATAGCATCAATAGCATCAATAACATCAATAGCATCAATAGCATCAATAGCATCAATAACATCAATAGCATCAATAGCATCAATAACATCAATAGCATCAATAACATCAATAACATCAACAGCATCAATAGCATCAATAGCATCAATAACATCAATAGCATCAATAGCATCAATAGCATCAATAACATCAATAGCATCAATACCATCAATAGCATCAATAACATCAATAGCATCAATAGCATCAATAGCATCAATAGCATCAATAGCATCAATACCATCAATAGCATCAATAACATCAATAGCATCAATAACATCAATAGCATCAATAACATCAATAGCATCAATAACATCAATAACATTAATAGCATCAATAGCATCAATAACATCAATAACATCAATAGCATCAATAGCATCAATAGCATCAATAACATCAATAGCATCAATAGCATCAATAACATCAATAACATCAATAGCATCAATAGCATCAATAGCATCAATAACATTAATAGCATCAATAACATCAATAGCATCAATAACATCAATAACATCAATAACATCAATAACATCAATATCATCAATAACATTAATAGCATCAATAGCATTAATATCATCAATAGCATCAATAGCATCAAAAACATCAATAGCATCAACAGCATTAATAACATCAATAGCATTAATAGCATCAATAGCATCAATAGCATCAATAACATCAATAGCATCAATAACATCAATAGCATCAATAGCATCAATAACATCAATAGCATCAATAACATCAATAGCATCAATAGCATCAATAGCATCAATAGCATCAATAACATCAATAACATCAATAACATCAATAACATCAATAGCATCAATAACATCAATAACATCAATAACATTAATAGCATCAATAACATCAATAGCATCAATAACATCATTAGCATCAATAACATCAATAGCATCAATAGCATCAATAGCATCAATAACATCAATAACATCAATAGCATCAATAACATCAATAACATCAATAACATCAATAGCATCAATAACATCAATAACATCAACAGCATCAATAGCATCAATAGCATCAATAACATCAATAGCATAATAACATCAATAACATCAATAGCATCAATAGCATCAATAGCATCAATAACATCAATAGCATCAATAGCATCAATAGCATCAATACCATCAATAGCATCAATAACATCAATAGCATAATAACATCAATAGCATCAATAACATCAATAGCATCAATAACATCAATAACATTAATAGCATCAATAGCATCAATAGCATCAATAACATCAATAGCATCAATAACATCAATAGCATCAATAGCATCAATAGCATCAATAACATCAATAGCATCAATAGCATCAATAGCATCAATACCATCAATAGCATCAATAACATCAATAGCATAATAACATCAATAGCATCAATAACATCAATAGCATCAATAACATCAATAACATTAATAGCATCAATAGCATCAATAGCATCAATAACATCAATAGCATCAATAACATCAATAGCATCAATAGCATCAATAACATCAATAGCATCAATAACATCAATAGCATCAATAGCATCAATAGCATCAATAACATCAATAGCATCAATAGCATCAATAGCATCAATACCATCAATAGCATCAATAACATCAATAGCATCAATAACATCAATAGCATCAATAACATCAATAGCATCAATAACATCAATAACATTAATAGCATCAATAGCATCAATAGCATCAATAACATCAATAGCATCAATAACATCAATAGCATCAATAGCATCAATAACATCAATAGCATCAATAACATCAATAGCATCAATAGCATCAATAGCATCAATAGCATCAATAACATCAATAACATCAATAGCATCAATAACATCAATAACATCAATAACATCAATAGCATCAATAACATCAATAACATCAACAGCATCAATAGCATCAATAGCATCAATAGCATCAATAACATCAATAGCATCAATAGCATCAATAGCATCAATAACATCAATAGCATCAATAGCATCAATAACATCAATAACATCAACAGCATCAATAGCATCAATAGCATCAATAACATCAATAGCATCAATAGCATCAATAGCATCAATAACATCAATAGCATCAATAGCATCAATAGCATCAATAACATCAATAGCATCAATACCATCAATAGCATCAATAACATCAATAGCATCAATAGCATCAATAGCATCAATAGCATCAATAGCATCAATACCATCAATAGCATCAATAACATCAATAGCATCAATAACATCAATAGCATCAATAACATCAATAGCATCAATAACATCAATAACATTAATAGCATCAATAGCATCAATAACATCAATAACATCAATAGCATCAATAGCATCAATAGCATCAATAACATCAATAGCATCAATAGCATCAATAACATCAATAACATCAATAGCATCAATAGCATCAATAGCATCAATAACATTAATAGCATCAATAACATCAATAGCATCAATAACATCAATAACATCAATAACATCAATAACATCAATATCATCAATAACATTAATAGCATCAATAGCATTAATATCATCAATAGCATCAATAGCATCAAAAACATCAATAGCATCAACAGCATTAATAACATCAATAGCATTAATAGCATCAATAGCATCAATAGCATCAATAACATCAATAGCATCAATAACATCAATAGCATCAATAGCATCAATAACATCAATAGCATCAATAACATCAATAGCATCAATAGCATCAATAGCATCAATAGCATCAATAACATCAATAACATCAATAACATCAATAACATCAATAGCATCAATAACATCAATAACATCAATAACATTAATAGCATCAATAACATCAATAGCATCAATAACATCATTAGCATCAATAACATCAATAGCATCAATAGCATCAATAGCATCAATAACATCAATAACATCAATAGCATCAATAACATCAATAACATCAATAACATCAATAGCATCAATAACATCAATAACATCAACAGCATCAATAGCATCAATAGCATCAATAACATCAATAGCATCAATAGCATCAATAGCATCAATAACATCAATAGCATCAATAGCATCAATAGCATCAATAGCATCAATAACATCAATAGCATCAATAGCATCAATAGCATCAATAGCATCAATAGCATCAATAACATCAATAGCATAATAACATCAATACCATCAATAACATCAATAGCATCAATAACATCAATAACATTAATAGCATCAATAGCATCAATAGCATCAATAACATCAATAGCATCAATAGCATCAATAGCATCAATAACATCAATAACATCAATAGCATCAATAACATCAATAACATCAATAACATCAATAACATCAATAGCATCAATAACATCAATAACATCAACAGCATCAATAGCATCAATAGCATCAATAACATCAATAGCATCAATAGCATCAATAGCATCAATAACATCAATAGCATCAATAGCATCAATAGCATCAATAACATCAATAGCATCAATAGCATCAATAGCATCAATACCATCAATAGCATCAATAACATCAATAGCATAATAACATCAATAACATCAATAGCATCAATAGCATCAATAGCATCAATAACATCAATAGCATCAATAGCATCAATAGCATCAATACCATCAATAGCATCAATAACATCAATAGCATAATAACATCAATAGCATCAATAACATCAATAGCATCAATAACATCAATAACATTAATAGCATCAATAGCATCAATAGCATCAATAACATCAATAGCATCAATAACATCAATAGCATCAATAGCATCAATAGCATCAATAACATCAATAGCATCAATAGCATCAATAGCATCAATACCATCAATAGCATCAATAACATCAATAGCATAATAACATCAATAGCATCAATAACATCAATAGCATCAATAACATCAATAACATTAATAGCATCAATAGCATCAATAGCATCAATAACATCAATAGCATCAATAACATCAATAGCATCAATAGCATCAATAGCATCAATAACATCAATAGCATCAATAACATCAATAGCATCAATAGCATCAATAGCATCAATAACATCAATAGCATCAATAGCATCAATAGCATCAATACCATCAATAGCATCAATAACATCAATAGCATCAATAACATCAATAGCATCAATAACATCAATAGCATCAATAACATCAATAACATTAATAGCATCAATAGCATCAATAGCATCAATAACATCAATAGCATCAATAACATCAATAGCATCAATAGCATCAATAACATCAATAGCATCAATAACATCAATAGCATCAATAGCATCAATAGCATCAATAGCATCAATAACATCAATAACATCAATAGCATCAATAACATCAATAACATCAATAACATCAATAGCATCAATAACATCAATAACATCAACAGCATCAATAGCATCAATAGCATCAATAACATCAATAGCATCAATAGCATCAATAGCATCAATAACATCAATAGCATCAATAGCATCAATAACATCAATAGCATCAATAACATCAATAACATCAACAGCATCAATAGCATCAATAGCATCAATAACATCAATAGCATCAATAGCATCAATAGCATCAATAACATCAATAGCATCAATAGCATCAATAGCATCAATAACATCAATAGCATCAATACCATCAATAGCATCAATAACATCAATAGCATCAATAGCATCAATAGCATCAATAGCATCAATAGCATCAATACCATCAATAGCATCAATAACATCAATAGCATCAATAACATCAATAGCATCAATAACATCAATAGCATCAATAACATCAATAACATTAATAGCATCAATAGCATCAATAACATCAATAACATCAATAGCATCAATAGCATCAATAGCATCAATAACATCAATAGCATCAATAGCATCAATAACATCAATAACATCAATAGCATCAATAGCATCAATAGCATCAATAACATTAATAGCATCAATAACATCAATAGCATCAATAACATCAATAACATCAATAACATCAATAACATCAATAACATCAATATCATCAATAACATTAATAGCATCAATAGCATTAATATCATCAATAGCATCAATAGCATCAAAAACATCAATAGCATCAACAGCATTAATAGCATCAATAGCATCAATAGCATCAATAACATCAATAGCATCAATAACATCAATAGCATCAATAGCATCAATAACATCAATAGCATCAATAACATCAATAGCATCAATAGCATCAATAGCATCAATAGCATCAATAACATCAATAACATCAATAACATCAATAACATCAATAGCATCAATAACATCAATAACATCAATAACATTAATAGCATCAATAACATCAATAGCATCAATAACATCATTAGCATCAATAACATCAATAGCATCAATAGCATCAATAGCATCAATAACATCAATAACATCAATAGCATCAATAACATCAATAACATCAATAACATCAATAGCATCAATAACATCAATAACATCAACAGCATCAATAGCATCAATAGCATCAATAACATCAATAGCATCAATAGCATCAATAGCATCAATAACATCAATAGCATCAATAGCATCAATAGCATCAATAACATCAATAGCATCAATAGCATCAATAGCATCAATACCATCAATAGCATCAATAACATCAATAGCATAATAACATCAATAGCATCAATAACATCAATAGCATCAATAACATCAATAACATTAATAGCATCAATAGCATCAATAGCATCAATAACATCAATAGCATCAATAACATCAATAGCATCAATAGCATCAATAACATCAATAGCATCAATAACATCAATAGCATCAATAGCATCAATAGCATCAATAACATCAATAGCATCAATAGCATCAATAGCATCAATACCATCAATAGCATCAATAACATCAATAGCATCAATAACATCAATAGCATCAATAACATCAATAGCATCAATAACATCAATAACATTAATAGCATCAATAGCATCAATAACATCAATAACATCAATAGCATCAATAGCATCAATAGCATCAATAACATCAATAGCATCAATAGCATCAATAACATCAATAACATCAATAGCATCAATAGCATCAATAGCATCAATAACATTAATAGCATCAATAACATCAATAGCATCAATAACATCAATAACATCAATAACATCAATAACATCAATAACATCAATAACATTAATAGCATCAATAGCATTAATATCATCAATAGCATCAATAGCATCAAAAACATCAATAGCATCAACAGCATTAATAACATCAATAGCATTAATAGCATCAATAGCATCAATAACATCAATAGCATCAATAGCATCAATAACATCAATAGCATCAATAACATCAATAGCATCAATAGCATCAATAACATCAATAGCATCAATAACATCAATAGCATCAATAGCATCAATAGCATCAATAACATCAATAGCATCAATAGCATCAATAGCATCAATACCATCAATAGCATCAATAACATCAATAGCATCAATAACATCAATAGCATCAATAACATCAATAGCATCAATAACATCAATAACATTAATAGCATCAATAGCATCAATAGCATCAATAACATCAATAGCATCAATAACATCAATAGCATCAATAGCATCAATAACATCAATAGCATCAATAACATCAATAGCATCAATAGCATCAATAGCATCAATAGCATCAATAACATCAATAACATCAATAGCATCAATAACATCAATAACATCAATAACATCAATAGCATCAATAACATCAATAACATCAACAGCATCAATAGCATCAATAGCATCAATAACATCAATAGCATAATAACATCAATAGCATCAATAACATCAATAGCATCAATAACATCAATAACATTAATAACATCAATAGCATCAATAACATCAATAACATCAATAACATCAATAGCATCAATAACATCAATAACATCAACAGCATCAATAGCATCAATAGCATCAATAACATCAATAGCATCAATAGCATCAATAGCATCAATAACATCAATAGCATCAATAGCATCAATAACATCAATAGCATCAATAACATTAATAACATCAACAGCATCAATAGCATCAATAGCATCAATAACATCAATAGCATCAATAGCATCAATAGCATCAATAACATCAATAGCATCAATAGCATCAATAGCATCAATAACATCAATAGCATCAATACCATCAATAGCATCAATAACATCAATAGCATCAATAGCATCAATAGCATCAATAGCATCAATACCATCAATAGCATCAATAACATCAATAGCATCAATAACATCAATAGCATCAATAACATCAATAGCATCAATAACATCAATAACATTAATAGCATCAATAGCATAAATAACATCAATAACATCAATAGCATCAATAGCATCAATAGCATCAATAACATCAATAGCATCAATAGCATCAATAACATCAATAACATCAATAGCATCAATAGCATCAATAGCATCAATAACATTAATAGCATCAATAACATCAATAGCATCAATAACATCAATAACATCAATAACATCAATAACATCAACATCATCAATAACATTAATAGCATCAATAGCATTAATATCATCAATAGCATCAATAGCATCAAAAACATCAATAGCATCAACAGCATTAATAACATCAATAGCATTAATAGCATCAATAGCATCAATAGCATCAATAACATCAATAGCATCAATAACATCAATAGCATCAATAGCATCAATAACATCAATAGCATCAATAACATCAATAGCATCAATAGCATCAATAGCATCAATAGCATCAATAACATCAATAACATCAATAACATCAATAACATCAATAGCATCAATAACATCAATAACATCAATAACATTAATAGCATCAATAACATCAATAGCATCAATAACATCATTAGCATCAATAACATCAATAGCATCAATAGCATCAATAGCATCAATAACATCAATAACATCAATAGCATCAATAACATCAATAACATCAATAACATCAATAGCATCAATAACATCAATAACATCAACAGCATCAATAGCATCAATAGCATCAATAACATCAATAGCATCAATAGCATCAATAGCATCAATAACATCAATAGCATCAATAACATCATTAGCATCAATAACATCAATAGCATCAATAGCATCAATAGCATCAATAACATCAATAACATCAATAGCATCAATAACATCAATAACATCAATAACATCAATAGCATCAATAACATCAATAACATCAACAGCATCAATAGCATCAATAGCATCAATAACATCAATAGCATCAATAGCATCAATAGCATCAATAACATCAATAGCATCAATAGCATCAATAGCATCAATAACATCAATAGCATCAATAGCATCAATAGCATCAATAGCATCAATACCATCAATAGCATCAATAACATCAATAGCATAATAACATCAATAACATCAATAGCATCAATAGCATCAATAGCATCAATAACATCAATAGCATCAATAGCATCAATAGCATCAATACCATCAATAGCATCAATAACATCAATAGCATAATAACATCAATAGCATCAATAACATCAATAACATTAATAGCATCAATAGCATCAATAGCATCAATAACATCAATAGCATCAATAACATCAATAGCATCAATAGCATCAATAGCATCAATAACATCAATAGCATCAATAGCATCAATAGCATCAATACCATCAATAGCATCAATAACATCAATAGCATAATAACATCAATAGCATCAATAACATCAATAGCATCAATAACATCAATAACATTAATAGCATCAATAGCATCCATAGCATCAATAACATCAATAGCATCAATAACATCAATAGCATCAATAGCATCAATAACATCAATAGCATCAATAACATCAATAGCATCAATAGCATCAATAGCATCAATAGCATCAATAACATCAATAGCATCAATAGCATCAATAGCATCAATACCATCAATAGCATCAATAACATCAATAGCATCAATAACATCAATAGCATCAATAACATCAATAGCATCAATAACATCAATAACATTAATAGCATCAATAGCATCAATAGCATCAATAACATCAATAGCATCAATAACATCAATAGCATCAATAGCATCAATAACATCAATAGCATCAATAACATCAATAGCATCAATAGCATCAATAGCATCAATAGCATCAATAACATCAATAACATCAATAGCATCAATAACATCAATAACATCAATAACATCAATAGCATCAATAACATCAATAACATCAACAGCATCAATAGCATCAATAGCATCAATAACATCAATAGCATCAATAGCATCAATAGCATCAATAACATCAATAGCATCAATAGCATCAATAACATCAATAGCATCAATAACATCAATAACATCAACAGCATCAATAGCATCAATAGCATCAATAACATCAATAGCATCAATAGCATCAATAGCATCAATAACATCAATAGCATCAATAGCATCAATAGCATCAATAACATCAATAGCATCAATACCATCAATAGCATCAATAACATCAATAGCATCAATAGCATCAATAGCATCAATAGCATCAATAGCATCAATACCATCAATAGCATCAATAACATCAATAGCATCAATAACATCAATAGCATCAATAACATCAATAGCATCAATAACATCAATAACATTAATAGCATCAATAGCATCAATAACATCAATAACATCAATAGCATCAATAGCATCAATAGCATCAATAACATCAATAGCATCAATAGCATCAATAACATCAATAACATCAATAGCATCAATAGCATCAATAGCATCAATAACATTAATAGCATCAATAACATCAATAGCATCAATAACATCAATAACATCAATAACATCAATAACATCAATATCATCAATAACATTAATAGCATCAATAGCATTAATATCATCAATAGCATCAATAGCATCAAAAACATCAATAGCATCAACAGCATTAATAACATCAATAGCATTAATAGCATCAATAGCATCAATAGCATCAATAACATCAATAGCATCAATAACATCAATAGCATCAATAGCATCAATAACATCAATAGCATCAATAACATCAATAGCATCAATAGCATCAATAGCATCAATAGCATCAATAACATCAATAACATCAATAACATCAATAACATCAATAGCATCAATAACATCAATAACATCAATAACATTAATAGCATCAATAACATCAATAGCATCAATAACATCATTAGCATCAATAACATCAATAGCATCAATAGCATCAATAGCATCAATAACATCAATAACATCAATAGCATCAATAACATCAATAACATCAATAACATCAATAGCATCAATAACATCAATAACATCAACAGCATCAATAGCATCAATAGCATCAATAACATCAATAGCATCAATAGCATCAATAGCATCAATAACATCAATAGCATCAATAGCATCAATAGCATCAATAACATCAATAGCATCAATAGCATCAATAGCATCAATACCATCAATAGCATCAATAACATCAATAGCATAATAACATCAATAGCATCAATAACATCAATAGCATCAATAACATCAATAACATTAATAGCATCAATAGCATCAATAGCATCAATAACATCAATAGCATCAATAACATCAATAGCATCAATAGCATCAATAACATCAATAGCATCAATAACATCAATAGCATCAATAGCATCAATAGCATCAATAACATCAATAGCATCAATAGCATCAATAGCATCAATACCATCAATAGCATCAATAACATCAATAGCATCAATAACATCAATAGCATCAATAACATCAATAGCATCAATAACATCAATAACATTAATAGCATCAATAGCATCAATAACATCAATAACATCAATAGCATCAATAGCATCAATAGCATCAATAACATCAATAGCATCAATAGCATCAATAACATCAATAACATCAATAGCATCAATAGCATCAATAGCATCAATAACATTAATAGCATCAATAACATCAATAGCATCAATAACATCAATAACATCAATAACATCAATAACATCAATATCATCAATAACATTAATAGCATCAATAGCATTAATATCATCAATAGCATCAATAGCATCAAAAACATCAATAGCATCAACAGCATTAATAACATCAATAGCATTAATAGCATCAATAGCATCAATAACATCAATAGCATCAATAGCATCAATAACATCAATAGCATCAATAACATCAATAGCATCAATAGCATCAATAGCATCAATAACATCAATAGCATCAATAACATCAATAGCATCAATAGCATCAATAGCATCAATAACATCAATAGCATCAATAGCATCAATAGCATCAATACCATCAATAGCATCAATAACATCAATAGCATCAATAACATCAATAGCATCAATAACATCAATAGCATCAATAACATCAATAACATTAATAGCATCAATAGCATCAATAGCATCAATAACATCAATAGCATCAATAACATCAATAGCATCAATAGCATCAATAACATCAATAGCATCAATAACATCAATAGCATCAATAGCATCAATAGCATCAATAGCATCAATAACATCAATAACATCAATAGCATCAATAACATCAATAACATCAATAACATCAATAGCATCAATAACATCAATAACATCAACAGCATCAATAGCATCAATAGCATCAATAACATCAATAGCATAATAACATCAATAGCATCAATAACATCAATAGCATCAATAACATCAATAACATTAATAGCATCAATAGCATCAATAGCATCAATAACATCAATAGCATCAATAACATCAATAGCATCAATAGCATCAATAACATCAATAGCATCAATAGCATCAATAGCATCAATACCATCAATTGCATCAATAACATCAATAGCATCAATAACATCAATAGCATCAATAACATCAATAGCATCAATAACATCAATAACATTAATAGCATCAATAGCATCAATAGCATCAATAACATCAATAGCATCAATAACATCAATAGCATCAATAGCATCAATAACATCAATAGCATCAATAACATCAATAGCATCAATAGCATCAATAGCATCAATAGCATCAATAACATCAATAACATCAATAGCATCAATAACATCAATAACATCAATAACATCAATAGCATCAATAACATCAATAACATCAACAGCATCAATAGCATCAATAGCATCAATAACATCAATAGCATCAATAGCATCAATAGCATCAATAACATCAATAGCATCAATAGCATCAATAACATCAATAGCATCAATAACATCAATAACATCAACAGCATCAATAGCATCAATAGCATCAATAACATCAATAGCATCAATAGCATCAATAGCATCAATAACATCAATAGCATCAATAGCATCAATAGCATCAATAACATCAATAGCATCAATAGCATCAATAGCATCAATAACATCAATAGCATCAATAGCATCAATAGCATCAATAGCATCAATAGCATCAATACCATCAATAGCATCAATAACATCAATAGCATCAATAACATCAATAGCATCAATAACATCAATAGCATCAATAACATCAATAACATTAATAGCATCAATAGCATCAATAACATCAATAACATCAATAGCATCAATAGCATCAATAGCATCAATAACATCAATAGCATCAATAGCATCAATAACATCAATAACATCAATAGCATCAATAGCATCAATAGCATCAATAACATTAATAGCATCAATTACATCAATAGCATCAATAACATCAATAACATCAATAACATCAATAACATCAATAACATCAATATCATCAATAACATTAATAGCATCAATGACATTAATATCATCAATAGCATCAATAGCATCAAAAACATCAATAGCATTAACAGCATTAATAACATCAATAGCATTAATAGCATCAATAGCATCAATAGCATCAATAACATCAATAGCATCAATAACATCAATAGCATCAATAGCATCAATAACATCAATAGCATCAATAACATCAATAGCATCAATAGCATCAATAGCATCAATAGCATCAATAACATCAATAACATCAATAACATCAATAACATCAATAGCATCAATAACATCAATAACATCAATAACATTAATAGCATCAATAACATCAATAGCATCAATAACATCATTAGCATCAATAATATCAATAGCATCAATAGCATCAATAGCATCAATAACATCAATAACATCAATAGCATCAATAACATCAATAGCATCAATAACATCAATAACATCAACAGCATCAATAGCATCAATAGCATCAATAACATCAATAGCATCAATAGCATCAATAGCATCAATAACATCAATAGCATCAATAGCATCAATAGCATCAATAACATCAATAGCATCAATAGCATCAATAGCATCAATACCATCAATAGCATCAATAACATCAATAGCATAATAACATCAATAGCATCAATAACATCAATAGCATCAATAACATCAATAACATTAATAGCATCAATAGCATCAATAGCATCAATAACATCAATAGCATCAATAACATCAATAGCATCAATAGCATCAATAACATCAATAGCATCAATAACATCAATAGCATCAATAGCATCAATAGCATCAATAACATCAATAGCATCAATAGCATCAATAGCATCAATACCATCAATAGCATCAATAACATCAATAGCATCAATAACATCAATAGCATCAATAACATCAATAGCATCAATAACATCAATAACATTAATAGCATCAATAGCATCAATAACATCAATAACATCAATAGCATCAATAGCATCAATAGCATCAATAACATCAATAGCATCAATAGCATCAATAACATCAATAACATCAATAGCATCAATAGCATCAATAGCATCAATAACATTAATAGCATCAATAACATCAATAGCATCAATAACATCAATAACATCAATAACATCAATAACATCAATATCATCAATAACATTAATAGCATCAATAGCATTAATATCATCAATAGCATCAATAGCATCAATAGCATCAATAGCATCAATAACATCAATAGCATCAATAGCATCAATAGCATCAATAACATCAATAGCATCAATAGCATCAATAGCATCAATACCATCAATAGCATCAATAACATCAATAGCATAATAACATCAATAGCATCAATAACATCAATAGCATCAATAACATCAATAACATTAATAGCATCAATAGCATCAATAGCATCAATAACATCAATAGCATCAATAACATCAATAGCATCAATAGCATCAATAACATCAATAGCATCAATAACATCAATAGCATCAATAGCATCAATAGCATCAATAACATTAATAGCATTAATAGCATCAATAACATCAATAACATCAATAACATTAATAGCATCAATAACATCAATAGCATCAATAACATCATTAGCATCAATAACATCAATAGCATCAATAGCATCAATAGCATCAATAACATCAATAACATCAATAGCATCAATAACATCAATAGCATCAATAACATCAATAGCATCAATAGCATCAATAGCATCAATAGCATCAATAACATTAATAGCATTAATAGCATCAATAACATCAATAACATCAATAACATTAATAGCATCAATAACATCAATAGCATCAATAACATCATTAGCATCAATAACATCATTAGCATCAATAGCATCAATAGCATCAATAACATCAATAGCATCAATAACATCAATAGCATCAATAGCATCAATAGCATCAATAACATCAATAGCATAATAGCATCAATAGCATCAATAGCATCAATACCATCAATAGCATCAATAACATCAATAGCATAATAACATCAATAGCATCAATAACATCAATAGCATCAATAACATCAATAACATTAATAGCATCAATAGCATCAATAGCATCAATAACATCAATAGCATCAATAACATCAATAGCATCAATAGCATCAATAACATCAATAGCATCAATAACATCAATAGCATCAATAGCATCAATAGCATCAATAACATCAATAGCATCAATAGCATCAATAGCATCAATACCATCAATAGCATCAATAACATCAATAGCATCAATAACATCAATAGCATCAATAACATCAATAGCATCAATAACATCAATAACATTAATAGCATCAATAGCATCAATAGCATCAATAACATCAATAGCATCAATAACATCAATAGCATCAATAGCATCAATAACATCAATAGCATCAATAACATCAATAGCATCAATAGCATCAATAGCATCAATAGCATCAATAACATCAATAACATCAATAACATCAATAACATCAATAGCATCAATAACATCAATAACATCAATAACATTAATAGCATCAATAACATCAATAGCATCAATAACATCATTAGCATCAATAACATCAATAGCATCAATAGCATCAATAGCATCAATTGCATCAATAACATCAATAACATCAATAACATCAATAGCATCAATAACATCAATAACATCAACATCATCAATAGCATCAATAGCATCAATAACATCAATAGCATCAATAGCATCAATAGCATCAATAACATCAATAGCATCAATAGCATCAATAGCATCAATAACATCAATAGCATCAATAGCATCAATAGCATCAATACCATCAATAGCATCAATAACATCAATAGCATAATAACATCAATAACATCAATAGCATCAATAGCATCAATAGCATCAATAACATCAATAGCATCAATAGCATCAATAGCATCAATACCATCAATAGCATCAATAACATCAATAGCATAATAACATCAATAGCATCAATAACATCAATAGCATCAATAACATCAATAACATTAATAGCATCAATAGCATCAATAGCATCAATAACATCAATAGCATCAATAACATCAATAGCATCAATAGCATCAATAGCATCAATAACATCAATAGCATCAATAGCATCAATAGCATCAATACCATCAATAGCATCAATAACATCAATAGCATAATAACATCAATAGCATCAATAACATCAATAGCATCAATAACATCAATAACATTAATAGCATCAATAGCATCAATAGCATCAATAACATCAATAGCATCAATAACATCAATAGCATCAATAACATCAATAGCATCAATAGCATCAATAACATCAATAGCATCAATAACATCAATAGCATCAATAGCATCAATAGCATCAATAACATCAATAGCATCAATAGCATCAATAGCATCAATACCATCAATAGCATCAATAACATCAATAGCATCAATAACATCAATAGCATCAATAACATCAATAGCATCAATAACATCAATAACATTAATAGCATCAATAGCATCAATAGCATCAATAACATCAATAGCATCAATAACATCAATAGCATCAATAGCATCAATAACATCAATAGCATCAATAACATCAATAGCATCAATAGCATCAATAGCATCAATAGCATCAATAACATCAATAACATCAATAGCATCAATAACATCAATAACATCAATAACATCAATAGCATCAATACCATCAATAACATCAACAGCATCAATAGCATCAATAGCATCAATAACATCAATAGCATCAATAGCATCAATAGCATCAATAACATCAATAGCATCAATAGCATCAATAACATCAATAGCATCAATAACATCAATAACATCAACAGCATCAATAGCATCAATAGCATCAATAACATCAATAGCATCAATAGCATCAATAGCATCAATAACATCAATAGCATCAATAGCATCAATAGCATCAATAACATCAATAGCATCAATACCATCAATAGCATCAATAACATCAATAGCATCAATAGCATCAATAGCATCAATAGCATCAATAGCATCAATAGCATCAATAGCATCAATACCATCAATAGCATCAATAACATCAATAGCATCAATAACATCAATAGCATCAATAACATCAATAGCATCAATAACATCAATAACATTAATAGCATCAATAGCATCAATAACATCAATAACATCAATAGCATCAATAGCATCAATAGCATCAATAACATCAATAGCATCAATAGCATCAATAACATCAATAACATCAATAGCATCAATAGCATCAATAGCATCAATAACATTAATAGCATCAATAACATCAATAGCATCAATAACATCAATAACATCAATAACATCAATAACATCAATATCATCAATAACATTAATAGCATCAATAGCATTAATATCATCAATAGCATCAATAGCATCAAAAACATCAATAGCATCAACAGCATTAATAACATCAATAGCAGTAATAGCATCAATAGCATCAATAGCATCAATAACATCAATAGCATCAATAACATCAATAGCATCAATAGCATCAATAACATCAATAGCATCAATAACATCAATAGCATTAATAACATCAATAGCATCAATAGCATCAATAGCATCAATAGCATCAATAACATCAATAACATCAATAACATCAATAACATCAATAGCATCAATAACATCAATAACATCAATAACATTAATAGCATCAATAACATCAATAGCATCAATAACATCATTAGCATCAATAACATCAATAGCATCAATAGCATCAATAGCATCAATAACATCAATAACATCAATAGCATCAATAACATCAATAACATCAATAACATCAATAGCATCAATAACATCAATAACATCAACAGCATCAATAGCATCAATAGCATCAATAACATCAATAGCATCAATAGCATCAAAAGCATCAATAACATCAATAGCATCAATAGCATCAATAGCATCAATAACATCAATAGCATCAATAGCATCAATAGCATCAATACCATCAATAGCATCAATAACATCAATAGCATAATAACATCAATAGCATCAATAACATCATTAGCATCAATAACATCAATAACATTAATAGCATCAATAGCATCAATAGCATCAATAACATCAATAGCATCAATAACATCAATAGCATCAATAGCATCAATAACATCAATAGCATCAATAACATCAATAGCATCAATAACATCAATAGCATAATAACATCAATAGCATCAATAACATCAATAGCATCAATAACATCAATAACATTAATAGCATCAATAGCATCAATAGCATCAATAACATCAATAGCATCAATAACATCAATAGCATCAATAGCATCAATAACATCAATAGCATCAATAACATCAATAGCATCAATAACATCAATAACATTAATAGCATCAATAGCATCAATAGCATCAATAGCATCAATACCATCAATAGCATCAATAACATCAATAGCATCAATAACATCAATAGCATCAATAACATCAATAGCATCAATAACATCAATAACATTAATAGCATCAATAGCATCAATAACATCAATAACATCAATAGCATCAATAGCATCAATAGCATCAATAACATCAATAGCATCAATAGCATCAATAACATCAATAACATCAATAGCATCAATAGCATCAATAGCATCAATAACATTAATAGCATCAATAACATCAATAGCATCAATAACATCAATAACATCAATAACATCAATAACATCAATATCATCAATAACATTAATAGCATCAATAGCATTAATATCATCAATAGCATCAATAGCATCAAAAACATCAATAGCATCAACAGCATTAATAACATCAATAGCATTAATAGCATCAATAGCATCAATAGCATCAATAACATCAATAGCATCAATAACATCAATAGCATCAATAGCATCAATAACATCAATAGCATCAATAACATCAATAGCATCAATAGCATCAATAGCATCAATAGCATCAATAACATCAATAACATCAATAACATCAATAACATCAATAGCATCAATAACATCAATAACATCAATAACATTAATAGCATCAATAACATCAATAGCATCAATAACATCATTAGCATCAATAACATCAATAGCATCAATAGCATCAATAGCATCAATAACATCAATAACATCAATAGCATCAATAACATCAATAACATCAATAACATCAATAGCATCAATAACATCAATAACATCAACAGCATCAATAGCATCAATAGCATCAATAACATCAATAGCATCAATAGCATCAATAGCATCAATAACATCAATAGCATCAATAGCATCAATAACATCAATAGCATCAATAGCATCAATAGCATCAATACCATCAATAGCATCAATAACATCAATAGCATAATAACATCAATAGCATCAATAACATCAATAGCATCAATAACATCAATAACATTAATAGCATCAATAGCATCAATAGCATCAATAACATCAATAGCATCAATAACATCAATAGCATCAATAGCATCAATAACATCAATAGCATCAATAACATCAATAGCATCA